>WNWU01000003.1:59384802-59412491 GCA_012654045.1 Ptyas mucosa
ATCTATCTATCTATCTATCTATCTATCTATCTATCTATCTATCTATCTATCTATCTATCTATCTATCTATCTATCTATCTATCAACCCACCCACCTACCCACCTATCTCTCTCTCTCCCTCCCTCCCTCCCTATCTAGTTACTAAGTCTGCATTACTATTAATCTTCTCATCGTTCCTATCACCCATGTCCTCCCACTTATGACTGTATGACTGTAACTTTGTTGCTGCTATTCTTAAGATTTATATTGATTGTTTCCCTATGACTATCATTAAGTGTTGTACCTTATGATTCTTGACGAATGTATCTTTTCTTTTATGTAGTCTGAGAGCATATGCACCAAGACAAATTCCTTGTGTGTCCAATCACACTTGGCCAATAAAGAATTCTATTCTATTCTATTCTATTCTATTCTATTCTATTCTATTCTATTCTATTCTATTCTATTCTATTCTATTCTATTCTATTCTATTCTATTCTATTCTATTCTATTCTATTCCATTCCATTCCATTCCATTCCATTCCATTCCATTCCATTCCATTCTATTCTATTCTACCTATCAGTGGTGGGTTGCTCCTGGTTTGCCCCAGTTTGGGCGAACCGGTAGTGGTGGCAGCGTGAGGCTCTGCCCACCCACCCAGACGTCATCAAAAATGCTCTGCGCATGTGCAGAAGCTTCTGCACATGTGCAGAAGTGCCACACGCTCACAAAGTGAGAGCACACACCCGCATGCTACTGATAGTGAACCAGTAGCACCGGGATTTGAATGCTACCTACCTACCTACCTACCTATCTGCCTTTGGATCAGTGTTGACTCCCGGCAACAGGTCCCTGTAGTTTTCTTGGCAAGAATTCAGACGTGGTTGCCTCCTTCTTAGGGCTGAGAGAAAGTGACTGGCCCAAAGTCTCACCTAGCTGGATGTCGTAGCCTGCCAGTGACCAGCAGAGCTGCCAGCAGATTCGGTCAGTGAGGAGGTTGGGGAGGAACGTGGGCCAGTTCTGGAGTCTGGAAAAGGCTTGGACGAGGGCTCTTGTTGGAGGCAGAGAGGGGGCCAGGGCCATCTGATAGTTATGTGTTTTTTTATTTTTTTTATTTTTTTTATTTTTATTTTTATTTTTTTATTTTTATTTTTATTTTTATTTTTATTTTTATTTTTATTCTTATTCTTATTTTTATTTTTATTTGTCAAGCAAATAAGAAAACAAGTAACAAAGTAGTCACAAACACGGACACATGAAAAACTTTTGGCACACACAAAAAAGGATATAAATTGGCAAAACATAGCCATAAGCACATAGAATGATTACATATAATTGGCAACAGTAGGACAGGGACGGTAGGCATGCTGGTGGGCTTATGCATGCCCCCTCTTAAGAAACATGAAAGGTCCACAGTAGACATTTTACGGTAAAAGGTATGGGGATTAGAGACACTTGGTGGCGCGGCGGACTAAAGTGCTGTTAAATAGCACTTAGCTGCCAGCTGCCTGCAATTAGTGCGAGTTCAAATCTCACCAGGCTCGAGGTTGACTCAGCCTTCCATCCTTCCGAGGTAGGTGAAATGAGGACCCGGATTGTGGGGGCAATAAGCTGATTTTGTATAAAAAATAACACCACTTAGGGGGAGCCAAAAGCCCTACTAAGCAGGTATATACAAAAGTATGAAGGCTATTGCTTAACGCATTGTAAGCTGCCCTGAGTCTCCGGAGAAGGGCGGCATATAAATCGAACCAATAAATAAATAAATAAATAAATAAATAAATAAATAAATAAATAAATAAATAAGCAAGCAAGCAGGATCAGTTAGATTGTTCAAGACATTTACTACTCTATTGCAAAAGTCATATTTCCTACAATTAAGGTTAGAGCAAATTACATTGAGTTTAAATCTATTGACGGCCCTTGTATTATTATGGTTGAAATTAAAGAATTCATTTAGAGGTAGAACATTTTGGTAAATAATCTTATGAACTAAGCATGGGTCAAAACGTAGACGACGTAGTTCGAGGTTTTCTTGACCTAAAATTTCAAGCCTGGTGGTATAGAGAATTTTATTTCGAGCAGAAGATTTGAGAACTCTCCTAGTAAAATGTCTCTGGACCCTCTCTAATGTAATGATGTCTGAAATACAGTGTTGTGGTCCGCCAGCAGCTTGCGGAGCTGGCAGTGGAGTCAGACAGCGATGAGGCTGAGGGAGAACATGGGCCAGTCCTGGAGGCTGGGAAAGGCCAGGATGAGGGCTCTGCGTCAGAGATGGGGCCAGGGCCATCGGGGAGTGATGTGCAGACTCCGGAGCCTCCAGAGGCTGACAGTAGAGAGGCAGAGGAACAGGAGGAGCCTGTTCCTAATGCATGTATGAGAAGAGCTGCCAGGAGGCAGGAGCAGCTAAAGCAGAGAGGACGACTCGAGAGTAGGGCCAAGAAATGATTGGCCCCTCCCATAAGGCTTAAAAGACCAGCAACGGCTCTTGGCCTCTTTGCCGGAAAACAAAGAGATTTTTGTTTGTTTTTTTTAAATTTGATTTATATGTTGCCCTTCTCCTGAGACTCAGGGCGGCTTACAGTGCATTAAGCAATAGCCTTCATAGTTTTGTATATTTATACAAAGTCAGCTTATTGCCCCCACAATCTGGGTCCTCATTTTACCTACCTTAGAAAGGATGGAAGGCTGAGTCAACCTCGAGCCTGGTGAGATTCGAACTTGCAGTAATTGCAGGCAGCTGAATGTTAATGAATGTTAATAACAATGCTTTAGTCTGCTGCGCCACCAGGCTCTGAGAAGAGAGAATTGGTTCTTGTTTCACTGTATTCATTTCTTGTCGGCGTCTTCTGCTTCTGAACTTTTGCCAAGAAAAGCCTTTGGCTGTTTGCCTAATTATTCCAAGGTCAGGTGATAAACTGTGGAATGGTGTTTTGAAGAATTTGCTTTAATTTAGTTTGGACTATACTGAGAATGAGTTAATTCTCAGCTGTTCTAATAAAGTCTGTTTCAAACTGTTGGTATTTAATATTAACTACTTGGGTCTGGGTGACAACATACAGTGAGGGTTCCAGGCAGGTGAACAGTAATTGTCAGCGATCTAACTTGTTCTATTTTCATTGCTGCCATGACGATCTAAGAGAAAAGAAAAAAAAAATAGCTAGCAGAAGCAGTTTGAAGTTTTAGTAGCTTGGCATTTGATGTAGTGTTCTTCTTCCCCTTAGTAGATAGGGTAACCCAGGTGATGGAGGGAGGGGGACATTCCTGTGATCTGAAGTAGTTGGCAGAAGAGACTGACTTGGAAGATGGCCAATGGGCATTGAGATTTTGAGAATCAGAAAGGGGAGGGGTTGGTTTCAGAGAATCAGTTTTGGCTGCATATGAGTTCAGGTCGGATTGTAAATTCTTCAATAAACGAGAGATTCATCAAAGACTTTGTGTTTGAGAATGAAATTTATTTGAGATTATGTCGAAACCTGACAGTAATCAAGTATAGTATTTGAACCAAGTATAGGTCTGGCAAAGGTTTCATATGCCCTAGTTTGGAGTACAGCATTACTAGAGAGAAAACTTCGTAAAATAAGATTTACAACTCTTAAAGCCATTTTTGCAATGATGTTACAGTGAGCTCTGGGACTTAGATCTTTAGAAATGAGTACTCCTAGGTCCTTGACAGAATGTGGGTCAGCTTTTAGATCATTACCAGCCAGCAAATATTTGAAGTTCTTATTTCTACAGCCAATGTGCAGGACTGAACATTTGTTAGCAGAGATTTGGAGCTGCCAATTGTTAGACCATTCAGATACACAGTCAAGGTCATTTTGAAGGGTAGCAAAGTTCTCTGTGATGTTGAATAGTTTAACATCATCGGCAAAGAGGACGCAGCTGCTTATAATTTGATCACAAAGGTCGTTGATATAATGTTCTGCCCCAGCTACGGACCCCAAAGAACGCAGCACACACAAAGTCTGTTCAAACCTTGGTTTACTAAATAAATCAGTCTTTTACAACAATGGCTGTTAATTGTCAATGGCTGCATTAACAGCCGCCAAGAATTCAAAGAATAATAACTGAAAGCTTACTGTGGTTGGCAGAATGCCTAGAAGCAATTTGCAGGAAGCTGATAAGATAAGCAAAACAAGACATGAAGGTATGTGAACAAAGTTGTTCCCTGTAAATTGCTTCAGTCGGTGTTCCTCCTTAAACAGTCTAAGGGAGTCACCAATTAGTCCCAAGCCTTACTCGCAAGGAGACCTCCTCCTCAGGAGCCACTCATGCCTTTTGGCAGTTCTGTGCGCCCGTGCATCGAGAAAAGGCTCCTCCTCTTCCTCCTCTTCCTCCTCTTCCTCCTCTTCCTCCTCTTCCTCCTCTTCCTCCTCTTCCTCCTCTTCCTCCTCTTCACTTAAGGGAGCTTCTGGAGGTTCTGAAGGCCCTGGCTGAATCCCCACCTCTGGCACCACATCTTCTCCAGCCTCCTCATTGTCCAACTCGAGTGCTAGCTGCACAGGCTGCTGGCGCAGCACCACACCAGCCTCCTCGCTGCCTGAATCAGCTACTAGCTGCACAGGCTGCGTACGGGCCACAACATATAAAGCAGAAAGAGTGTTGGACCTAGAACGCTGCCTTGGGGAACACCGCTGTGGTGCAGGATTTGATAGGGCGCTGCCTATTTTGATCACTTGTTGCCTGTTTGACAGGAACGCAGCTATCCAATTATGTAGGAGTCCAGAAATGCCATAAGATTTAAGTTTCAGAAGTAGTTTGTCATGCACAACTGAATCAAAGGCTTTGCAGAAGTCAATGTAAAGTGTTGCCTCTGGAGCTTCCGGAATCTGACATCAGTGAGGCAGAAGAACAGTGTGAGCCTGTTCCCAGTGTGAGCTGCCAAAAGGCAAGAACAATTAAGAAAAAAAAGGGCGACTCGGGAGTAAGGCTTGGAGATGATTAGCCCCTCCCATAAGACATAATAGAGGAGTAAAGGGACGGGAGCCTTTGCAAGAAGCAATTAGTTCATATAGTCAATTCAAGCTCTGAGAAGTCTGTTTGACTCTCTGCTCCATTTGGCCTTGCAAAACTAATAGACAATTAGGTCTCTGGCAGCGTTTCAAGGGAGATAAAGCTGGGTGCTTATCAACATTACCCTGAAAGACTGTGTCAACTCGAGCAGACATCTGTCAGAATCTTCACATCTGTCAGACGCCAGTTGCGTCCCTTTCTAGATCGGGACTCTTTACACATGGTCACTCACGCCCTCGTCACTTCCCACCTGGACTACTGTAATGCTCTCTACATGGGGCTCCCCTTGAGGAGCACCCGGAGGCTCCAACTGGCCCAGAGTGCAGCCACGCGGGTGGTTACGGGAGCGACATGGTGTTCCCGTGTTACACCTCTCCTGCGCGAGCTGCACTGCCTCCTGGTGGTCTCTCATAGAGAGGGCCTCCTCCGGGTGCCGTCGGCCAAACAATGTTGACTGGCAGCCCCCAGGGGGAAAGCCTTCTCTGTGGGGGCACCTACTATCTGGAATGAGCTCCCCCCGGAGATTCGGAGGATCCCGGACCTACGCACCTTCCGCCGCACTCTTAAGACCCTTTTATTTCGCCAGGCAGGCCTGGCCTGATTCCCCTTTTTTAAAAAAAATGTTATAAATTTTAATTCATTTTAATCTATTGGGGTTTTAATATTTTTACGGCCAAATTTATTTAATTGGATTTTAATTGGGTTTTAAATGTTATACTTGTATGTTTTATTTATGGCTGTTCACCACCCTGAGTCCTTCGGGAGGAGGGCGGTATACAGATTAAATAAACTGTAACTGAAAACTGAAACTTCACAGTTTGTGAATCATTACGGGCTGTGCATGACCATAATTCACAGCCGTCTCAATAGCAAGGCTCAACCAAGCCTGGGAGACAGACAGCATACAAAGGTAGCTAAGACCCCCGCCTCCTGGGAGCCTGACCACCAATCAGAGTGCATTTCTTACACAGGAACAGGAAGCTCTAAGGTGGGGCCCAGAGAGGGCATAAAACCAAGGCACTCTCACCTTTTCTGCTCAGGAGCTCAGGTGATCCTGTTCATCAATAAACCTTCTTTCCAAGCAACTTCCATGAATCTAGTGTCTTTTTCTCCACTTGGAACTGAACCCAGAAGGACATTTCTTCCAGCACCCTTATAAACAAAAGATAAAGGGTAACTCTTGAGCCGATTTAACATTGTCAAATGGTAACTATAGATACCCTTTAAAAAGAATGGTACACTTTGCAATTCCAAGGTGAAACAAGTTATCAGATGTCTCTCTCTCTCGCGCGCTATTTATTTATTGATGGGGTGGCAATTCTTGGAATTCTTCATATCAGGGCTTCCAAAATTGGCACTATGCATAGTCCTTGACTTATCCTAGAACCAATCAATCCAGAGGTTCAAATAACGAGGCTCAAATAACGATATCCCATCGTCCGGTTCGCACCCATAGAGAGGGCCTACTCAGGGTGCCGTCAGCTAGACAGTGGCGGCTGGCGACCTCCAGGGGTAGAGCCTTCTCGGTGGGTGCGCCCACCCTCTGGAATCAACTCCCCTTGGAGCTCCAATTAGCGCCTGACCTTCGCACCTTCCGCTGTGAATGAAAAACTTGGCTTTTTAAATCCCTTGACCTGGACTGATGATGGGGTTTTAAGGGTTAATTTTAAATTTTTTAAATTTTAGACTTTATTTTATATTGTGGCTTTGTTTTATTGTTGTGAGCCGCCCTGAGTCCATTGTGAGATAGGGTGGCATATAAGCCGAATAAAATAAATAAATAAATAAATTATCCTACTACAGGCACATTATATGTGAAGCTTTCTGGAGAAGGCTTTACTGCTGGGAAAGTTGGAAGGAAAGAGAAGAAGAGAACCAGCATCAAGGCGGGACGGATCAGTTACAGTGGTGATGGGACCACCATTGAAAACCTCAAAGGACCAGGCTGAGGATAGATCATCTTAGAGAAAATTTACCTGTGCAATTGCTAAGAATTGATACTAACTTGATGGCACACAATCAATCAATCAATCAATCAATCAATCAATCAATCAACCACTTTCTCCTTTTTCTTACTGACCACGCTGAATAAATATCCATCAGTAAATGAAGAGAAAGAAAGGAAAATGGGGAGAATCATATCACGGAACCCTTCACCCAAAGACCTTGATCTGACCAAGAAGGACCAGGCAGAGGAATGAAAGCACTACAGCAATTACGAAGTGTAAGGAATGTGATGGAGAGTTCACAGCATGGTTCACTCTAGGATCATGATGGCAAACCTATGGCACGTGCGCCACAGGTAGCACGCAAAGCCGTATCAGTGGGCAAGCGAGCTCAGCGCCGCCAACTGATTTTCGGGCCTTCCGGTCCCACCGAAAGTCAGCAAATGGGCTATTTCCGGCCTCCGGAGGGCCTCCAGGAGGGTGGGGAAGGCCGTTTTTGCCCTCCCCAGGCTCCAAGAAAGCCTCTGGAGCCTGGGGAGGGCAAAAAAACGGGCCAACCGGGCCCACTGTGCCATCACGTGCCAAAAGTAGGGGGTTGTGTGCGCATGCGTGGAGCACATTGAATTATGGATGTGGGCACATGCACGCGTGACACCCCCCCACACACTCCCCCTGCTTTTGGTACATGATGGCAAAAAGGTTAGCCATCACTGGTCTACGAGAAGGAATGGCAGATGCTGAGGGCAGCATTAAACGAGGAATCAGCCTAAAATCCCTACGTAGCCACAGGTGAACTACATCCAGCCTCCCTTGAATTCTGTTGACCCTTCTCTAACTCTAAGCATTGAGAAGATTCTTGCGCATGGCAATAAATCAGTTTAATTGAACCTTCATGCGTGGACCTGGCCTTTATTATTTATTTATTTATTTATTTTATTAATCATATTTCTATGCCACCTACTCTCCAAGGACTCTGGGCGGCTTACACCAAAGACAGTATACTAAATAGCATATGGCCCCCAACTACTGTAATGCTCTCTACATGGGGCTCCCCTTGAGGAGCACCCGGAGGCTCCAACTGGATCAGAATGCGGCCGCGCGGGTGATTATGGGAGCGACACGGCACTCCCATGTAACACCTCTCCTGCGCGAGCTGCATTGGCTCCCGTTGGTCTTCCGGGTGCGCTTCCAAGTATTGGTTCTCACCTTCAAAGCGCTCCATGGCTTAAGGCCAGGGTATCTACGAGACCGCCTGCTGTTACCGATAATCTCTCACCGGCCAATACGCTCTCACAGAGAGGGCCTCCTCAGGGTGCCGTTGGCCAAGCAATGCCGGCTGGTGGCCCCCAGGGGGAGAGCTTTCTCAGTGGGGGCACCTGCCCTGTGGAATGAGCTACCTCCCGGAATACGACTGATCCCGGACCTCCGGACCTTCCGTAAGGCTCTGAAGACATATTTATTCCATCAAGCGGGCCTAGCCTAAATAAATTTTTTACTGGGATTTTAAATTTTATAGGA
Source organism: Ptyas mucosa (assembly GCA_012654045.1). Classification (NCBI taxonomy): domain Eukaryota; kingdom Metazoa; phylum Chordata; class Lepidosauria; order Squamata; family Colubridae; genus Ptyas; species Ptyas mucosa. Next base: position 59,393,263 of record WNWU01000003.1, read on the forward strand.
TTCAGGGTTTTAAATTGGGAGGCCGATCGATTTAATGCATTTTTAAATTATCTTAACTTTTGTATTTATGTATCTTAATTTCGGCTGTTCACCACCCTGAGTCCCATTTGGGAGAAGGGCGGTATACAAATTAAATAAATAAATAAATAAACAATCTGGGTCCTCATTTTATCCACCTCGGAAGGATGGAAGGCTGAGTCAACCTTGAGCCGGTGAGATTCGATCCGCTGATCTGCTGAACCAGCAGTCAGCTGAAGTAGCTGCAGTACTGCACTCTAACCACTGCGCCACCTCGGCTCAGCACCTGATACCCACCTACCTGTCCCTGGACTGCAGAATGTGCTGCTTTGTCTTCTGGGAAGGCTGCCTGGCTGCCAAGTATCTGGGGAGAGATGCTTCTACAGTGATATTCCAGTTAAGCTGGCCTAGCTTGTATCTCATCCGACTTCTGCGGTGCTCCTCCTAAGAAACACAGCTAAAGCAAAGACCAGATGGCAGAGTGTGATTTACATCTTCCTGTTTAAGGAGAACGAGTGAAATTTATTCTTCCGGGCAAGTTGACATGTTTGTTTCCCCTGTTTGCCCTCTCCCCCCCCCCCCCCCCCGCCTTCAGCATTTTATGTCATGGTAGCAAAGCAAGAGAGCACTGTCTGAATTTTCCATTTAGGACAGGAGGCTGGGCGGTGGCCAGACTTTTAGGGCACAATGCAAGGGAAGCATTTCCTTGAATCTTTTAAAACTGCAGCTTGCCTCTGCTGGAACAGTTTGTTCCTTACAGTGTGAGCTGCTTTTTTCAAAGAAAGATTCTGGATTTTGGCAAGGGTGTGGAAGAGGAGTGTGGAAAAACTTTTTTTTTTTTGTTACAGAAGCCTCTGGCCTACGAAAGAGAGAACGAGAGCTTACCAAATTGCCCAGGCAAACAGCTAGCCAAATGAAAAGAAGAGCTATTGTTCCTTAAGGCGAAGATTCAAAGGGATCTTGGTTGTGTCAGTCAGGTTCAAGAGTATGAATTACTCAGAGTCTTACTCCATGATTAGGAGAGCCATCTGGGCACTCTTACAGATTATAAGGTTTCACCGTGTTGGTAGTACGGTGGGAATTGCACCAGGGGTGAAATCTAAAATTTTTTCCTACCAGTTCTGTGGCTTGGTGGGGGAGTGTCCTGTGACTGAATGGGTGTGGCCAACTCGATGTCACTCACAGCCACGCCCACTCAGTCACAAGACCCCCTCCCATCAAGCCACACCCACAGAACTGGTAGGGAAAAATATTTAAATTTCTATTCTGCCGGTGTGTCCTTACCTTTCTCCCATGGCTCCGCCCACCCGTCCTGTTCCCCGGAGTCGGGGAATGATGCATTCCCTGATTCCGGGGAATGGGGCGGGTGGGTGGAGCCGCGTGGTGAAGGGCAAGCAGGCAGCGGCTCCATGGCAAGGCCACAGTCAGGGAATGGTGGGTGGGTGGAGCCTCCACCTGCCATTGCTACCGGTTCTCCGAACCACTGGCCCTCATCGCTACCTACTCGCCCGATCCGATCCGAACCGGGAGCATTTCACCCCTGAATTGCACCCTAATATAAAGACTCTTAAATAAAGATTGGTGGGGAAGTATAAAAATTAGATGAATGATTGATTGATTGATTGATTGAATGAATGAATGATTGATTGATTGATTGAATGAATGAATGAATGAACAAATCAATCAATCAATCAATCAAAATAAATCATCCCAACTCTTCAGTATATAAAATATATTTATTTGTTTTTTTATTCGTAACTTTATATAAATAAAGTGTAAAATGGGGACCCAGATTGTTGGGGGCATTAGCATGTTGGCAATACCAGCGTGCCTATCATCCGTGTCCTAATGTTTTCTTTTATTTGTATCCTATATTTATAATTATGTTTACAGTTGTATCTGTCATAAAATACATGCTTGATGAAACAAACAAACAAACAAACAAACAAACAAACAAACAAATAGCTGACTCTGTAAAGCACTTAGACAAGGTTATAAAGCGGCATATAAGTCCAAGTGCTATTGCTATTTGCTATATAAACTTCTAGTATGCTTTAGTCTAGACCGGGGTCAGCAACCTGTGGCTCTGGAGCCACATGTGGCTCTTTCATCCCTCTGCTGTGGCTCCCTGTCACTCAAAATATACATCACAACCGCCAACATGTGACACCCGTCAGCACGCAATTTATTGAGCTTTTCAACCCCCGGTAGGCCAACCATGGATAAATCCAAGAAAAGAAAAGTTTCAGAAGAAAACAGAATGTTTAATTCAACTACATATGCTAGTTTTGTGGCCGCTCAAGAAATAGTCAGGCACAAGAAGGGTTTTGTGACTCCTGGTGTTTTCTTTTCTGTGGGAAACGGGTCCAAACGGCTCTTTGAGTGTTTAAGGTTGCAGATCCCTAGCCTAGACCAATGTTTCTTAACCTTGGCAACTTTAAGATGTCTGGACTTCAATTCCCAGAAGCTAGGCTGGCTGGGGAATTCTGGGAATCGAAGTCCAGACATCTCAAAAGTTGAGAAACACTGGTCTAGATTACTGGTTTCCAGTGATCTATATTGGTGTGTGGACTTCATCTCCCAGAATTCCTCAGCTGGTTAAAATCATTATATATTTTTTTTAATAGTAGCGCTAGTTTTAGGAAAGTGTCAAATAAATGTTAACTCTCCAATTCATGAGGCTCTGGGTGCAAAATCCTTCACCCTCACAGATGTACCACTGCAGTGATGTTGATTCTGGTTATATCTGCAAATACTTCCCCCCCCCTCTCGTCTAAAGATTTAAAAGTCGGTTGTAAAAAGAAAGAAAAGCACTTCTTTTTAAAGAATGTGATTGAATTATAGGGCACAGGAAGATCTGTTCCGAGTTAGACATGTTTCTTTCCACGTTGCTTGCAAATGCTTTCTAGATTTTCACAGGCTTTTTTTCCTCCTTGTTTACTAAGATTTCAGCCACAGAGCCCTAGGCAATGTTGCCATAGCGTACGAGCGATTTGGAAATTATCTCCTCAAACAGCTCTTTAATTTGCCAAACAGAAATGTTACATCAAACGGCCTCGATTGATTGGAAGAAAAGGGAAAAAACAAAAACAAAAAAGCATGCAGGGGGATTTGGCTTCCCTCAGAAAAAGCTGAGTCACCCTTGCCTGAAAAAAATCGTTTTTCTTGGTAAATCTGTTCCTTAGATGCTGCCTCTGTTTATTTGCTTTGGGTGGTGATACTTGTTAAAAATTTAAGGAAATGCCCTTGTCTTTTGATGGGGACAGTGAAGTAGACTTCTAACCAGTGGTGGGTTTCAAATTTTTTTACTAGCGGTTCTGTGGGTGTGGCTTGGTGGGCATGGCATGGCTTGGTGGGCGTGGCAGGGGAAGGATACTGTAAAATCTCCATTCCCACCCCAATCCAGGGAAAGGTTATTGCAAAATCCCCATTTCCTCCCGATCAGCTGGGACTCGGGAGGCAGAGAATAGATGGGGGTGGGGCCAGTCAGAGATGGTATTTACCGGTTCTCTGAACTACTCAAAATTTCCACTACCGGTTCTCCAGAATTGCTCAGAACCATCTGAAACCCACCTCTGCTTCTAACCTAGTATTTTGTGGAAGTTGCATTTTCCCAAAGATTGGAGGGGGATTATGGTATCTGTGGTTTGACACACTTAGAAAGTCTAAGAAATTAGCACCCATCTCTCTCCTAAGAAAATGAGATATTTTAGAAAATATTAAAAGGGCAGAATATTTCCCCTAAATGGGTGGCAGAAACTCACCCCCCCCCACACACACACCTTTGTTAATGGGCCATTAAGGTCTGGGCCAGTCTATTCTACATAACAAGGATCTACCTCCTTCAGGTAGAGCCATAGTAGGAATTGCCCAAAACTCTTTCATTACATCATCACCCAGGAAGAGTCAACCAAGCCTGGGACTCAAAAGACAACCTACAAAGTTACCCATTCATGGCCCCATGGGAGTCTGACAACCAATCAGAACACAAGCTCAAATTCAAAGCCCAACAGAGGGTATATAACCGGGCACTCTAAGCATCTCAGCCCTTTTTCTGCCCAGGATCTCAAACCATGTGGTCCTGTTCATCAATAAACCTTCTTTCTAAGCAACTTCCATGAATCCAGTGTCTTTTTTCCCAACTTGGAACTGAACCCAGATGGACATTTCTTCCAACAAAAGGAATTCTGGTAAGGCTGCAGGAAGAAAAAAAAAAAACAAAACTTCAGGGTAGATCACTGTCTTGTCCGCCATGTGCTGATAGGAGTGCTAATGAGTTTGTATACTAGAACTGCCATATCTGGGCTGCAAAAATCTGGATCGCCACTAGATGGCAGCAAACAGAGGTGGAAAACTAGCTCCTTGGCGCCATCTAGTGGCTCTCCAGAGTATTGCATTTTGAATATGACAACCCTATTGTTCTGTCCCCGTCTCCCACACGCACAAACACACACGCAGACAGCCGTGGGTTAAAGAATTGGCACAAACAAACCAGGTCCATTATCAGAGACTTGGCAGCAACATGAGAACCAGCTGCCAAGTGATTTACTATAACAAGGAGGGGGGTGTTCCTCCACCAGATAACAGATACAATACACATCGGTTGGGAGAAAACAGTCCAGTTCAAAAGCCTTCAGCAGATTTGCAACAAAGGGACTCGCAGAAATTAGCTTTGTCCGTCACAGAATCCGACTGGCCACCCCACTCCCTTTTATAGCCTGTGGGGTGTGGTCCAGTGACTCAGCTTAATCCCTGGCACGCTTCCTCATCTGCTGTGAATGTTTATCACGCCGACGCTGGCGTGGATCCAGCCACAACTTGTCTCCCTCGTCCGCACTCTGATCGGAGACACCTGGCTCCTGGCCAATCTCCTTCGGCCGACACCTGAGGAATTGCCAGAGAGGAGGGGCCTGGAGAGGGAGGCCTGGCCGGCTCCTCTCCTTCATGTTCGGAGCCTTCTTCCTCCGATACGATGAGCTCGGGGGTTGGAGCCACAACACCTACAGTACAGTACTTTCTCCTCATTCCCCCAATATGTCCAGCTGCAGACAGTTACTAGGTGGCTGGAATGATACCATTTTTTTATTTTTTTATACCGTGACTTATACAGTGAATTTCTGGGGAATGCAAAGGTTTATAGTGACTCAGTAAGTTAAGTGTAGCATGGGAAAAATAAGAAAGCTTATTCAAATTGCAACGCTTGGGATTTTTCAAACAACACCTGACAACTTTCCTACTGTACCTAATTTTATTTCTATTTAGACGTCTTTTAAATTAAAGCATGAATCATTTGCAAACAGATGACATATCCAAGTACCAACCTCAAACTTAAGCTGAATTTCTAAAAATGTCCGCACAGAAACCAGAAGACAATCACCTGGGTTGATATAATTCGGCCTATTGGTGCTTAGGCTTGGCCACAAAAACCTCCCAGCAACCATTATGTAAATCCATAACATGCTTACAAAATTTCATACCCAGTTCACTGGGCCAGGGAGACTCAGAATCCCATCCGATAGGATTGCCTGTTAGATAATGAACACAATTTGAATAGAATAGAATAGAATAGAATAGAATAGAATAGAATAGAATAGAATAGAATAGAATAGAATAGAATAGAATAGAATAGAATAGAATAGAATTCTTTATTGGCCAAGTGTGATTGGACACACAAGGAACTTGTCTTGGTGCATACGCTCTCGGTGTACATAAAAGAAAAGAATCATAAGGTACAACACTTAATGATAGTCATAGGGAACAGATAAGCAATCGAATCATATTAGGAAACAGTCAATATAAATCTTAAGGATTCCAGCAACATGGTTACAGTCATACAGTCATAAGTGGAAGGAGATGGCTGATAGGAACGATGAGAAGATTAATAGTAATGCAGGTTTAGTAACTAGTTTGACAGTGTTGAGGGAATTATTTGTTTAGCAGAGTGATGGCATTTGGGAAAAAACTATCCTTGTGTCTAGTTGTTCTGGTGTGCAGTGCTCCATAGCGTCATTTTGAGGGTAGGAGTTGAAACAGTTTATGTCCAGGATGCGAGGGGTCTGTAAATATTTTCACAGCCCTTTTTTTAACTCCTGTAGTATATAGGTCCTCAATGGAAGGCAGGTTGGCAGCCATTGTTTGTAATTTGACACTAGGTAGTAATTTGACACTAGGCAGGTACCACTGCCAGGAGTGTTTTCAGACTTGGGCAAAAAAAGTTGAGTTGGCAAATTGCAATGTTGCAATTGATCCTCTTCGTCATACGCAGTGCACAGAGCATTGAGACACTGGAGCCACCATCTTGAATTTGGACTATCTGGAAAGACTTCAGGGCTTATTGCGTTTGCTGGAGCAAGTCCCAAAGATCTCAACAAATGGCAATTGGGGAAGTGTCAGAAGGGGACAATTAGCAGATACATGGAAATTAATTGTACAGGTAGTCCTCAACTTACAACCATTCACTTACAACCTGTTTGAAGTTACAACGGCACTGGGGGGAAAAAAAGGAATTTATGACTGTTTTTCACACTTAAGACCGTTGCCGCATCCCCATGGTCACATCATGATTAAAATTCGGATGCTTGGCAACTGGCATGGATTTATGACGGCTGCATTGTCCCAAGGTCATGTGATCCCCTTTTGCAACTTTCTGATGAGGAAATGGGGAAGCCAGATTCGCTTAACAACCATTAACAGATTAACAGAGTTGGAAGGGACTTTGTAGGTCATCTAGTCCAACCCCCATGTCCAAGCAGGAGATCCTACACCCGTGATGGCGAACCTATGGCACGTGTACCACAGGTGGCATGCGGAGCCATATCGGTGGGCACGCGAGCGTTGCCCTAGCTCAGCTCCGGTGGAACTGGAAGTTGGGAAACCGGATGTTTCCGGCCTCTGGAGGGCCTCCGGGGTGTGTGTGTGTGAGGAAGGCTGTTTTCGCCCTCCTCAGGCCCCTAGAAAGGCTCTGGAGCCTGGGGAGGGTGAAAAACAGGCCTACCGGGCCACCATGCTATTGTGTGCCAAAAGCGGAGGGAGTGGGGGGGGTCCATGCGCGCATGTATGGGGGGCGGGCGCATTGAATTATGGGTGTGGGCACATGCACACACGACTTCCCCCACTCTCCCCCTACTTTTGACACACGACAGCAAAAAGGTTAGCCATCACTGTCCTACACCATTTCTGACAAGAGGCAGTCCAGTCTTTTCTCGAAAGCTTCCACTCATGAAGCTCCCACAACTTCCGAAGGCAACTTCTGTTCCATCGATTGATTGTTCTCACTGTCAGAAAATTTCTCCTTATTTCCAGGTTGAATCTCTCCTTGGTCAGCTTCCATCCATTATTCCTTGTCTGGCTTTCGGGTGCCTTCCTTGTTGCTGCCTTAACGACTGCAGTGATTCACTTAACAGCGGTGGCAAGAACGGTCGTAAGATGGGGGAAAACTCACTTAACAACTGTTTTATTTACCAATAGAAATTTCTGCGCTCCATTGTGGTTGTCAGTCAAGAACTAACTGTGTTAGCTGTACTTGTTTTTTTAATGGTATGAATGACACTGAAATTAAACTGGGTCCAGTTTGTGCCAGGTCTTCTTCAGACACCATGATTGAGCTTTGGAGGGTTCTGCTGACCGATCACATCACCTGCCATAGCAAGAGCAACAGAGAGCATCTACAGTAGTGGCCAAAATTGTGGAAACCTTTTGGGGAAAGTGTATTTTCTAAAACTAGCTAATAACACCATTTTTTTTTTTGGAATAGTACCATAAAACTATATATCAATGGAAAGATAATTTAATCAAGAACGTAATGCAATAACTTTTATGAAGGACTTGCTATTAGAATAGCAGTTACAGTATAAAGAAGAAAAATGAAACACATAGAAAAAAAAACAAGATATACAAAAATTGTCACCAGGGAAAATACGAGATATACAAAAATGATCATCATGTCAGTTAATCCTTAGTTGGGTAACCTTTAGCATGAATTACGGCCTTACAACATCTTCCCATGGAGTGAACCAAGTCTTTTAGTTCTGCAGCTGTTATAATGTGAAACCAAGATTGAAGGATTGCTTCTATTAACTGGGTTTTATTGCTGGGTCGCTTCTGACTATCAAGTTTCTTTAGTCAGCTCCAGTGGTGAAATCCAATTTTTTTTACTACTGGTTCTGTGGGCGTGGCTTGGTGGGCATGGCAGTGGAAGGATACTGCAAAATCCCTATTCCCTCCCCACTCCTGGGGGAAGGATATTGCAAAATCTCCATTCCCACCCCACTCTGGGGCCAGCCAGAGGCGGTATTTGCCAGTTCTCCAAACTACTCAAAATTTCCGCTACCGGTTCTCCAGAACCTGTCAGAACCTGCTGGATTTCACCCCTGGTCGGCTCCATTGATTTTCAAATCATCAAGAGCCTTGGTGGCACAGCAGACTAAGTGCTGTTAAAGTAGCACCAGCTGCCTGCAATTACTGCAAGTTCAAATCTCACCAGGCTCAAGGTTGACTCAGCCTTCCATCCTTTCGAGGTAGGTAAAATGAGGACCAGGATTGTAGGGGCAATAAGCTGACTTTGTATAAAAAAGAACACCGCTTAGGTATATACAAAAGTATGAAGGCTATTGCTTAACGCATTGTAAGCCGCCCTGAGTCTCTGGAGAAGGGCGGCATATAAATTGAACTAATTAATTAATTAATTAATTAATTAATTAATTCAGTTAAGGTCTGGGCTATTCCCAGGCCATTCCGGCAGTGGAATATGATTATCTTGAAACTCCCCCCAAAATTGGTGTTATTAGCCATCAAATCTCAAAAATACACTTTTCCCAAAAGGTTTCCACAATTTTGGCCATTACTGTATCAAGGTTATTAATCCCAGGAGGAGCCTCATCAGCTGATCTTATCAACTGAGTGTATGGTGCTACCATTCTACGGACGGCCAGATGTTCTTATTTGGCAGTGACAAACCAGATGTTTTCTCACTCTTTATCTCTGTCTCTCTTTCCCCTCTTCTCTTTCCTTTGACCCGTTCAAGGAGCTGGGTGACTTTTTATAGGAGCAGGAAAGATTAGAAAAAGGAGTCCGTGGCATGGCTTTGCAGGATCTTTAAATGAAGTGGTTGTTAATAAGTCAAGCCAACCACTTTCTTGTGATGACTGTAAAATTTGACAGGAGGAGGGAGAAATACATACCTACGTTTGAGATATGGAGGGTCGTGTTGGCAAAATATGGCTTTGAGATAAGTGCCTCGGTATTCTAGATGTCAATTGCGATACCGAGACAAGGAAGATCAATTAATTTACAAAGTATTTGAAAGGTTTTGGTGGTCTCTGAGATTGGGTGTTTTCTTGCAGCTATACAGTGGCCCTGTTCAGGCAGACCAGCCCCGATGGCAGTGATGGCTAACCTTTTTGCCGTCACGTGCCAAAAGCGGGGGGGAGCGCAGGGGGGGGTCATGCATGTGCGTGTCCACACCCATAATTCAATGCAACCCCCCACACATGCGTGAATGCCCCCCCCCATGCTCCCCCCAGCTTTTGGCATGCAATGGCACAGTGGGTCCGGTAGGCCCGTTTTTCGCCCTCCGCAAACTCCAGATGCTTTCTTGGAGCCTGGGGAGGGCAAAAACAGCCTTCCCCAGCCCCACAGAGGCCCTCTGGAGGCTGGAAACAGCCAGTTTCCCAACTTCTGGTGAGCCCGGAAGGCCTGAAAATCAGCTGGCTGGAGCTAAGCTAGGGCAATGCTCATGTGTCTACAGATATGGCTTCACATTTGCCATCATGGCCCTATTGGTTAGAAAGGATTCCTTTAAGGCTTAGAACATCAGTTGGGCTGTTGTAACAATCCTTCAGGCTATCTAGCAAATTAAACAACTCAGATCTGCTCCAGCGTGGACTTTAATTGGACAGGCCAGGACAAGGGGTCTGGGACATGCTCTGGAAGTGTGATTTGGGATGAGTCCATGCTATGGTAACAGCCTCCTGGCTGATGGAGGTGACTGGTATCTCCTACCTTGAAAAAGACAGTGGTAGACTTCTGAAGGGGCCATCTTTGAACCCAACTGGTATTGATAACTATTGTCCAGTCTCCAACCTTTCTTTTCTGGAGAAGTTGAGAAGGCAGTTCCTTTGATAAGAACACAGGAGGAATTAAAGTATCTAGATCTGTTCCAGTCAGAAAAGAAACACACGGAACTTTGATCACCCTATCATGACTGCCATCCTGACTTTTTCATCTATTCCTTATGGATATCTCTCCCCCATCCTCAAACTCAGGAGCCTGAGTGGCGCAGGAGGCTAATGCCTCCTACAAGGCAGCATTTAACATCCAGCTGCCTGCAATTACTGTAAGTTCGAATCTCACCAGGCTCAAGGTTGACTCAGCTTTCCATCCTTTCTAAGGTGGGTAAAATGAGGATCTGGTTTGTGGGGGCAATAAGCTGACTTTGTATAAAATATACAAAAGTATGAAGGCTGTTGCTTAACGCACTGTAAGCCGCCCTGAGTCTCCGGAGAAGGGCGGCATATAAGTAAGAATTTAAAAAAAAAAAATTTAAGGAAGTCTGTAGAACATTCAAGTTTATTTCTCCCAGAGGTGGCATTCAGCAGGTTCTGGCCAGTTTTGGAGAACCGGTAGCAGAAATTTTGAGTAGTTCGGAGAACCAGTAAATACCATCTCTGATTTGCCCTGCCCCCATCTATTCTCTGCCTCCCGAGTCCCAGCTGATCAAGAGGAAATGGGGCTTTCATAGTAACCTTCCTCTGGAGTGGGGAGGGAATGGAGATTTTACAGTATCCTTTCCCTGCCACACCCACCAAACCATGCCTACAGAACCAGTAGTAAAAAAATTTGAAACCCACCACTGGGCTGGCCCCGCCCCCATCTATTCTCTGCCTCCCGAATCCCAGTTGATTGGGAGGAAATGGGGATTTTGTCGTAACCTTCCCCTGGAGTGGGGAGGGAATGGAGATTTTACAGTATCCTTCCCCTGCCACGCCCGCCAAGCCATGCCCACAGAACTGGTAGTAAAAAAATTTGAATCCCACCACTGATTTTGCCCATGGTATAAAAATCTAAGAGATAATCCTCTTCCTTAATTTGGAGAATTTTTCATTGTAGTAGAGTTGTTATGTCCTTATAAGGACATCCGGCCGGGGATTGGTTAATCCTCCGGGCGGGAAAGTTAAACCGCTGTCATTGGACGGCTGGTCTGCCGGAGCGCTATAAAAAGGGCTCCGGCAGCACAGCCGTTCGTCTGTTCTGACTTAGTTAAGAGCTGAATAAAACTTGTTGAACAGACCCCGCTGGTCTTGTCTTCTTTCCTGCGCCTGATCTAACAAGAGTAATCTTTAGAAAAACAGAGCTGGATTCAATTCATTTGATATATTTATGCCCCAATTTCCATACAAGCATTTATTATTTCCATGCAATAAAAATACATATTGGTTTTTTCCCCCTAACAAACTCTATTATATAGGAGAAACTGGCCAGGGTTTTCCAGTTACACATAATCGATAGGGAAAAAAAGAAGTTCATGAATAAAACAATCAATTGATGGCTTCTACTCACACTTATATGATTATTTTTAATTTTCCTTCTCTCGCCCAGAGCAACACAGTCATTTGATGTGGAGCCAACGAGGAAGATATTATTATCGACATTGTTGAGATGCTAGCAGGAAGTTCTACGGTTTTTAATGCCTGGAGCTGTTGAATTTTGAACTTATATTTACTTGGCTGGCTCTGGGTGTCTTAATTGACTTTCTTGTACACAACATTTTCCTGTACATATTGTGAAGAGGTACAATGCAGGTCAAGCTCAACTCCCAGTGGTGACATTCTTGAAGTTCTCTCAACAGTATTACAAGAACGTTCTGCAAAGATGTTTTCAGTGATTTTGTGTGTGTGTGTGTGTGTGTGTGTGTGTGTGTGTGTAAGAACTTTCTGATGGTTCCTCATTCAAGTATTAACTAGGGCTGGTGCTGCTTAGGTTCTGACTGACTCTGCCACCTGCTAGACCTATTTACAGAAGCAACTAGAATGGATCTACAAAACAGAGGATGGATGAATATTTGAATTCAGTATCCTCTACTCCAGGGGTGTCAAACTTGATTTCATTGAGGGCCGCATCAGGGTTGTGTTTGACTTTGAGGGGGCCAGGGTGAGCATGGCCAGCTCGATGTCACTTGTGTCGGGGGCGCCTGTGGCGGCCTGAGCGCTCTGCCAGCAAAAATGGACTCCTGGGTACCGTTTTCGGGTGCCACGGTCTCCTGCAACCCTTTGCTAGCAAAAACGGACCTCGGGAAGGCCATGTGGAGCCCTCCCTAGCTCTGTTTTCACTGGCAGAAGCACTGTGGGCCGGTCCTTTGCTGTTTCCAGGGCAGCCCCATGGGCCAGATCTAAGATTTAAGAGCCGAGGTGGCGCAGTGGTTAGAATGCAGCACTGCAGCTACTTCAGCTGACTGCTAGTTCAGCAGATCAGCAGATCAAATCTTACCGGCTCAAGGTTGACTCAGCCTTCCATCCTTCCGAGGTGGGTAAAATGAGGACCCAGATTGTTGGGGGCAATATGTTATTTAGTATACTGTCGATTGTTGTAAGCCACCCAGAGTCCTCGGAGAGTGGGCGGCATAGAAATATAATTAATAATAATAAATAATAAAAGTACCCCAGAGGCTGGATCCGGCCCTCGGGCCTTGAGTTTGACACCCTTGCTCTATTCTCTTGATTGGTTGAACTTTCACAGATAACCATGGTTAGGATTTGACAACTTCCATGTCTAATCTACAGCTAATGTATCTCAGTTAAGATATCCCAATTATGAAATTCCTTTCTCATCTACCTAATGATTGTTGATAGGTTTTATTGGCTTTACCACTAATTAAAGAATTATCCATTCAACAAGATTTGGACTGGATTTATGCTACTGTCTTTTGGGGTCTTTTTCTCTCATTAAGACCTCTGACAGACTTTCAAGATTGTAATATAACTTACCACTATAAAGTACTATTAGCAGGGGTGAAATGCTCCCGGTTCGGACCGGATCACCCGATCCGATAGCGATGGAGGAGGGTGGTTCAGAGAACCGGTAGCAAAAATCCCTGCCCGCCCCCCCCCCCCATTGCCCAGCTGAGCCGTACAATCATCAGAGGCTTTGTTTTTATTTTTAAAAGCATTTTTTCTGCAACCTCTTCGGCCGAAGAGGTTATAGAAAAAATGCTTTTAAAAGTAAAAAGAAAGCCTCTGCCCATCAGGCAAGTCAGCTAGGATCGTCAGAGGTTTTAAACGCATTTTTTAAACAACCTCTTCAGCCGAAGAGGTTGTAGAAAAATGGTTTTAAAAGTAAAAAAAAAAATGTTGGCCACGCTCACTCAGTCATATTACCCACCACCACCAAGCCACAACCACAGAACCAGTAGTAACAAAACTTACATTTCACCACTGACCATTAGTCCAGTTCAGTGAAAAGAAGAACTAGGGGTGACATGATGGCAGTGTTCCAAAATCTAAGGAGCTGCCACAAAGAAGAGGGGATCAACCTGTTTCCCAAAGAACCCAAAGGCAAGACAAGAAGCAATGGATGGAGCCTAATCAAATGAGAGAAGCAACCTAGAACCCGCGCAGCTCTAAAAAAGGAACATTTTGAAGCCTTCCGAGTCCGCAAAGGTAAGTAGAACAACGGGGGGGAGGGGGAATCCGCTGTGCCACACGATTTAGATTAGCTAGAAAGCAGAAAATCCAACGATTCTAGCTAATATAAATCGTGCGTCAGAGCTGATCAACGGAAATACAGTTAGCCCGAACTGGTAGCATTTTTTACTACCAGTTCGGGGGAACCGGTCTGAAACGGTAGCATTTCACCCCTGTTATGCAAGGGATTGGACTAGAAGAATTTCAACGTCCCTTCCAACTCTTTTATTCTGTTAATAGGCACTTCTGGAATCCATGCAGTGTCTATTTCTTGGCCTAGCCAATTGATTGACATCAATCTTGAAAGTCTGCCAGAGTTTTCTTCTCTCCCATCTCATACCAAAGAAAATCAAGATAGGGTTACTTTGAGGTTGTTGTTTTTTTTCCCCTCATGCATCTTGTATCTCTGGGCTGTATAATATCTTCTCTAAGTTCTTTCTTAAAAGGTTACTCATAACTTACCCAAGGCTAAACTTTAAATATCTTTACACTTGGCTTCCCGTGTTTCCAATAAACTCCAAGAGAAAAGCTCATGTGGAAACTTCACCGAGAGCATTCTTCAATAGCAATGCTGTTGTCACGGCTAAAGGGGTAGAAGGTCATTTTATTTATTTATTTATTATTTGGTTAGTTAATTTGTCTAACATGTACAAGATAACAGGAGTAAGTATAAACACGATTATGAATACAGGAAATGGATATGGATAAATGGGGACAACAGGACAGAGACGGTAGACAGAGACGTGGTAGGTTCCTCCCGGTTTGGCTGGGTTCCGCCGAGCTGGTAGTGGTGACGATATGATGTCACCGAACCCGTTCTCCCCCTGCCCCCCCACCCACCCTCCACGTTATTCTTACCCTTTATTTGGCCCCACCCCCAATCTATTGCTGCCTCCTGAGTCCCAGCTGATGGCTAGACGGGAAAAAAAAACTGTTTAAACTCTTGCCACAGGGCTTCAAAGGGCCGCCCTACAGCTGATCAGTGTTAAAAGAAAAACAAATGAGTAGACCGGTGCCTGCAAAAATACATGAGTAGACCGATGCCTGCAAAAATAAATGGATAGATCGGTAAAGCTCTGCAAGCAGTTAAAAGCCTAGTAGACCAGTACCTCTGCTAAATCCTAAAGAATTGTCACATGACCATCAAGCCAAGCCCACAAAGTAAGCCACGCCCACAGAACGAGTAGTAAAAAAAATTTAGAACCCACCCCTGGTAGGCACGCTGATGCACTTATGCACGCCCCTTACAGACCTCTTAAAATGGGATGAGGTCAATAGTAGACAATCTAAGATTAAAATTTGGGGGGTTTGGGGATGAAACCACAGAGACAGGTAATGCATTCCAGGCATTGACCACTCTGTTACTGAATTCGTATTTTCTGCAATCGAGTTTGGAGCAGTTTACCTTAAGTTTGTATATATTATTTGCTTGTGTATTGTTGTGGTTGAAGCTGAAGTAGTCATTGACAGGTAGGACATTATGGCAGATAATTTTATGCATTACACTTAGGTCAGAGCGAAGGCAGCATAGTTCTAAGTTGTCTAAGCCCAACATTTCAAGTCTGGTGGCATAAGGTATTCTGTTCCACTGTTGAGTGGAGGACTCTTCTCGTGCAATATCTCTAAACTCGCTTGATTGTATTAATGTCCGATATGCAGTGTGGATCCCAGACAGATGCGCTGTATTCAAGAATTGGACTAGATAACTATTCATCATACAATTGAGCCAGACCATCACTGGACTTCTGAATTTTTAAAATTAAAGTCAATCTCATCAGCTTATCTCAGCTTAGGCAGGAAGGAACAGCATCTCTGGTAATCTTTCAGACATGTTTAAAAATACAAAGCCATTTCCACTCCCAAATGGGCAAATACTACAGTGTCCATCTGTAGATAAAAATCAAGTTTTACCATCCAAAATCTCCTTGCTTCTATGCATGTCCACCACATATGATAATAAGATCCTGGGGTCTGATGACACTTCCAACACTTCTCTGATTTATTCCAAGCACACGTGGTTGGAAAAAATGACAAAGAGACATATTGACTTAAAACCAGAGATATTTTTATTAGGGATCTTAACAGAGACATTCAATAAAGAATTGCAATATTTAATTGTGAATATTTTAACAGCAACTAGAATTGTATTTGCAAAAAACTGGAAAGGAGAGAAGAAAATTGCTGATGAAGAAATTATTAAAAAAAATATTGGACTGTGCTGAAATCAGTAGATTGACATTTGAAATAAGAGAGCAGGAAGATAAACAATATTATTTGATATGGGAGCTATTTTACCAATGGGTAGATAATAAAGAATGGAGATGAAATATTACATGTGAAATGAAATTTGGATAAAACGTGTAAACATTTGTTTTTAGCTAGATGAAAGAACACTTGTCAAAATTGAAATTTTGAGAATGTTGAGAGCACAAAATGATTTTAACCAACCGAATCACTGTTTGTAAGTATATGGAAAGGTGATGTTTTTTATGTTGTTTTTGTTTAAAAATAAGAAACTTTATCAAAAAAAACCCCACCAAGTTTTACCATCAATCATGTTATATCAGAATCAGAAGATTAAGATTTTAGGAGGCCTCTGTGAGAACAGATGTCCATAGACCAATAGATGGTCTAGTATTACCAATCAGGTTCCTATAAAGGAGGACTAGAAACACACTAATACATGTCAGTACTATCTTAAAATCTAGAATAAGTTTAACTTTATTCTGAGCTCTAAATCAGGATGCAGCTACTGTCTTTCAGATAATTTCGTCAGCCACCCACCGAGTTTATCAACTCCCTTACTAGCTTATTAGCTGATATTTTTTCCCCTATAACATTTCTAACTTTGAAATATTGCAATAAACATCCTTCCCACCTAATCTTTTTTTTTCTCCTCCTGACTCCAGTATAGATTTGAGTTATATTACTTGCTTTAGAAATATCAATGGATTTTTAAGACAGGCAAAAGCTAGAGAACAAGGAGATGAAATCTGAAATACTTCAAATGCTTTATCATTTTTTCCCCCTAAATTCTTTAACCGAAAGCTTGATAAGGTATGATTTGTTGGACACCACACAGCGTCACTTGCTTGTGAGATGGACAGCTATGTAGTTTAGATAAGTAAAATAGAATGAATAAATATGCCTTATTATCTCTTGTAATCTAGTCTTCTCAACTAAGGTCTCTGTTGAAAGTATTTGGAGATGTTTTGGTAGCATATTTAACTAGGTCAGTCACTTAGTGCAGGGGTGTCAAATTCAAGGCCTGTGGCAGGGATGCTATTCAGCAGGTTCTGACAGGTTTTGGAGAACCGGTAGCAGAAATTTTGAGCAGTTCGGAGAACCGGTAGCAGAAATTTTGAGTAGTTTGAAGAACTGGCAAATACCACCCCTGGCTGGCTTCAGAGTGGGGTGGGAATGGAGATTTTGCAATATCCTTCCCTCAGGAGTGGGGAGGGAATGTGGATTTTGCAGTATCCTTCCCTCAGGAGTGCGGTGAGAATGGAGATTTTGCAATATCCTTCCCTCAGGAGTGGGGAGGGAATGGGGATTTTGCAGTATCCTTCCCCTGGAGTGGGATGGGAATGGAGATTTTGCAGTATCCTTCCCCTGCCATGACCACCAAGACGCGCCCACCAAGACACGCCCACCAAGACACACCACATCCACCAAGACACGCCCACAGAACTGGTAGTAAAAATATTTGGATTTCACCACTGGTCGAACATCTTGGGTGAAGCCAGAGAATAAGTTGTGTGGGCACATATTCAACTTTATTTTGTTTTAGACTGGAAAGTGGGAATGTGAGTTGGGTTCTGAATGTTTTATGTTTTACTTTAGTACGAACTGCTCAAACTCTGCCAAAGTGTCTAGATAAAATATACATGTTTCATCAGAAAGCATATCTCAAGGTAATTTCTCGTACACTGAATAAACACAAGATAAATCTGTTTATTTCCACATTCTTTGTGTATATGAGATGGAGGAGAAATATTGCAGTCCCCCATATTTGAAGCTTGGGCTGCTTGTCCTGCAATAATTTTTTTTGAGAGACAGTTTGGTGAGATGGTGTGTGTTCACCAGGCTGGAAAGCAGGAGATTATGAATTCTAATCCCACTTGAGGCATGAATGCCGGCTGGGTAACTTTGGGCCAGTCACCAGGGGAGCGTTAGTCCTGCCTTAGGCATGAAAGCCAGCTGGATGATTTTGGACCAATCCCCAGGAAACTGAGTTCTAGTCCCGCCTTAGGCATGAGAGCTGGCTGGATGATTTTGGACCAATCCCCAGGAAACTGTGAGTTCTAGTCAGTGGTGGGATTTAAATAATTTAACAACCAGTTCTCTGCCCTAATGACCAGCTGGGTAGGCGTGGCTGGCTGGTCATGTGACTGTGTGGGTGTAGCCAACTCAACGTCACTCACGTCGATAGGTCCTTCACCTTAGGTGTTACAATGTAATAAGGGTTAACCAGAGAGGCAGTTTCTGTAAGCAGGGCAATAAAGATTAGGCTAGAAACACCACCAGAATGTTTCCTTCCTGCCTTCCTTACAGGATTAGTCCTGTAAAGTGGGAAAAAAACAAAATAAGTTTTCTTCCAACAACTGGTTCTCCGAACTGCTTAGAAAGTTAACAACCGGTTCTCCCGAATAGGTGCGAACCGGCTGAATCCCACCACTGGTTCTAGTCCCGCTTTAGGCATGAAAGCTGGCTGATTTTGGGCCAATCCCCAGGAAACTCTGAGTTCTAGTCTTGCCTTAGGCATGAAAGATGGATGGGTGACTTTGGGCCAGTCACTCACTCTCAGCCCAACCTACTTCATAGGGTGGTGGTTGTTGCGGGAAAAATAGGAGGAGGAAGGAGCACTGTGTATCTTTGCCACCTTGAGTTATTTATCAAAAAAATAATAAAAAGTGGAAATAAATAAATAATAAAAAATGATCCACAAAGGAATATATATATATACAATATAAACCACACTAAGCTTGCTTTTCCAATGTTCCATAGTAATCTGGGTATGTGTGTTTGTCTACATGTGTGTGTGTGTACACATACACATATATACACACCTATATATATGCACGCATACACATGCACATATACATACATATAAATATATATATAATACATACACACACATATATGCCCCCATGCACACACATACATACATATACATATATATATATATATATATATAATACATACATACATACACACAGACACACACATATATATATATATTCACGCATGCACACACATATATACATATACAGAATATACTCCTAGAAGCACGAAGCCGAAAACACCAGCCTGAAGATGACGAATGAGACTTTGTTGAAACATCGCCAAGACACTTCCAATTTTACGCTGGAGAAAACCCGAATAATCAAAGACCTACATATATTTATAATACATACACACACACATATATACATGTGGTATATATACATACATACATATACATACATATACATACACATACACACACATACATATGGTATATATATATATATATATATATATATATATATATAT
>WNWU01000003.1:59417491-59432030 GCA_012654045.1 Ptyas mucosa
TTTGTTTCATCCAGGTTTTTCCTACGTAAATCAAGATGGCTGTATAAAGATCTTGATTTACGTAGGAAAAACCTGGATGAAACAAATATATATATACACACACATACACACATATACATACTTACATATACATATACATATACATATATACATATACATATGCATATACATATACATATACATTTGCATATACATATATGCATACACACATATTATACACACACAAACATATGCGCACACACACATATACACATACATATACATACATATATTATACACATACATACATGCATACACTCAGATTATTATGGAATATTGGAAAAGCAATCTTAGTGAGATTTCTGAATAGTTAGTGGTGGACTTCACCATTATCTGATGAAGAATCCCAATTGGGTAAAGATGGCGCAGAATTCACTGATGAAGAGGAAACATCTGAGCCAAAGCAGGAGATTTAGTCAAACCGACAAGTCAGCTCTCTTGTTTGGCCAAGTTCCTCCACTATGTTCTTAACATTGGGTTGAATCACAGAGTGTGCTGTAGTTCAGAAGAGCGATGAGAACCTTTGCTCCATTCTCTTGGCTCTCTCACACTTGTCATCTCCTGCCTTTTACTGACTTTATTCTCATTTCTTGCTTTGAGTGTCGTCAGCCACCCAGAGTCGCTAGGAGTCACCTGGCATGGCATATCAATTGAATAAATAAACAAACAGAACTGGGACGATGTGACAAGCCCCTAATTTTAGAATGGCGCATTCGTGCACCCTCCAACATTGGATAAATCGTCCTCCCCTGAGAGATGGGGTGGGATGAATAGATGCATTGTGAGCCCCCCCCAAATAACTTCTCCCATCTGATCCCATTGATACAAAGGCACAGCTGCAGAAAACAACCACCACACGGATTGTACCTTTATAATTCCACTCACGTATCTTAAGAGGGATGGTTTTGCCCTTAGATAATTTCTGCTTTGCTGGCAGATCCAGGCCATTCCAGGCAGAGTTCGGACAATGTAACTTTCAGTATCTCCTAAAAGAATGTCTTTCAGTTCCCCCACCACTACATTCTGTAAAGCTGAAAATAGAAGAGAATAGAAGAGCAGAGTCTACCAATGAACATTTAAACAGGAGGCCCACTCTTCAACCATCCTTCCTGCCGTGAACGTGTGTTGAACCCAAGTCCTTATTCCAGGAGATAATAAAAAAACAAGTCCGATTGCTTCAATTTTCTTTCGTCTTAAACAGATTTAAACAGATTAACAGAGTTGGAAGGGACCTTTTAGGCAGAGGTGGGTTTCAGCAGGTTCTGACCAGTTCTGCAGAACCGGTAGCGGAAAGTTTGTGTAGTTCGGAGAACCGGTAGTAAAAATTCTGACCGCCCCCCCCCATCTATTCTCTGCCTCCCGAGTCCCAGCTGATCGGGAGGAAATGGAGATTTTGCAGTAACCTTCCCATGGATTGCGGTGGGAATGGAGATTTCACAGCATCCTTCCCCTGCCACGCCCACCAAGCCATGCCACACCCACCAAGCCACACCCACAGAACCGGTAGTAAACATTTTTGAAACCTACCACTGCTTGTAGGTCATCTAATCCACACCCCCCCCACACACACACATGCAGGAGACTCTACCTACACCATTTAGTTTAGTTTACTTTATTGTCATTGTACCTCATACAATGAAATTAAATGCCATCTTCAGTGTACATAAGAAAATGATAAAAATAAAACAAAAACACACATCCTTCACATTCTATACAATTGAATTAAAAACACCTGATCCTGCATTAATATTACACTATACAGCAGAATTCAATATAGTTATTTGTCTGAGGTAGAAGCTATTTTTCAGCCTATTTGTCCTTGTTTTTATTGTCCTGTACCGGCTGCCAGATGGTAATAGTTCAAAAAAAAAAGTGTGTGTGTGTGCCCAGGATGAGATGGATCTGTAAGAATGTTTTGAACTTTCCTAAGGCAGTAGAAGTTATAAAGCTCTTCCAAGGAGGGTAGAGGGCAACCAATGATCCTCTGGTCAATGATGTTAACCCTCTGGAGTGCTGTCCTATCTGTCACTGTGCAATTAGCAAACCATACACAGTTGCAGTAAGTTAAAATACTCTCTATGGCGCAGTGGTAGAAGGTCACCAGCAGTTTTTCATTCAGTTGTTGTTTCCTGAGAAGTCGCAGGTAGCATAATCTCTGCTGGGCCCTTTTGACCAGTGCTGCAATGTGAGTGCCCCAGGTCAGGTCCTCTTTTATGATAACAACCAAAAACTTAAAAGTGGCCACTTGCTCCACTTGGTCTCCCTTGATAACCAAGGGCTGATATCTGATTTATTCCTTCTGTAGTCCACTATAAGCTCTTTGGTTTTATTGGTGTTAAGGACCAAGTTATTGTCTCTACACCACGAAAGCAACCGGTCCAGCTCATCTCAATAGGCAGACTCATCCCGCCCTCCCAGAGATGAGTCCCACCACTGTTGTATCATCTGCAAATTTCTGACTGATGGCAGTTCAGTCTCTTCTTGAAAGCTTCCAGTGATGAAGCTCTCACAACTTCTGAAGGCAACTTCTGTTCCATGGGTTGATTGTTCTCGCTGTCAGAAAATTTCTCCTCATTTCCAAGTTGAATCTCTCCTTGGTCAGTTTCCATCCATTATTCCATGTCTGGCCTTCAGGTGCTTTGGAAAACAGGGGGTCCTCCTCTCTGTGGCAGCCCCTCAAATATTGGAAGACTGCTATCATGTCTCCCCTGGTCCTTCTCTTCACTAGACTAGCCATGCCCAGTTTCAGCAACCATTCTTCATATGTTTTAGACTCCAGTCCCCTAATCATCCTGATTGCTCTTCTCTGCACTCTTTCTAGGGTCTCAACATCTTTTTTTTATAGTCTTGTCTCTCTTCCAGAACACGAAGGCTGGGCATCCCGTGTGCCAGCAAATGAGCATGGTACAGGTCCTGTCAGCTTGATTATAGGTAACCTTCGACTTACGACCACAATTGGGCCCAAAATTTCTGTTGCTAAGCAAGGCCATTGTCAAGTGAGTTTTGCCCCATTTGTTAAGTGAATCGCTGCGAGTTGTTAAATTAGTAACACAATGGTTAAGTGAATCTGGTCTCCCCGTTGACTTTGCTGGTCAAAAGGTCGCAAAAGGGAATCACACGATCCTGGGGACACTGCCACTGTCATAAATGTGAGACAGTGGTCAAGCATCCAAATGTAAATCACATGATGATGGGGATACCATCCATTACTGCATGGTAGTCTTACCCGATACAGGTAGACTTGCAACCATTGGGTTAGCAGTCATTTAAAGTTACAACAGCGGTGAAAACTGTGATTTATAAAACTGGTTCTTGCATTAATGACTGTTGTAACCTCCCCAGGATCATCTGATCAAAATTCAGGAACCTGGCAACTAATATGTATTTATAATGGTTGTAGTATCCTGAGGTCATGGGATTGCCATGTGACCTTCCCAGCCAGCTTCTGACAAAGTCAATGGAGGAAGCTCTGTTCGTTGAACGACTATGTAATTCGCTTCACAAATGCAGCCATTCGCTTAACAACAACTGTGGCAAAAAGGGTACTCCAATCAGTGTCAGGCCTGGAAGCCATCTTTTTCATTGGGCCTTCAGGCCTGCCACATTTACTGCTGTGGGAAACTGGAAGGGGGGATTGTATGGAGCCAGGGTGATATGTAGGCAAAATAACATTCCTTTCTCAGAAAGTCAAGGACATCTTGCCCTGTACCTGGAGGGGTGTGACTGGGAGGCCTCTCCAGTTAGGACGGTGCTTTGATTGGATCATGTGATGGACATGTGGGTGCTGGGCAGGGAGCTGGACTTTCCTTTGGGTGGGGAAAACCTGGAAGCTTTCAGATTCAGGTTTTCCCAGATGTGCCAATATGACATCTCTAATAAAATGGAACTTTGAGGACGCTCAAGGCTCGGACTTCTCTTTCGTTGGGGGTGTTACTTGGAACCCTGACAATCAGATCCATTCATTTCCTAAGAAAATTTGTGATCCAAATTCGGATGCTTGGAAAGTGGTTCATATTTACGACGGTCGCAGTATCCCGGGGTCACAAAAATTCCCTTTTATGGCCTTTCGGACAAGCAAAGCCAATGGGGAAGCCAGGTTCTCTTAACTACCATGTAACTCATGTAACTCATGAACAACTATGGCAAGAAAGGTTGTAAAATGGGGGCCCTGGGGGGGGGGGAATTCACTAACAAATGTCTCGCTTAGCAACATAAATTTGGAGCTCAGTTGGAGTCGTAAGTCCAAGACTACCTGTATAGACTTCTTGAGAGAACAAGGTCTATCAATCCCACCATTAGCATAAATACGAGATCTCGCTCTTCCAACCTGCTCCTCAAATCTGCTTCCTCGTTAATTTGGGTGGTTTTTTTCCCAGTTGAAGCTAAATGAAAGGCCCCCACCCCCACCCCACTCAGTTCTTAATAACTCTTGTCATTTAACTAAGTGGTATAAAAGAGATCTGACAAGGAACCCCACATAGACTTCAAGACAAAAGCAGGAGCCATGAATATTAAAGCCATCAATCAGAGGGGAGAAAAAAAGGGCTTTAAAACCACGCAGTACAATGAAATATAAAATTCTTTTCATACCTTTTCATGTCACAGGCAGGAAAATGACTGCGAGCAGGGTGATGATTCAATGCTTTGGGAAGAAGAAACAGCGATGTAAAATGTTCTTTTTTTGGAATAGAACCGGGGTGGAATTTAACAAACTGGGAAAGGAAACAACAACAACAAACGAGAAGGAAGCTATGAGAAGAAAAGGCAAGAAAGTTGGTTCTTCAAAGTCCTACGTATCTTAGGATCAGGTTATTGGAAGGAAGAGCTCTCCCCCAATTACATGATTTAAGGGGTACATGATATGATGCTTAGGGGGCTGGAGGCTAAAACATATGAAGAACACGTTGGAAGAAATGTCCATCTGGGTTCAGTTCCAAGTGGGGAGAAAGACACTGGTGGCTGTATGGAAAGATGGTTTAATGGTGGACAGGACCACATGGTTTGAGGTTCTGGGCAAAAAAAAGCACATGGGTGAGAGAGAGAGAGAGAGAGATTTAAACCCTCTGTTGGGCTTTGAATTTGAGCTTGTATTCTGATTGGTTGTCAGACTCCCAGGGGGCTGGGGTCTTAGTTAACCTTGTAGGCTGTCTGTGTCCCAAGCTTGGTTGAGCCTTGCTGGGTGGTGTAATCTTCCCAGGTGCCATGTGGTGAGATGGCTAGAGGGCTAATCCTATCCTATCCTGAGGGCCAGGTCTTAATCCCATCACCCTGGAGCTGAAGTGGGGGGGGGAGGGAGGACCGGGAGCTGCAGGGAGCTGCTTTGTCTTTTGTTTCTCCCTTTCTCATCCAGGGAAACATAATATTCTGCCTTTTTAATATTTCATTCTTCTAGGAGGGTGCTAACATCCTTCAAATAGTTACAGGAATTGGGTTATGTCTAGTTTAATGAAAAGAAGGACTGGGGGGGACATGATAGCAGTGTTCCAGTAGCTGAGGGGCTGCCACAAAGAAGAGGGAGTCAAGCTATTCTCCAAAGCCCCTGAAGGCAAGACAAGAAACAATGGATGGAAACTAATCAAGCAACCTAGAACCAAGGAGAAATGTCCTTACCGTTAGAGCAATCAATGAGTGGAACAACTTACCCCCATGTGTTGTGGGTGCTCCATCACTGGAGGTTTTTAAGAAGAGAGTGAACAGCCATTTGTCTGTAATGGTGTAGGGCAGGGGTTGGCAACCTTAAACATTCAAAGAGCCACAAAGGTCCTAACTGAAAGCCCCCCCCCCCATTCAATTCTGGAGCCAACCAGAAGTCCAGTTCCACTCACCATAGAGACTCCTCCTAGTGTGGCGTCCTTTTTCCTCTGTTGACCGGAAGTTCAATTTCCCCACCATAGAGTCTCCTCCTAGCGCGGCGTCCTTTATCCTCTACCTGCCCTAACTGAAAGCCCTATCAATTGTGGAGCCAACCAATGACAGGGAGCCACAGCAGAGGGATGAAAGAGCCACATGCGGCTCCAGAGCCGCAGGTTGCTGACCCTTGGTATAGGGTTTCCTGCTTGAGTAGGGAGGGTTGGACTGGAAGACCTCCAAGGTCTTTTCCAACTCTGTTATTCTGTTACCTCCACCTGGCTCAGGGATCTGACAGGGCTTGTTACGAGTCCCATCAATTAGGGATGTATATTCAGTGAGACCACGCAATACGGCCCTCTTAGTGGTGGCTCCTTCTCGATGGAACATCATCAGAGTTGCAGATAGAATAAAGAAAGGGAAGAACAGGTGCCAGAAGAGGATCTCAAGGGGTGGTGGGGAGGGGTCCTGCAAATGGAAATTCCATCTTTTTGGATAAAGGGCTCCAAGTCTTCTTTTGGTGAATGGTATTTTAGAGTTAGTATCAACTTTAGTCTCCTGTTTCCACCCACATGGAATCTTCCTTCCTTCCTTCCTTCCTTCCTTCCTTCCTTCCTTCCTTCCTTCCTTCCTTCCTTCCTCCCTCCCTTCCCCTTCCCCTTCCCCTTCCCCTTCCCCTTCCCCCTCTTTTCTTGCCTCTTGCTTCCTCCTGTTTTCTTCCTTCCTCCTTCTCTTCTCTTCTCTTCTCTTCTCTTCTCTTCTCTTCTCTTCTCTTCTCTCCCCTCCCCTCCCCTCCCCTCCCCTCCCCTCCCCTCCTCTCCTCTCCCTCCCTCCCTCCCTCCCTCCCTCAGAGGGGAGATGTTACTTGACAATGCTTCTTAACTATAGGCATATTTTGGCATCTCCTGAAGGAAGAAGGTGAATAATAATGTGAAACAAAATCTGGAATGGGTGCCATCTTGTGGCAGTAGGCTTGTATAGCCTGGAAGGCCACTTATTCCTTCAAGTGGAATATTCATGCCAAGAGCTCAGAAGGAGCTCTTAAGAAAACGAAGCATTGAAAAAGAGGCTTTACTGCCTGTCACTACAAATTTTCACAGAAACAGAGATAAAGAGAAGGTTTTTTTCCTCCCCTGCAGTGTGCTGTTTCCCAACCTAATGAATTCCTAGATATGTGGACTGCAATTCCCAGAATCCCAAAGTGGGATTATTCTACCTGAGAAATTCTAGAACTTGAAGTCCACCCATTGGAATTAGTTGAGAAACATCACTTTTGAGAAATAGGAAGGTGAAATCTTTTGCCATTCAATTGCTCTGATCTCATTATGCCTGTGGTAAAGGATGATGGGAACTGTGGTTCAGCAACAGCTGGAGAGCCACAGGGTTTTTCACCCCTTATTTGTTGTTAATTTTTGGATAAACAAGTTCCTCTGGAAATTCTTAAAATAGTATCGAATTGTGCTTATTTCTCCCATGTGCCAATCAAAACACGGGGGAACTTAGTTAAACCCAGGCAAATTTAGTAAAGATAGAAAGTGGGAAATAGAAAGCAATATTTTCAGATGTTCTAAAAGAAAACATGCTTTGGGTAATTCATTCATTTGTTTGTTTGTTTGTTTGTTCGTTCGTTCATTGAATAGCAATAGCAATGCACCAGATGGCAGGACAAGAAAATATTACTCAACTTGGGAAAACTGGTATCAATGGATAGAAAATAAAAATAGGAAATATCTAGATTAAAGTAAGACATAAATTGTGTTTACACATTCTTGATCAAGTAGGAATATCTGGGAATATCTATGAATAGAGTTAAGATTTGTGTACTGTCAGAACAACATTGAATTGTACAATTATTATGGACGTATTTTCGTTACAGATGTATTTGTATTTTCATATTTTAAACTTTAATAAAGGTTCTTTGAAAATAAAACAAAAACAAAAATAAAGAGAGAAGCAACCTGGAATTAAGAAAGAACTTCCTAACAGTGAGAAAAAATAACCAGTGGAACAGCTTGCCTTCTGATGTTGTGGGTGCTTCATCACTGGAGGCTTTGAAGAAGAGACTGGACAGTCACTTGTATGAAATAATAATAATAATAATAATAATAATAATAATAATAATAATAATAATAATAATGATAATTTTATTTCTATACCGCCCTTCTCCCGAAGGATTCAGGGCGGTGTACAGCCTATTAAAAGCACAAAGACAAACAACAATTAAAATAATTTAAAATTATTAAATAATTTCGGCTCAATATTAAAACCCCAAGAATTTAAAACATCCAATTTAAAATCATTACATTGATAACCCGGCCTGGCGGAACAGCAGGGACTTAAGGGCACAGCGAAATACCCTGAGGTTGGAGATCTTACGCATTTCCGGAGGCAGTTCATTCCACAGGGCTGGGGCTCGCACAGAGAAGGCCCTCCCCCTGGGTGTCACCAGCTGACATAACTTGGCTGAAGACACCCTGAGGAGACCCTCTCTGTGGGAGCAGACTGGCCGGTGGGAGGCTACTGGTGGCAGAAGTTGGTCTCGAAGGTCCCCGGGTCCTATGCCATGGAGTGCTTTAAAGGTGGTAACCAACACCTTGAATCACACCCGGAAGACCACTGGGAGCCAGTGCAGCTCGCACAGGAGGGGTGTCACGTGGGCATAATGAGTTGCGCCCATAACCACCCGCACGGCCGCATTCTGGACCAGTTGGAGCCTCCAAGTGCTCTTCAAGGGGAGCCCCATGTTGAGAGCATTACAGTAGTCCAGCCGGGAGGTGACAAGGGCGTGAGTGACCGTGCGCAAGGCATCCCGGTCCAGAAAGGGCTGCAACAGGCGAATCAGGCGAACCTGATAAAAAGCCTCCCTGGCCACGGCCGTCATATACTCTTCTAAAGACAGCCGTGCGTCCAGGAGGACACCCAGATTGTGAGCCCTCTCTGTAGGGGGCAGCAATTCACCCCCAATAGTCAGCGATGGCACCAGCTGACTATATCGGGACGCCGGAAGCCATAGCCACTCAGTCTTGGAAGGGTTGAGTCTGAGCCTATTTCTCCCCATCCAGACCCGCACGGCCTCCAGGCAGCGAGACATCACATCAAGGGCATCATTGGGGTGGTCTGAAATAGTATAGGATCTCCTGCTTGACCAGGGGGCTGGACTAAAAGACCTCCAAGGTCCCTTCCAGCTCTATTTCTATTCCGACTTTGATTTGAATGGACATGTGGTTGTAAGTGAAGGATTACCTGAATATGGAAACTGACTGCTGTGAAAATGAGTTAAAGACTCACAAGAGTTTTAACGAACTAACTGTCTGCACTGGCAGTGCCCTCTTCCTTCTGATAAATGTATTTAGATGTCCACGTTTCTAATTTCAGCTGTGGCCCCCCTGTCTGGATGTTCTGCCTTAATTGTGTCTCGTTGCATAACCTCGGTGGCTTTGATGTGTCTTTGGTTTATTTATAACAGCTCCCGCTTGGTAAATAACGATCACTGGTCCAGAAGCTTTTGCAGCGCAGAGACCTGGTTTTAGACTTGCTCTTTGGTGGAGTTGATAGCAGTCTTCCAATATCTCAGGGGCTGCCACAAAGAAGAGGGAGTCAAGCTATTCTCCAAAGCACCTGAAGGCAGAACAAGAAACAATGGATGGAAATTAATCAGGGAGAGAAGCAACCTAGAACTAAGGAGAAATTTCCTGACAGTGAGAACAATTAATCAGTGGAACAACTTGCCTCCAGAAGTTGTGAATGCTCCAACACTGTAAGTTTTTAAGAAGACGTTGGATAACCATTTGTCTGAAATGGTATAGTTTCCTACCTGAGCAAGGGGTTCGACTAGAAGACCTCCAAGGTCCCTTCCAACTCTGTTATTCTATTCTAAAGAACATCGTTTTTTAAAAAAGTCTCCAAGATAATTTGGGAGTCACTACAACTTTGCCACCTGCGGATTATGGATTTAGAGCAGATTGGCAGAGCAGCCTAAGGAGCTTGTCTTCCAGCTGTTCCTTGCTGTTCTTGAAGATGACTTTAAAAATTCCATCTTCTTGGCAAGGATTTGGCAACAGGGGCAGGCTACTATCTGTCCAGGCTACTATCTGTCCAGATTATGGACATCACAGGTCCCAACTGGTTAAGAGTGCAGAGAAAAGCACCAAAGATGATGAGGGGGCTAGAGGCTAAACCATACAATGAATGATTGAAGGAACTAAGAGCCATGGTGGCACAGTGGTTAGAAGCAGAGGTGGTATTTAGCCGGTTCGGACCGATTCGCCTGAACTGGTAGTGGAAATTGCAGGTGGCCCTGCCCACCAACCCCAGCTCTATGCCATCCTATTTACACATGTTTTTAAGCTGGAAGCATGCGCGAAAGGCACATGCACCAGCAAAGCGCATGCAAGGAAGGACGGGAGCATCCATGGATGGGTGTGCTCACATTTGAGTGCTCATATTTGTGAACCGGTAGGGTGAATATCTACCGGTTAGAAGGCAGTACTGCAGGCTACTTCTGTTGACTGCCAGCTGCCTGCAATTCGGCAGTTCGAATCTCACCTGGCTCAAGATTGACTCAGCCTTCCATCCTTCCGAGGTGGGTGAAATGAGGACCCAGATTGTTGGGGGCAAGAGGCTGACTCTGTAAACTGCTTAGAGAAGGCTGTAAAGCACTGTAAAGCACTATATAAGTCTAAGGGCTATTGCTATGTCGAGTCTAATGAAGAGAAAGATTAGGAGTGAAATGATACCTGTCTTCCAATAGTTGAGGGGCTATCCCAGAGAAGAGGGACAGGACAAGAAGTAATAGGTGGAAGAAGATTTCAGAGAGATCCAAACTAGAAGTAAGGAGAAATTTCCCGACAGTTAGAACAATCCATCAGTGGGAATGACTTAACTCTAGAAGTTGTGGGTTTCCCCATCACTGGAGCTTTTCAAGAAGAGTTTGGACAGCCATTTGTCTGGCTGGATCTCCTACTTGAGCAGGAGGTTGGACTAGAAGACCTCCAAGGTTCCTTCCAACCAGGGGAGAAATACAGTAGTTTCTAACAGGTTCTGGAGAACCGGTAATGGAAATTTTGAGTAGTTCGGAGAACCGGCAAATACCACCTCTGGCTGGCCCCAGAGTGGGGTGGGAATGGAAATTTTGCAATATGCTTCCCCTGCCCTGCCCTGCCCTGCCCTGCCCTGCCCCACCCACCAAGCCACGCCCACGGAAATTTTTTGAATTTCACCCCTGCTTCCAACCCTGTTAATCTATGTTCTATGTTTCTGCCCTTCCCTTTAGCTGGCTTCTGTCTGGAACAAATTTCCCAGTTCCTGCTTCCTCTTTTTAATGGTTGCTTCTGCTACACTCATCCTTCTTCTCTTCTTTCATGTTCTGAGAACTTGGTCTGTGTGGATGCCTTCACATTTCCTTCCCGCATTCTCTTTTTTTTTTGATACAAATACAAATATTTTTCTTCACCCTCTCCTGTATTGTACCTTTCTTGCTTTGAAGCTGTAAAGATTAAAGCAAAAGGAACAGGTTGTTCCTCCATTCCTGTCGATCTGTGGAAACTTTGAGGCAACACAGAATGGATGGCTGTGCTTCAAAGAAGCAAAGTAGCATTCAGTGAAATTCTGTAGCTTTCTTCCAACATTGCATTGCATTGCATCATAAAGGTTTTCTTTTAACTTCAGGGAACCCCTGTGGTAAGGAATGGAAGGGAAAGAAAGGAAATATGCTAACTCTGAACTGGAATTGCAAAGCAACCTCGCACCCAGAGCATTATAGCTTCCAGGAGCTGAGTTGAAAGAGGTAGCCTAAGGATGAAACAGTTTATCAAAGTATTAAAAAATCAGCCCACTGAGAGAATAATTGTGCTAGCAATAGATGTTAAAAACATGTGCAAATATAAATGTAAATACAGTTATAGTATAGGAGATGGCCAGGCTGAGTCCGAAGGAGGGGTCAAACCAGGGGTGAAATCCAGCAGGTTCTGACAGGTTCTGGAGAAATTTTGAGTAATTCAGAGAACCGGCAAATGCCACCTCTGGCTGGCCCCAGAGTGGGGTGGGAATGGAGATTTTGCAATATCCTTCCCCCCAGGAGTGGGGTGGGAATGGAGATTTTTGCAGTATCCTTCCCCTGCCACGCCCACTAAGCCACGCCCACCAAGCCACACCACACCCACCAAGCCATGCCCACAGAACCCATAGAAAAAAAATTGGATTTCACCACTGGGTCAAACGCATCATCAGCCATGAGTCCCTTCACGCTGTTCTGCCCCAGCTACGGACCCCAAAGAACGCAGCACACACAAACTCTATACAAAGCTTATTTTACTCAAATAACTTAGTCTTTATCAACCAAAGGCTGTTAATAAACTGTCTTAACAGCCTACCAGAATTCTAAGATAAGGTAATCACAGTCTTACTAGAGTTGGCAGAAAGCCCAGAAATTTTTTTGCAGAGAATCCAGACGCGAAGGAGATTGAACTAAAGTTGTTCCCTACAGCTTGCTGCAGGCGGCGTTCCTCCTTAAATAGGCTAAGGGAGTGGCCAATTAGCCCCAAGTCTTACTTTCGAGGAGACCTCCTCCTGAGGACCCACTCCTGCCTTTTGG
This sequence comes from Ptyas mucosa, assembly GCA_012654045.1. Lineage (NCBI taxonomy): Eukaryota > Metazoa > Chordata > Lepidosauria > Squamata > Colubridae > Ptyas > Ptyas mucosa. The sequence goes on from WNWU01000003.1 coordinate 59,429,970, forward strand.
CAGCTCTGCACGCCTGTGCATTGAGAAGAGGCTCCTCCTCTTCATCCTCTTCACTTAAAAGACCTTCTGGAGGTTCTGAAGGCCCTGGCTGAAATCCTGCCTCTGGCACCACATCTTCTCCAGCCTCCTCATTGTCTGACTCGAGCGCCAGCTGTACAGGCTGCTAGCGCAGCACCACACCAGCCTCCTCATTGTCAGAATCAGCTACAATCTGCACAGGCCGCTGACGGGCCCCAACACACGCCCACAAGAGATACAAGACCAGCCTACCTTGAATTCCTCTGATTCTTATCTCCCGCTCATTTCCCTTGACTGTTAGTAGTTCAGATTCTTGTAGAGAGCTTATGTTTGCAATAAATTTTTATATTCATTTGAATTGCCTGGATCTCCTGATTGCCCTGGCATTTGACAGATAGTCCTTGGTTTACAAACAAAATTGAGACCAAAATTTCCATTGCTATCCCAGACAATTGTTAAATGAGTTTTGCCCCGTTTTATGACATTTCTTGCTACAGTTGTTAAATGAAACAAGAACTGCGCTTCTTGTTTAGTTGGTAACAAGAAATTAACACTTCTTGTTAAGTTGATAACACACCTGTGAAGTGAATTTGACTTCCTCATTGACTTTGCTTGTCAGAAGGTCACAAAAGGGGTCACGTGACTCCAGGATATTGCAACCATCATAAATACCTGCCAGTTACCAAATGTCTGAATTTTGATCATTTCAGGGGTGAAACCCAGCAGGTTCTGGCAGGTTCTGGAGAACCGGTAGCGGAAATTTTGAGCAGTTTGGAGAACAGGAGAATACCACCTCTGGCTGGCCCCAGAGTGGGGTGGGAATGGAGATTTTGCAGTATCCTTCCCCTGCCATGCCCACCAAGCCACACCATGCCCACCAAGCCACGCCTACAGAACCAGTAGTAAAAAAAATTGGATTTCACCACTGAATCATATCAGGGGTGGGTTCTAAATTCTTTTACTACCGGTTCTGTGGGCGTGGCTTATTTTGTGGGCATGGCTTGATGGTCATGTGACAATTCTTTAGGATTTAGCAGAGGTACTGCTCTACCAGGCTTTTAACTGCTTGCAGAGCTGTACTGATCTACCCATTTATTTTTTGCAGGCACTGATCTACTCATGTATTTTTGCAGGCACTGATCTACTCGTGTATTTTTGCAGGCACTGATCTGCCCATGTATTTTTGCAGGCACTGATCTACCCATGTATTTTTTGCAGGCGCTGATCTACTCATGTATTTTTGCAGGCACTGATCTACTCATGTATTTTTGCAGGCACTGATCTACTCATGTATTTTTGCAGGCACTGATCTACCCATGTATTTTTGCAGGCACTGATCTACCCATGTATTTTTTGCAGGCGCTGATCTACTCATGTATTTTTGCAGGCACCGGTCTACTCATTTGTTTTCTTTTAACACTGATCAGCTGTAGGGCGGCCCTTTGAAGCCCCACAGCAAGACTTTAAACAGTTTTTTTCCCTCTAGCCATCAGCTGGGACTCAGGAGGCAGCAATAGATTGGGGGTGGGGCCAAATAAAAGCCAAGAATAACGCAGGGGTGGGGACGCGTGGGGGGTGGGGGGACGCGGGGGGGCGGCGGGGGCAGAACCGGTTCAGTGACGTCATATCATCACCGCTGCCGGCTCGGGAGAACCGGGCCGAACCTGGAGGAACCCACCACTGGATCATATGCTGCAATGGGTATAAGTGTGAAAAATGGGCATAAGTCACTTTTTTCAGTGCCGTTATAACTTTGAACGATCACTTAAATGAATGTAAGTTGAGGACGACCAGTAAACAGAGTTCAATACTGAAAAAGAAAGCAAAAGCAATCAGAAAAACAAATTCTCTTTTACTGGGGGAAAAACAATAGACTGTAATCTTTGCAACCTTGACCTCATTTGTTAAGTTGCCAACTCTAATACTTTTCTAACTGCATCTCTGCAAACCACTGATTCGGCTTTGAAGGCTCTAGCTCAGAGGTCTTCAAACTTGGCAGCTTTAAGACTTGTGGACTTCAACTCCCAGAATTCTCCAGCCAGC
>WNWU01000003.1:59432430-59445304 GCA_012654045.1 Ptyas mucosa
GGGGGGAGACAGGGAACTGCAGGAAGCTCAGGGGTGAAATCCAAAATTTGTTACTACCGGTTCTGTGGGCGTGGCTTGGTGGTGGTGGTGTAATGTGACTGGGTGGGTGTGGCCAACTTTTTTTTTTTTTTACCTTTAAAAGCATTTTTTTCTACAACCTCTTCGGCTGAAGAGGTTGCAGAAAAAATGCTTTTAAGAGCCTCTGACGATCAGGCAACTCAGCTGGGATCCTCAGAGGCTTTTAAAAGCATTTTTCCCCCTACAACCTCTTCGGCTGAAGAGATTGTAGAAAAAATGCTTTTAAAAGCCTCTGACGATCCCAGCTGAGTTGTGTGATCATCAGAGGCTTTTTTTTTTACTTTTAAAAGCATTTTTTTCAGCCGAAGAGGTTGTAGAAAAAATGCTTTTAAAAGTTAAAAAAAAAGCCTCTGATGATTGTGCGGCTCAGCTTTTCAAGGAGGGGTGGTGGTGCAGGGATTTTTGCTACCGGTTCCCCGAACCATCCGCCGCCATCACTACCAGATCGGGCGATCCGGTCCAAACCGGGAGCATTTCACCCCTGAGGATGCTGCTTTGTCTTTAAAAACACATTTCTCCTTTTCTCATCCAGGGAAACATAATATTCTGCCTTTTTAATATTTCCTAAAATATTTCATTCTTCTAGGAGGGGAGTGGGTGCTAACTTCCTTCATCTTTTGGGGAGAGATGAGAGAATTAAGCTGGGTTTTTCAGAAGTGGTTGGCTGAACGTACATTCTGAACATTCCACATTGTTGCCCGAGCATCATTAATTTCGACATGGACCCAATCAAAAGACAGATTGAACTAATTTGTCCACCCTGAAGGTAGGCGTAGATGAAAGAAATGGAGATGTCAGCCAGATGCTGTTTCTACCTCTTTTATACAAACTTTGATCTCACATCTGTTTCAGCTTCCAATGCCCAAAGCCTAATCAGGCAAGCTGATGGACTCCTACCATCTAACTTACAGAATTAAACAGAGTTGGAAGGGACCTTGGAGATCTTCTAGTCCAACCCACTGTTCAAGCCAGAGACCTGATACCATTCCAGACAAATGGCTATCCAATCTCTTCTTGAAAACCTCCGGTGATGGAGCACCCACAACGTCTGGAGTTTGGTGTCGCTGGAAAGCCTGTAGCCTTGAAGTAGCATTTAAGAGTCTAGGCCACCCCGTTGAAAAGACTGAGAATACAGGAGGTGAAGATAGACAGTTGGAAGAAGCAGAGGAAGGTGGCTGTTGAAACAGCAGACTGCAACATGGTCTCACTGTTTAGAACAGTGATGGTGAACCTGTCAGGGAGTTGATTGATCCCATCCTGGCTCTGGGATAATCGCACCCTGGTTTAGAGGTTTGGACCGAGGCTTTTCCTCGAATGTATACATTAAGAAAATAAAACCCGAAGAATTTCTAAGAGAAAACTCATTTTATTGTAAATTAAAAAAAAATAAAGATAACTCTTACTATCTAATTAATTGGCTACATCTTGCCGGCGTTCCTGCCTGACGTCTTGGCAGGAGAACAAAGGAGTAAGAAGAAGGATAATGGAGACTAGAAAGGAATGCACGCTTGCGCACTTAATACTGATAACAAAACTTGGCAAAACTACAGTAAGCCTATTAGACCAAAAATGACAGCTCAGCTGGGAAATACAAGAACGCAGTGACAGAACCTTTTCAGCACCAAGTAGAGATAGTCAACAGAAGAGGAGCTGCCCAGGACACATGCACACGCCCAAAAATGAACTTCCGGTTTCCGGTGTGCGCATACGTGCCAATCAGCTAGTCTTCTGAGTTTCTGGCATGCATGTGCGCGCGACGATCAGCTGGCCGGCATGCATGCTTATGCAGGAAAACGGAAGATCAGCTCTTCCAGTTTCTGGCACTGCCGCATGCAAAAAGTCCAGCTGATTGTCGCAATACATGCACGCCGGAAACCTGGAAGAGGAACGGGCGATGCCACACATGCCAGGCATGCCGTAGGTTCACCATCACGGGTTTAGAAACCGGACGCAAATTGCTTTGAAAGGGTTTTATACTCAAACAACTCAGGCCATTAAGGCCTGAGCCAGTCCATTCTACATAACATTCTATATAATGTTTATGTAATTTCTGCCTGTTTCTTGTAAGTTGCCCTGAGTCCTTCGGGAGAAGGGCGGCATATAAATTACATAAATAATAATAATAATAAATAATAACAAAAATAGGATTAGCCCAGTGGTAAAATCCAATTTTTTTCTACTATCGGTTCTGTGGACATGGCTTGGTGGGGGTGGTGTGGCTTAGTGGGCATGGCAGGGGAAGGATGCTGCAAAATCCCCATTCCCTACCCACTCCTGCAGGAAAGATATTGCAAAATCTCCATTCCCACCCCCACTCTGAGGCCAGCCAGAGGTGGTATTTGCTGGTTCTCTGAACTGCTCAAAATTTCCACTACTGGTTCTCCAGAACCTGTCAAAACCTGCTGGATTTCACCCCTGGATTAGCCCTCTACCCATCTAGCAACAGAACTCACCACATGGCACTTGGGGAGATTGCATCACCCAGCAAGCCTCAACCAAGCCTGGGATTCAAAAGGCAACCTACAAAGTTACCCCTTCATGGCCCCATGGGAGTCTGACAACCAATCAGAACACAAGCTCAAATACAAAGACTCTCTCTCTCTCCCTCTCTCTCTCTCTCTCTCTCTCTCTCTCTCCCTCCCTCCCCCCCCCCCCCCCACTCTCTCTCTTTATTGATGAACAGGGATCCTGTTCATCAATAAACCTTCTTTCCAAGCAACTTCCATGAATCCCGTGTCTTTTTCCCCACTTGGAACTGAACTCCCCCTTCCCATTACTCACTGAGGATGCATGCAGTGGTGTTCACTGATGTGAAATCAAAAGTTATGTTGACATGCATTACCTTCCATTCTGGCTTTGTTCTCCCTTATAAAAGAAAGCATTTTTACCGAGTTATTTTCCAATTTGACAGCTCTCTCGTCTAAAACAGATTAAGGCTCCCAGCACTGTCTCTGGACTTCCCGCTGCTCTGAAAAATGAAACAGGCTTGATGATACTGAAATTCTTTTCCTTCTGAATTAAGAAAACACAGGATGATGTTTTTAAACAAATCCGAAGCTCAGCTATGACATCCAAAATGCATTTTTAAAAAATGCATGTGTATTGATTTGCACTGGTCGGGCCATTAATTTTTAATCCACTAATCAGTTAAAAAGGGTTCAGTACAGACTCTTTATGAATTGCCCTTGAAAAAAGTGACTTACGGCCATTTTTCACACTTATGACCATTGTAGCATCTCCATGGTCACATGATCCAAATTTGGATGCTTGGCAATTGCTTCATCCCATGGTCATGGGATCCCCTTTTGAGACCTTCGGACAAGCAAAGTCAATGGGGAAGCCACCTCCGCTTAACAGCTGTGTTACCAATTTAACCAGTGCGGTCATTCACTTAACAACTGTGGCAAGAAAGATTGTAAAATGGGTCAAAACTCACTTAACAACTGTTTTTCTTAGCAACAGAAATGTTGGGCTCAATTGTGGTCATAAGTTGAGGACTACCTTTACTTATCACTGGCCTAAGCATAATGTACTATACATACCCAATTCTATACAGACTGTTTGAAATGGAGGCCATTAGAGTGTCTTTTGTCTTTCATCCCTCTCACTTGCGCTCTTCATACATTATCTTTAGTGAAGCATGCGAACCAGTGTTTGCATTTCCCTGAGTTGGATGAGGAGAGCACATTTTTGTCCTACTGTCCTGGCCACTTTTTACAGAGGCACAATTGAGAGCATTTTAATGAATTTCATCTCCGTTTGTTTTGGTGGCAGCAGTGCCTCAGATAGAAAGTCCATACAGAGAGTGGTGAGAACAGTCGAGAAGATTATAGGAAGCTCGCTTCCCGTTACTCAGGATATTGCTTATAAATGCTATGTGCTCGAAGCATTGTTAGAGACCCCACACACCCACTTCATGGTCTGTTTCTGTTGCTCCCCTCTGGGAGCAGGTTTTGAAGTATTTCTAGCAGGGCTACCAGATTCTGTAACAGCTTTGTTCCCTAGGCCATCCGTCTGGCAAACTCACAGGATTCTTTTTTTTTTTTTTTTTGCCATGTATATGTATACATCCGAACTAGATTGTAATGTTTTTCTGTGTCATATATGTATGTGTGTGGGTGGGTATATGCCAATGGTGAAATCCATTTCTTTTTACTACTGGTTCTGTGGGCGTGGCTTGGTGGGCTGGTAGGGGAAGGATACTGCAAAATCTCCATTCCCACCCCACTCCAGAGGAAGGATACTGCAAAATCCCCATTCCCTCCCCACTCTTGGGGGAAGGATATTGTGAAATCTCCATTCCCAACCCACTCTGGGGCCAGCCAGAGGTGGTATTTGCCGGTTCTCCAAATTACTCAAAATTTCTGCTATCGGTTCTCCAGAACCTGTCAGAACCTGCTGGATTTCACCCCTAGTATATGCATAATGGTCATCCTTTGAGAGCTGAATGCTACAAAATTTCTTTTTAATATATGCTCATTAGTGTACATTTAAACTGACAGTAAAGTTGTATTGCATTGCATTGCATTGCATTCCATTCCATTCCATCCCATTCCATCCGATTCCATTCCATTCCATTCCATTCCATTCCATTCCATTCCATTCCATTCCATTCCATAGAAATGCTGACTGAGGAATTCTGAGAGTTGAAGTCCACATCACTTAAATTTGACAAGTTTGAGACATACTGGCTTAGCAGAGCACTCTCTTCAATCCTGCTTGCTCCTACTAGTTCTTCAATTTCATGATTGACACAGTAGCATGTTGCCCCAAAACAACTCTAGAGGTTCTCAACCACATCCTTCTCATTTCTGCTCTTTAATTTGCTAGAAAACAGGAGCCTTAACTAGGCATGGAGCTTCTTGCTGTCTACGTGATTTTTAAAATCTTTAAACCTGAAAATATTGCATCATCGCAACTCAACCAGGTCAACATACTCTGTCACAGTCCCATGAAATCAAGGCTCTCTGGGTAGTCCTAATCCAGTCACCTTTGAGCATGATGGTAAGATTATCAATCAGGGACTGAATGGTAAAGTTATTTGTGTCATAGGAAAAGGTGTGGAGAGATTAAAGGATTGTATGAAGCCAATAAAAGTTCTTCATATGGTCTTAGACCAGAATAAACCAGTCAACCCAACCAACCCAAAGTAAATTAAACTAAACTAAACCATAAACTTTTTCATAAATTGTCCCAGAGCTAATGTGTTCCATGATATTCTCACTACCAAATCACAGGAATGTTACAACTCTGTTAATTTTGTATGTCAATGGATGAATCTGATGACTGGGCCCACCAGTAGGTAGTTGGTTTTTTAAAAAAATCATCACAGTAAAATGCTGTTAGAAAATGGAGAGATGGAAGAGGGAGGGAGGAAGCAAGGGGAAGGAAGGGAGGAAGGAAAGAAGGAAGGAAGAGAAAGAAAGGAAGGAAGGGAAGAAGGAAGCAGGAAGCAAGGGGGAAGGAAGGAAAGAAAGGAAGGGAGGGAGGAGGAAGGAAGGGAAGAAGGAAGCAAAGGGGAAGGAAACAAGGAGAAGTAGGAAGGAAGGAAGGTGGAGGAAGCAAGAGGCAACAAAGAAAGGAGAAGGAGAAGGAGAAGGAGAAGGAGAAGGAGAAGGAGAAGGAGAAGGAGAAGGAGAAGGAGAAGGAGAAGGGAGACAAGGAGTTACTCTTGTTCAAGCATGCAAATTAAAGTTACACCGCAAGAGATCATGTTCAATCAACTGAAGCTTCCTTCATCCTCATTGAGGATCTGGAGCATTATTCTACCTTCCCTCTAAAACTGCCACAGGAAAGGCATTGAAATGGGATCTGATGACATATATAAATTTCTCTGGTGATCTCTTAAGGACTGGTTAAAACCTTATAGCTGATTTTGGATTTTGATGTCTTCAGCCTGCAACTTTCTAAACTTCTTGGCTTTTGAAGTCAGAAAGTCACACAGGCCACCTGAGAACAATTGTCCTTGTGGAGTTTTCCTGCCACGTCTATCCTATCGGATACTATCAGTGCAAACCTCTCTTTTAGCATAGGCTGAGCTTTAGGGAAGCCAATAAAAGCTCCTTGCCAGATTTGAACGTAGTAGTTCAGATCTTAATAGTTTCATCTGGAATGCTTTCCAGTGTTACGAATAAGTAACACTTAATTTTTTTTAACACTTAAAGGACTAAAGTCGAATAAAAATGTACTGTAATTATGTTTCATATAGAAGTTATGTAACTGATTTTGTAGCAAAGAGTTGAAGAGCGATGAGGATAAAATCCTGCCCTATATATGGGAATTTTTGTTTGTTTGTTCACTTCCTAAAGTCTTTTAGTAGATGAGTAGCTACTGTATACACACACACACACATACAAAATTAATAATAAAATAATAATTGCCACCGTTTTTCTTAGCAAAAGGCTTAATTATTCTTGGGGACTGAGGAAAAGGTCCTATTTTCTTTCTTGGAAAGTCCAGTATTTGAAATTTTTGATAGTTCTATGGCTGGATTACTTTTATATCATCTATGACACGGATTTCAAACTCGCCACCTCACATTGCCATCACGTCAGTGGTGAAATCCAAATTGTTTTACTACCAGTTCTGTGGGCATCGCTTGGTGGCAGAGATGGGTTTCAGCAGGTTCTGACCAGTTCTGGAGAACCGGTAGTGGAAATTTTGAGTAGTTCGGAGAACCGGTAGTAAAAATTCTGACTGGCCCCACCCCCATCTTTTCTCTGCCTCCCGAGTCCCAGCTGATCAGGAGGAAATGGGGATTTTGCAGTAACTTTCCCCTGGAGTCGGGTGGGAATGGAGATTTTGCAGTATCCTTCCCTGCCACCCCCACCAAGCCACCCCCACAGAACTGGTGGGTAAAATTTTTGAAACCCACCACTGCTTGGTGGGGACAAGGAGTCTGTTTGTTGTTTCTGCTAAGGCTGGGTCAGAACAGTGGTTTTTAAAAAGGGGATGAACAGATCCATGGACGATCGGGCTACCAATGTCTACAAGTTTAATTCCTGAACCATGGACAGCACAGAGGCATGTGTCTGTTTGTACATCAAAAAGTCCTGATAAAAGGTGCAACAATATGAGTCAAACTCTGCTACTCTGTACACTTGTAAAAAAAAAAAAATTGGGGAGAGAGACTCCATAATTGTACCTGGAAGGGCCCTGCCTGCCACATTCTACTCATTCTAATTTTATCTCTGTCAGCAAGGCCTTGTATGATTTCAAAAACCTGGACAACTTATTTGATGAGAACTGATTGCAGGGGAGGAAAAGATAGTTGTCAGCTTGCCGTCTAAAAATAAAACAAGAGAACCAGGAGAGAGCTTTTTAAGTAGACACCATCCTTCCTTTTTTTAAAAAAAAAAGCTCTTGATTGAAACATGCTTTCCTGAATCAGGGTGCCACAGATTACACAAAGTTTTAAGGAACTCCTACCTGCTTAAGGTGTTCTGAGAATTCTCAGCAGGCTAGGCAGGTCTAAAATCGGTGGAGACTTTTATGGTTTTTTTTTCCTCTTGGAGACTTAGTTTATTAGAAGGGTTTTGATAGAGTAGAAGGGCGAGCAAATGAGACTAACCAAGAGATTGATGAACTGTTCAGCTGCATTTGAAGAATAGCAGTTTTAAGGAGTCCAAGTAAATGGTATGAAAGAGGCTGCGCACCAGAGTGCGCACCTCCCCTCCTTCTCCTTCTCCTTCTCCTTCTCCTTCTCCTTCTCCTTCTCCTTCTCCTTCTCCTTCTCCTTCTCCTTCTTCTCCTTCTCCTCTTCCTCCCCTTCTCCTCCTCCTCCTCCTCCCTTTCTTCTCCTTCTTCTCCTTCTCCTCCTCCTCCTCCTCCCCCCTCCTCCCCCTCCTCCTTCTTCTTCTTTTCCTCCTCCTCCTCCTCCTCCTCCTCCTCCTCCTCCTCCTCCTCCTCCTCCTCCTCCCCTCCTCCTCCTCCTCCCCTCCTCCTCCTCCTCCTCCTCCTCCTCCTCCTCCTCCTCTTCCTCCTTCTCCTCCAAGTTTCTGAACAGGATTTCAGCAGTGGTTTGCCATTGCCTTCTTCCTAACGCTGAGAGCGAATGACTGGCCCAAGAATACCCAGCTGGCTTAGTACTGTTGGAAGAAATGTCCATCTGTGTTCAGTTCGAAGTGAGGAGAAAGATACTGGAAATACAGAGATTGCTTTAAAAGATGGTTTAATGGTGGACAGAACCACATGGTTTTGAGGTCCTGGGCAAAAAAGCACATGGGTGAGAGAGATAGAGAGATTTATACCCTCTGTTGGGCTTTGAATATGAGCTTGAATTCTGATTGGTTATCAGACTCCCATGGGGCCATGCAGGGGTAACATTGTAGGTTGTCTTTTGTGTCCCAGGCTTGATTGGTTGAGCCTTGCTGGGTGATACAATCTCGTTGCCTCTTGGGTGAGGGCATTTGCCTATGAATAGACCTAGCTATCTCTGAAGTGCAGACATCTGCTGTGGGCTATTGAGTGTGGGGGCTATTAAGAGTGAGTCTGCTTCCTGCCTAAAAACATGTGTCTCCGTTTCTCATCCAGGGAGGTATAATATTCTGCCTTTTTAATATTTCCTAGAATATTTCATTCTTCTAAGAGAGGGGCGGGTGCTAACCTCCTACAGTACCTAAGGTAACATTGAAGCTTATGGTTTGTACCCTGTTGCCTTAACCACTACACCAAACTGACTTGGATGCTTGTTTAACCCTACCATTTATCTGCGGGATACTAGCTCATCTCAAAGAATGATGATAGCAAGCATGCTATTGACCACGTACCAGGGACCGCTAAGAAACCAACATTAACATCTTCCAAAGATTAATAAAAAAAACCTCTTAACATTAACCGTTGACTCTGTGAATCTCACAATAGCCTCTCTTTACACAAATGTAGCTTTGGGAGAGGCAATCTTTTAATTTAGAGGGTGGATGCTTTCGGGCATCCAGTCCACAGGGATTGTCATGTGGAAACTGGCAATAAAACACAAGGATGGCTTTCAGAAATTAACCACAAGAAAGGACTTAATCAATCCCATTTAAAAGCAATAGCATTTGCAATTAACTTGATGGAATGGCAAGGAAGCTGATGGGTTTACCCTCCACTGAATGCTGACTCTGCCGAAAGAAGACAGGGCTGTTATAGACGAATACTCTCCAGATGACGTAAAGGCAGTTTAAGTCAGGGGTGGCAAATTTTAGACCTGTAGATTTCTATGGAGATTCTCGGTCATCCAGGTCATGGTTGTCCCAAAGGTGCTTTTTTCAAGAGGCAACTGGACTTTCTGTTTTTTCTTTGAAGACGGTTCGCTTCTCATCCAAGGCGCTTTTCAGCTCTGGCTGGATGGTGGGGAATGGAAGGATTTATACTCTTTGCAGACAGCTGGTCATTTGCATCCTTTTAGTGAGTCATTAAGGCCACCCAGAGGTTTATCTGTGTCTTCAGGGTCACCTGAGTGGTGCAAAATGGGTGTGGAACCTTCTTGGAACTGATTTTTTTTTAAAAAAAATATTTATTTATAGAAAGAGGAAAAAATTCATTGTCTATATAAACAGCATGTTGTCTGGTATAGTTATTTCAAAACGGTTTAAAGGACTGTATTGGAGATAGATGATGTCGTATCCCTCCCCCTCTGTTGAGAGACGGCTGTTCAATTTTGACATAGGTGGCCTCTTTGATCCCTCTTTCAAACCAGCGGTCTTCTCTGTCCAAAATGTAGACTTTGCTGCCTTCAAAAGAGTGGCCTGTGTCTTTTAAATGCAGATAGACCGCTGAATCTTATCCTGATGGGTTTGTTTTCCTATGTTGTGGCATGTGTTTATGAAGTGGTTGTTTTGTTTCCCCAATGTATAGATCTGCACATGGCTCACTGCATTACCATGTTAGTCCTGTAGACTTCAATTCCCAGAATTCCCCAGCCAGCCAAGTCTGACTCCTCCTAAGTTCCATGAAATCTGATCTGTTTGTTCTCACAGGAAGGCAAGCAGTCTTGGAAGACTCTTCTAAGATAGGTAGAGCACAATAAAGTTGCCAAGCTGGATCTTTCACAAGTCGATGAAGTTCTTTGCACCTGACAGTTGGGTTGCTATATAAATTTGAGCATAGAACATAGAATTGTAGGGCTGGAAGGGACCTTGGAGATATTCTAGTCCAGCTCCCTGCTCAAGACAAGAGGCTTCTTGTTTATACCCGTGATGGCGAACCTACGGCACGTGTGCTACAGGTGGCAAATGAAGCCATATCTGTGGGCACACGAACGTTGCCCTAGCTCAGCTCCAGCGTGCATGTGTGTGCCGACCAGCTGATTTTCAGGCCTTTCGGGCCCACCATAAGTCAGGAAACGGGCTGTTTCTGGCCTCGGGACGGCCTCTGTGTGTGTGTGTGAGGAAGGCTTCCTTCTAGAGGAAGGCTCTAGAAAGCCTCTGGAGCCTGGGGAGAGGAAAAAATGGGCCTTCCAGTCCCACCAGAAGTTGGTAAATGGGCTGTTTCCAGCCTCCGGAGGGCCTCACGAGTGGGTGGGTGGGTGAGGAAAGCCATTTTCACCCTCCCCAGGCTCCTAGAAAGCCTCTGGAGCCTGGGGAGGGCAAAAAACGGGCCTACTGAGCCCACTTTGCCATTGCATGCCAAAAGTGTGGGGAGCATGGTGGGGGGGGTCACGCTTGTAGGCACAGGGAGCAGGGAGAAATTGAAGGGAGCATGTGCGCTCGACCCCGCCACATTCCCCACGCTTTGGGCACACGACAGCAAAAAGATTAGCCATCACTGCCTTATACCATCCCAGTCAAATGGTTGTCCAGTCTATTTTTTGAAAACCTCCAGTGATGGAGTACTCACAACTCTGAGAGGCAAGCCATTCCACTAATGAATTGTTCTCGCTGTCAGAAAATTTCTCCTAACTTCTAGGTTGGATCTCTCTTTAACAAGCTTCCACCCATTGCTTCTTGTTCCGCCCTCTGGAGCTTTGGAGAATACGTCAATCCCCTTTTCTCTATGACAGCTCCTCACAGTAATGGAAGACGGTTATCATGTCCCCTCTAATCCTTCTCTTCCATAGGTTAGACATACTTAGCTCCCTCAAATGTACCTTAGCTCCCTATGATTTAGCCTCCAGACCAAGAGTCAGCAACCCGGGGCTCTGGAGCCGCATGTGGCTCTTTCATCCCTCTGCTGCAGCTCCCTGTTGCTGGTCGGCTCCACAATTGATAGAGCTTTCGATTAGGACAGTTAGAGGAAAAAGGATGCCACACTAGGAGGAGACTCTATCATGGGGAAACCGGACTTCCAGTTGGCTCCAGAATTGAACGGGGGCTTCCGGTTAAGACCTTTGTGGCTTTTTGAGTGTTTAAGGTTGCCGACCCCTGTTCCAGACCCTTTATCATATTGGTTGTTCTTCTCTGCACATTTTCTAGGGCCTCAGCATCCTTTTTGTATGATAGTGACCAAATTTATTTCCGGTCATTGAATATTTCCCCCCTCCTATCACGTTACAAAATACCTTGGAGCTGGGAGGGCTTTCAGAGTTAAATCTAAAATCTGAAACATGTTTCTGAGATACTCCCAAACCTACACATTCAGAATTAGTCTGTATTTGGGAATAATTATCTGACCGAAGTTTTTGGTTAGAGTTGCCATAAGATGGCAGCAGAGGAAAACTGAAAATATCAACGTTAAGGGCATTCAAGGATAAGGAGTTTTCCAACTGTGATTACGTTGCTGAAAATAGCGATATGTTTGAACCTGGAACTCTTAGGGAAAAAAAAAAACCACCTGGTGCGAAAGGAACATATTGAAAAGTATTTTCAACTCATCCTGAGCTTCTTGGAAGTATAATTAAAGTTATAAAGCTGCTTCCTTCTGAATCTGGCCTTGATTGATCTCCGTTGGTATATTCCAACTTGCAGACGATTTCCAAGGTCTTCTACCGGGGTGAAATCCAGCAGGTTCTGACAGGTTCTGGAGAACCAGTAGTGGAAATTTTGAGCAGTTTGTAGATATCACCTCTGGCTGGCCCCAGAGTGGGGTGGGAATGGAGATTTTGCAATATCCTTCCCCTGGAGTGGGATGGGAATGGAGAATTTGCAGTATCCTTCCACTGCCATGCCCACAAAGCCACACCACACCCACCAAGAATCAATAGTAAAAAAAATTGGATTTCACCACTGTCTTCTACCATCTCTTTCAACCTGTTCTTCCCTCTGCCACTAGTGTAGTTCCTTTTGTTGGGCATTTACTAGATAACTAGATACCACTTTGTAATGTCTTGGTAAGGCCACACTGGAATACTGCATTCAGTTTTGGTCAATGTACAAAAGATGTGGAGACTCTAGAAAGAGTGCAGAGAAGAGCAACTAAGATGATTAGGGGACTCGAAGTTAAAAAATAGGAAGAACAGTTTCAGGAACTGGGTATGTCTAGTTTAATGAAAAAAAGGACTAGGGGGGACATGATAGCAATGTTCCAATATCTCAGGGGTTGCCCCAAAGAAGAGGGAGTCAAGCTGTTCTCCAAAGCACCTGAGGGTAGGACAAGAAGCAATGGGTGGAAACTAATCAAGGAGAGAAGCAACCTAGAACTAAGGAGAAATTTCCTGACAGTTGGAACAATTAACCAGTGGAACAACTTGCCTCCATAAATTGTGAATGCTCCAATACTGGAAGTTTTTAAGAAGAGGTTGGATAACCATTTGTCTGAAGTGGTGTAGGGTTTCCTGCCTAAGCTGGGAGGTTGGACTAAGAGACCTCCATGGTCCCTTCCAACTCTGTTATTCTATTCTATTCTATTCTATTCTATTCTATTCTATTCTATTCTA
>WNWU01000003.1:59445314-59455715 GCA_012654045.1 Ptyas mucosa
TATTCTATTCTATTCTATTCTATTCTATTCTATTCTATTCTATTCTATTCTATTCTATTCTATTCTATTCTATTCTATTCTATTCTATTCTATATCTTTCTAGATGTTAATCCACAGACAAAGCAAAATGGGAAGACACCCTAAACCAGGAGTGGACTTTTTATGAGTGATTTAATGTTTCACTAGAACAGGGGTGGGGAACAAAGTCCCTTTTATGACTTGTGGACTTCAACTCCCAGAATTCCTGAGCCAGTCATGTTTGCTCAGGAAATCTGGGTGTTGAAGTCCACAAGTCATAAAGGGATCCTAGTTCCCCACTGCTGCACTAGAACTGCAGAAGGCAAGATAACAAGTATTTGCAAAAATAAATATTCTGTTCCCATCGTTGGAAGAAATATCCTTCTGGGTTCAGTTCCCAGTGGGGAGAAAGACACTGGAAACATGGTGGCTGTTTGGAAAGATGGTTTTGATCGTGGACAGGATCACATGCCTTGATGATGTTTGGTGAAGAAGAAAAAGGGCAGAGGGTGCCTGGGTTTTATGCCCTCTCTGGGCTTTTGAATTTGAGCTTGTATTCTGATTGGTTGTCAGATTCCCATGGGGCCATGCAGGGATAACTTTGTAGGTTGTCTTTTGAGTCCCAGGCTTGGTTGAGCCTTGCTGGGTGATGCAATCTCCCCAGGTGCCTGGGGGTGACTTCTATTGCTAGATGGCTAGGGGACTAATCCGATCATGTCCTGAGGGCCATGTCTTAATACCGTCACCTTGGATCTAAAGTGGGGGGCAGGGAGCTGCAGGAAGCTGCTTTGTCTTTAAAAATATGTTTCTCCTTTTCTCATCCAGAGAAACATAATATTCTGCCTTTTTAATATTTCCTAAAATATTTCATTCTTCTAGGAGTGGGGTTGGTGCTAACTTCCTTCACCATGTAGCCACTGAGTAGCAGTATCAAGATGAAGAGAAAGAGAGAATTCTACTTTTAATCACACAGAATACTTCATACTCTTCTATCATTCTAAATTCTGAATGGCTTATTCAAGAGTCCTGTACTGCTGAGAAACATTGAATCCCAGGGCTGGAAGAGACCTAGTGTTGTGGTTTGCCAGCAGCCTGTGGAGCTGGCAGTGGAGTCGGACAGTGATGAGGCTGAGGAAGAACATGGGCCAGTCTTGGAGGCTGGGGAAGGCCCAGATGAGAGCTCTGCGTCGGAAGCAGAGATGGGGCCAGAGACATCGGGGAGTGATGTGCGGACTATGGAGCCTCCAGAGGCTGACAGTAGAGAGGCAGAGGAACAGGAGGAGCCTGTACCTAGTGCACATATGAGAAGAGCTGCCAGAAGGAAAGAGCAGCTAAAGCAAAGAGGATGACTCAGGAGTAGGGTCAAGAGATGATTGGCACCTCCCATAAAGCTTAAAAAACCAGCATTGGCTCTTGGGCTCTTTGTCGGAAAACAACGTTGATAGTATTGCTGCACTTATCTCTTGTCAGCATCTTCTGTATTTGAACTTTTGCCAAGAGAAGCCTTTGGCAGTTTGCCTAATTATACCAAGGTTGATGATTAGACTGAAGAATTTGTGTTATGAAGAGTTTGTTTTAATTTAGTTTGTACTACACTGAGAATGAGTTAATTCTCAGCTGTTCTAATAAAGTCTGTTTGCTTTGGAACTGTTTGCGTTGATTACTACCTACTTGGGCCTGGGTCACAACACCTTGATGGTTTTCTAGTTCAACCCTCTGCCTGACAAAGGAGACCATATACCACTGTGACCAGACGTCCCGCTTTTGGCGGGACAGTCCCGATTTATAACAATTTGTCCCGCGTCCCGCGGTGTTTTTAAAAAGTCCCGATTTTTGGAAAGAATGTACGACAAGCTAGGGAACGGCGGGAGAATGGGAAGGGAATAACCTTGTCGGAGCAGCCTTTCTCCATCTGGCTGGGACTCCGCTACTTCTTCTTCTTCTTTTTTTAAATTTGATTTATATGCTGCCCTTCTCCGGAGACTCAGGGCGGCTTACAATGCCCTTCCCCATCTCCGTGGCAGACGAAGCCCGCGAGACATTAAGTTGAGGCTTTTCCTGAGGAAAAAGCGCCCTGCGTCTGACTGAGGGTGAGAGTGGGCATCAGGTGTTACCTCAGAGCGCTTCTTTCTCCTCTCCCTTTCATTGGCGCGCCAGGCAGCCAGCTAGCGCATGCACGCTCTTGGTATTGCTGGCATGCCTGCTCCCCCGTGGGGGCTGTGGCTGCGGAGCTTTCCCCCGCTCTGGTTCGGAGCCTCGGCAGACTCTTAGGAAGAGCTCCGGCATCACCCTTTTCCTCGACGCCGGTGGTCGAGGCACCCCACTGGTGGCTTTTAAAAGTCCCATTGCCAAGATACCTGGGCAAGGAGGATGCCTCTTTTTTTTTTCCTCCCTCTGGATATTTTCCCTTCAGGTGTGCCGAATGGCAGATGCAACAAACAGCACAGCAACAAACAAGCACACCTTGCCGCTCCTTCCCTCCCTGGGAAGAAATTGCTCTCTTGACAGCTCCAGAAGCAGCGTATGACACTTACAAGACAGCCCATCAGGGACCGCCAGAGACTAGACGCAACGTGCCCTTTTGACACTTTCCCCAAGAGGAGACCGGACAAGGGATTAGCATTCCCTGTCCCACAAACGTGTTTCTCTAAAAACCAGGGATGCACCTCAAAAGTCTAGATATCGGGTGTAATTCTTTACAAGCAGTGCCCAGCCTTTTGGAGTCAGGGCATTCTCCTCTCTCCTTAACTCAAGTTTGTTGCACACATCAAGTAGCAGCGTTTGGATATCTAAGGGGCTGCCGCACACAAAAAGTGGGGGTCGATCTATTCTCCAAAGTATCTGAAGGCAGAACAAGAAGCAATGGATGGAAACTAACCAAAGAGAGAACCAACCTAGAACTAAGGAGAAATTTCCTGACTATTAAAACAATCAATCAGTCAATGGAAGGACCTGCCTTCAGAAGTTGTGGGTGCTCCATCACTGGAGGTTTTTAAGAAGAGATTGAACAATCATTTATCTGAAATGGTATCAGGTCTCCTGCTTCAGCAGACGGTTGGACTAGAAGACCTCCAAGGTCCCTTCCAACTCTTATTCTGTTATCTAACTCTGGGATTAGAATCCCCCAACATGCTAAACCACAAAACTTAGTCTGTTATGCATGCTCTGCCTAAGTAACATACATAGTCTTTATGGAGTTTTTACCTTCTAGTTCCAGTTGGTGTTTGTGGATGCACTTTGGTAGTCTTCTGCCTGCCTGTCCTACATAATGGCTGCCACAGTCCTTAACTCTGTACACTGTAGATTTTTTTTAATTTATTATATTTGTAAATTGTACTTATGTTGAAATTTAAAAAAATATATTACAATACTATTTTTGCGTTCTATGAAAGTTTTTGTTGCTCCATATAGACCAAATTTTTAATCAAGAACACGCCTCCCCCTCGGTCAATGATGTCCCGCTTTACCAATGTTAAAATCTGGTCACCTTTATTTATTTATTTATTTATATTTATATGCCGCCCTTCTCCGGAGACTCAGGGCAGCTTACAATGCATTAAGCAATAGCCTTCATACTTTTGTATATTTTATACAAAGTCAGCTTATTGCCCCCACAAACCGGGTCCTCATTTTACCCACCTTAGAAAGGATGGAAGGCTGAGTTGACCTTGAGCCCGGTGAGAATTGAACTTGCAGTAATTGCAGGCAGCTGGATGTTAAATGCTGTCTTAGTAGAGGCATTAGCCTCCTACGCCACTCAGGCTCCTTACCATATACCCTCCCAGATAAATGAATGTTCAATCTTTTCTGAAAAACCTCCAGGAATGGAGCACCCACATCTCCAAGAGAAGAGCTGTTCCGCTGAGTAATTGTTCTCACTGTCAGAAATTTCTCAGCAGCTGATCTCTCTCCCCCACCCCACCTCATAAAATGATAGACATGCTCTTATTATTATTATTTTTTTATGTAAAAGTCACTGCCCCAACACGCATTGCATCTGCTATAATTTCTCTAAATCCTGATCAAGATTCTCCATTGTTTGCGTAACGGTCATCCCAATCTGTTCCTCCACAGTAATAGCCACAAGAAGATACAGATATTTGTGGGTTTTTTAAAAAAAAAATTCTATGAAATCTTTTCTGTAACTGTAGGATACAGTATTGTATGAATGATTTCCCGAGGTTTTCACTACGTGTGTTTCTATATGGCATTCTCTAATAAAAGCTGTACAATCATATGAGGCACGTGTACATATTAGTACAGTTGTTCTATATGTTGATTGCCTCCATATGTTGTCCAGTGATGGGTTTCAAAATTTTTTACTACTGGTTCTGTAGGCGTGGCTTGGTGGGTGTGGCAGGGGAAGGATACTGTAAAATCTCCATTCCCTCCCCAATCCAGGAGAAAGCTACTGCAAAATCCCCATTTCCTCCCGATCAGCTGGGACTCGGGAGGCAGAGAATAGATGGGGGTGGAGCCAGGCAGAATTTTTACTACCAGTTCTTCAAACTACTCAAAATTTCCACTACCGGTTCTCCAAAACTGGTCAGAATCTGCTGAAACCCACCTCTGATGTTGTCCCACTTCAGCCCCTTGGATGGTCAATTTTCAGAGGTTGTACTGTAGGTTTTAGCTTCCAGTCCCCTGATCATCTTTGTTGCTCTTCTCTGCATTCTTTCTAGAATCTCAACATCTTTTTTCTATAGCGGCAACCTAAATTGGATGCGATATTCCAAATGTGGCCTTAACAAGGCAGTATAAACTGGTATTAACACTTCATGTGATCCACTGTTCACGACAGCTCCCGAGAGTCTCCTTGGCATAGAACAGGAGTATCAAACTCAAGGCCTCAGCCCGGAGCCAGATCTGACCCGTGGGGTACTTAGATCTGGCCCACGGAACCGCCCTGGAAACAGCAAAGGACCGGCCTGCGGTGCCTCTGCCAGCAAACACAAAGCTCAGTAGGACCACAGTGGCCCTCACGAGTTCCATTTTGGCTGGCAGAGGGTTTCAGGGAGCAGTCGTAGACAAAAATGGAGCTCGCGAGGGCCGTGGGCAGCCCTCCCGAGCTCTGTTTTTGCTGCCAGGGTTTTGTAAGAAGCTGTTGTAGCCGAAAACAGGGCTCGGGAGCCCATTTTTGCTGGCATAGCACTCGGGCTTCCACAGGTGCCCCGGCACAAGTGACATTGAGCTGGCTATGCCCACTCTGGCCACGCCCCCCCCCCCAGGTCAAACACAATACTGATGCGGTCCTCAATGAAATCGACACCCCTGGCATAGAATATGGTTAATAGAATTGATAAGTAAGTAAATATTTTCATTTCCTCGCTGCTAAAAATGGATCCTGAACTGATGAATGACACGAATAAAGTGCTAATACAGTATTATATTATTGTGCTAATAAGGATGGCATTGTTGCACATTCATTGCTGTGTCACTTTAATTTTTTTTTTTAATTTTATTTATATGCTGCCCTTCTCCGGAGACTCAGGGCGGCTTACAATGAGTTAAGCAATAGCCTTCATACTTTTGTATATTTTTATACAAAGTCAGCTTATTGCCCCCACAACCGGGTCCTCATTTTACCCACCTTAGAAAGGATGGAAGGCTGAGTCAACCTTGAGCCTGGTGAGAATTGAACTCGCAGTAATTGCAGGCAGCTGGATGTTAAATGCTGGCTTAGTAGGAGGCATTAGTCTCCTACGCCACTCAGGCTCCTTTTTTTTGTGCTATGATTTTTTTCAATTATTTTTATGTGCCTTGATTTTTTTTTTTATGGCATTCCATGAATCATTTTCTAAATAGTTTGATCACTCCTACAATAATTTAAGGTGTTAGGGCACCATGCTTCTATCCATCTGCTGACTTAAAACAAGAGGGAAAAAATGGATTCAATATAGATATATTTTAATTTTTTTTTAAAAGAAGAAATACCGGATGAAAGGACTTGGGTTTATTTTATCTTTTTTAAACTGGTGGAACATCTTTCATTAGTTCTTTTTTAATAAATGCTTGCCTGCAGCTAAATATGTCTTCTCCGTGACAGTGTTAGCATTTTTAGTTCTAGGTAATTAATCCTCCAATTGATTCCATTCTTCTCCAGAGCATAAGATGCTTGTTCTGCTGAACCAAGAAGGTTTTCCATTAATAATATGGGGTTGTGTCCAACATGTGTAAGGGGAAACAAAATGAAAACAGGGAAAATTGTGGTGTGAACTTTAATATACTCTCTTGGAAATGCTGCTGATGTTGAAAAGGCTTCCCTAATAGCAACGACTTCATTTTATCAGTTGTACTCACAGGTTAATACCTGAGTAGAGATATAACTATGATCTGTTGTCCCTTAAGGAAACGAACAACAGTTAAGCAGGGAAGAAATGTGTGTTTGTGTTTAAATGACAAGGAGGAAGAGACTTGGAGGCACCTGCAAGGGTGATCGTAGCTGCAAAGGTGTGATCTTTTGCTGCTTGTAAATCTTTCTGCAGAGAGATAGTAAGTTCCAGCTCCTCAATCTTATTAGGGAGAGAATGCTAACATACTTGTGAAGAAGGCATAGAAGAGGCTATACTTCCTGAGAATGCTCAGGAAGATCAATCTATCTCAGCATCTACTTCTGTCCTACTATCGAAGCACCATTGAGAGTGTCCTGATATATGGCATTCTTGCATGGTATGGGAGCAGTTCTGCAGCGGACAGAAAAGCTCTACAGAGAATCATTAAAATATTAAAATATTAATAATATTAAATAATAATATTAAAATATGCTCAGAATATTATCAGACTCCAGCTACCAGCCCTGGACGACATCTCCAAATCTCACTGTTTGAGAAAGTTGCATAATATTCTCAGAGACTCTTCCCATCCTGCTTACAATCTTTTTGGACTGTTGCCTTCTGGCAGAAGGTACAGAACAATTAACCAACCAACCAACCAACCAACCAACCAACCAACCAACCAACCTACATTGTGGAATCCTTGGTGCTCTCTGAGCTTGGTGTTTTTATTGCAGATATTTTATTACTCAACTAGATAACATCTCCTGTACTGTACTGTTAGTACAGTAACTCAGTACTGCATAGTTCAGTGCTGGTAGTAGTCTTCAGTTCTAGCACTGAAGATGTTACCTAAATGGACAATGAAACAACCAAGCTCAGAGATCACCAAAGACTCCACAATTCAACCTTGAGCTACAGCTGTTCTCCTCTATTGGTCCATTCAATATTCTATTCTCATTAACCCCTTGGCACTCATATGACCTAGAATAGGATAAGATAGCATGAAATACCAATTCTCCATAACATCAGTCAAGGAACAAAAAGTCAAATCTATCTGGATGATGTTGATGGAGCAGGACAAAAGAATCTTAGGGGGAACAACATTTAACTACTCATTCAAGTCCAAATGTTGAATTTCATCATCCTACGGATAGTCTTCGACTTATGACCACAATTGAGGCCAAAAGTTTTGTTTCTAAGTGAGACAATTATTAAATGAATTTTGCCTCATTTAACGACATTTCTCGCCACAGCTGTTAAGGGTATCACTGAAGTTGTTAAGTTAGCAACACGGTTGTTAAGTGAATCTGGCTTCCCCATTGATTTTGCTTGTCAAAATGTCTCAAAAGGTGATCACATGACACACACACCCAGGACACTGTCACCGTCATAAATATGAGTCAGTTGCCAAGAACCTGAATTTTGATCATGTGACCATGGGGATGCTGCAATGTTCATAAGTGTGAAAAACAGTTATAAGTCACTTTTTTCAGTACCATTTTATTTTATTTTCTTGAAGTATTTTTTATTCAACGTTTTTCACTTTGAAAAATCACACTTACACTTTTACAGCTTTCCGTTATCGGAATTTTTTTCTTAAATTCACCTTATCCTTTGGCTTATTGTGTACATATACATTCTTCTTTCTTAAGTATTTATTTATCTAATATATACAATATATACATATCTACTACACCATATATATATATATATATATATATATATATATATATATTTGTTATATTATCTTCTCTTAATATTCACTATACATTGATTTTAGACTGCTTTTCCAGTGAATTATACCACCTATTCCATTTTCAGTACCGTTTTAACTTCAAATATCATTACCGTATTTTTTGGACTATAAGACGCACTGAAGTATAAGATGCACCAAGATTTCGAAGAGGAAAACAAGGAAAAAAAAAAAGATCTTGGCCTCTGTGCCAGTGGTTTGGTCCGGTTCTATAGAACCGGTAGTAAAACCGGCGGGAAGCTCCGCCCACCCGCCACGATGTCATCATGGGTGATCTGCGCACAAAGTGATCTGGTGATGGGTGATCTGCGCAGAAGTGTGCACTCCCGTTGTGAACCGGTAGTAAAGGTAAATAGAACCTGCTCTGTGCATCCTGTTTTTGCGAAAAATGGGCCCATTTTTGGCAAAAAGGGGACGCGCGGGGCAGGGTTTCAGGAGGTCAAAAATGGCCGTATTTGCTCTATAAGACGCACCGACATTTCCACTCTCTTTTATGGGGGAAAAAGTGTGACTTATACTCCAAAAAGTACGGTAAATAAACTATTGTAAGTCAAGAACTACCTATACTTGAAACCATACCTTCTCCAAATCCATCAGCTATCCTAATGGCCTGATTCCTGCAAATTCAGAGACACACCAACATACTGAATCATAAATTATCTAACTCTACATTGTTTAAGGGGCCAATCAAAGCAACAGAAGACCTTTATTTGAAATGAATCCCTGTAAAGTTGATTTTAAATCCCACATTCTTCATGGACATAACTGTGCTGTTTCCTTGGCAAGGGCAGTCAGTGAAGGAGTAGGCTGTTGGCTGAGATTCCCCCCATACACACACACAAATTTCCAGTCTAAACTACACCTCTAAGATTACCTGGTAGTGCCCCATCCAAAAGCCAACATATGCTGAGACTTGTCGGGAATCACAATTTATAATTGGTTAATGGTGGTGAGAGCATTGTAAGGTGGCAGGTTCAGGTTCCAGAAGACCCTGGAAAGATTTAAAACTCTCCCTTACTGTTTTCAACATAGATACATGTTATAAATAGATTTCTCGCTCTTCTAGCTGTTCTAACAACAAACCTTGATAATGCCCTTATAACATAATTTCTCCTTTTATATGCAAATCAGAGGTGGGTTACAGCAGGTTCTGACCAGTTCTGGAGAACTGGTAGCAGAAATTTTGAGTAGTTTGGGATACTTGTATGAGCACCTGTTACTGGCCTCCCACTGACCAGTGCACTCGCATAGGGCTGCCCTCCTCGGGGTGCCGTCGGTCAGGCAATATCGGCTGATGGCACCGAGGATGAGGGCGTTCTCTGTGGGCGCGCCGACCCTCTGGAATGATTTACTCACTGGGCTCCGCACGACCCCTGATCTCCGCTCCTTCCGTAGGGACCTGAAGATGTGGTTCTTTAAACAAATTGCCTGATCTGCTGGGAGTTTTTTTTTAGTTTTTAGTTTTTCTAAGGGTTTTAATTAGAGTATTTTAATTAACTAAAATTAATTTATTATATTATTGTGTGATGCTTTTTGTTTTTGTGAGTCGCCCCGAGTCCTTCAGGAGAAGGGCGGCATATACATTTGATTAAAATAAAATAAATAAATAAAATAAACCGGTAGTAAAAATTCTGATTGGCCCCGCCCCCATCGATTCTCTGCCTCCCAAATCCCAGCTGATCGGGAGGAAATGGGGATTTTGCAGTAACCTTCCCCTGGAGTGGGCTGGGAATGGAGATTTTACAGTACTCTTCCCCTGCCACGCCCACCAAGCCACACCCACAGAACCGGTAGTAAAAAAATTTGAAACCCACCACTGATGCAAATGCTTCCTCGCCTTATAGCTCTTAGCAACGTTTCTATCAACAATTCTTCTTGAATCCCCTTTATTCGGGGGACTATGGAGTGGAAACTTTATTATACTGCCCTACCAGCTATGCTGTGGGAGCCACAACCTCACATTAAGCCATAATATGGTTGATTTGCTCAGGCACAGCGTGTTATGTGTACACAGAGAAAATAAGGAAGAGGTGGAGGATTGATAATAAATTGGCTGGAGGTTATAGGTGTCTCATGTTAAATAAAATGAACATAAATTGGAAATCTACTCCAAAGGAGCCTAGAAACTAGGCCAAGCAAGAATTGGGCTTTGTGCTTTGTTAACCGGAGTTTATGGTTTTATCCTGTTGAGAAGCTACAGAGAACAATCCGCTTTAAAAACCCTCAAAGCAAATTGCAGGTTGCAACTTTAGCTCCTCCGACTGTTTCACAAAATGTCAATTTCAGCCTGGCAGCTTTTATGGATTTTAAAAGCAAACATTTTTTTTTTGGGGGGGGGGGGGGGGGGGGGGGGGG
>WNWU01000003.1:59460371-59473144 GCA_012654045.1 Ptyas mucosa
GGCTTTGGGCCAATCACTAGGAGACTGTGAGTTCTAGTCCAAGCCTTTTGCATGAAAGCCAGCTGGGTGGCTTTGGGCCAGTCACTCCCTCTCTGCTCCACCCACCTCACAGTTGGTTGTTGTTGTTGGGAAAATAGAGGGAGGAAAGTATATTGGTTATGTTTGCTGCCTTGAGTTATTTGTAAAAATAATAAAGGTGAGATGCATACAAACAAACAAGCTAATAAATAAAACCCTACTTCTTGGTGAAGCTGTAAGTGTGGCATCTGTTCAAAAGTTAGTCCTGCTGAATTTAACGAGGCTCAATCCCAGAAAAGGTTGTTCATTTAAAAATAATTTCTATCTTCCCCACTTTTTTTTTTTTTTTTACTCACTTCAATGTGATTTTAGGTGAGAAACAACTGTTGGCGATCCTTAGCTGTGAAAAATTGCTTGCGACAACTTCTACATTCAGCTGATAAAGCCAGAGCACTTTCAATAAGAGAATGACAAGTGCTACTTAGGGTGTCAAGGCAAGGAACGAAAGAAGAGAAGTCACTGGAAGCGATGCTATTTCGGTCCACTTTGTGGAACATATGAAATTATACCGGAAAGTTTGACAACCTCTGTTGTGTAGGAGAAGATTCAGAGCAGAATTTGGTGGCAACACAAAATGAAGTGGAAAGTTTTGCCGTTCAAGGTGGGGTTTCGCACAACTTCGGCAACTTCTAAAAGGCAGATTTCAGCTCCCAGAATCCTCAGTGATGGTCCTACTGGCAGAGGAATTCTGGGGATTGAAGTCCATACATCAGCCATTTGCCAAGGCTGGGAAATTTGCTTAAGAATATTTAGTCTGAATTGGGTTTCCTGTTCTCTACCTTAATTCCTGAAGTTTGATGCCTAATGCCCTTGCTTTCAGAAATTAAATCAATTGTGGTTTCTATTGTTTCACTGTGTGATGAGGAAAAGGAGATTCTGGGGTGGGGGTGGGGAATCAGAATTTATCTATTTGGTAGAAATACTGTGTGTTGCTCAGGGGTGAAATGTAAAATGTGTTACTACCGGTTCTGTGGGCACGGCTTGGTGGTGGTGGGGGTAATGTGACTGGGTGGGCGTGGCCAACTTTTTTTAGAAAAACTTTTCAAAGCATTTTTTCTAATGCTTTGAAAAGCCTCTGGCGATCAGGCAACTCAGCTGGGATCGTCAGAGACTTTTCAAAGCATTTTTTTTTACCACCTCTTCGGCCAAGAGGTTGCAGAAAAAAAGGCTTTGAAAAGCCTCTGAGGATCCCAGCTGAGCCGCGCGATCATCAGAGGCTTTTTTAAAAAAAAACTTTTAAAAGCATTTTTTCATCGGAAGAGGTTGTAGAAAAAATGCTTTTAAAAGTTTTTTTAAAAAAGCCTCTGATGATCGTGCGACTCAGCTGAGCATGGTGAGGGGGGGCGCGCAGAGATTTTTGCTACCAGTTCTCTGAACCATCCGCCGCCATCGCTACCGGATCGGGTGATCCGGTCCAAACCGGGAGCATTTCACCCCTGGGTTTGCTCTCTGTTACATATACTGGTTTGCCCTGCCTATGGAGATGCTATTCCAGAGGAAGGGGACAGCGACTGCAATGATGACCCCCTGATGATGACAATCTCTGATTGAGGGGACACATAAAGACTCATCCCTATTAGAACTTAGCAGCTTGCAGAGGTTGCTGGAACAAGGGAATTTCACAATTATGCGGGCCCTGAACCCTGATTAATAATATTTCCACGCAATAATCAATAATCTTTTATTGGGTTCTTGGTGCTCTCTGAGCTTGCTTGATTTCTTGCAGACGTTTCATTATCCAAACTAGGTAACATTATCAGTGTTAGTAAGGAGTGCTGTTTGCTGTCAGTTTATATTCTGGTGAGTTGCCTGTCTGTATGGGTGGTCTTAGAGATTCTTTGGTTAGGCTGTTTACTGATGGCTCTTTGGCAGTTTCTTGATTGGGGTATTGTTTACTTGATTGTTGGTCTGGTGTTAACCTTGAGTTAATCTATGCTGATCTGAGTGATGGTGTCTGGTGGGGAGGTGCTGGAGTCTTTTTGTTCTCTTTTGGGTTGGTTGATTGTCTCTTTTGCATAGTCTATAAAGGTAAAGGTAAAGGTTCCCCTCGCACATATGTGCTAGTCATTCTCGACTCTAGGGGGCGGTGCTCATCTCCGTTTCAAAGCCGAAGAGCCAGCGCTGTCCGAAGACATCTCCTTGGTGACATGTGGCCGGCACGACTAAACGCCAAAGGCGCACAGAACGCTGTTCCCTTCCCACCAAAGGTGGTCCCTATTTTTCTACTTGCATTTTTTTACGTGCTTTCGAACTGCTAGGTTGGCAGAAGCTGGGACAAGTAACGGGAGCTCACCCCATTACGCGGCACTAGGGATTCGAACCACTGAACTGCCAACCTTTTCATCGACAAGCTCAGCGTCTTAGCCACTGAGCCACCACGTGCATAGTCTATAGATGTTGTTAATGTCTATGTGTCTATCGATGGCTGATTTGTCAGAGTGCCAGACTTCTAGAAATTTCCTGGCATTTTTGGACCTGGCCTGGTCTAGGATGGTCACATTTTCCCAATTTGAAACTATGGTTAAATCTGTTTATATGTTGTGAAATTAAAGAATTTCCATCATGTCTTCTGACTGCCAGTTGGTGTACATGGATGTGTTCTGCCAGTCTTCTGCCTGTTTTCCCTACCTAGTAGTTGTTGCAGTCTTTGCAAAGTAGGTTGTAGATGACTCCTGTTTTTTCTTCTGGGGTTGCTGGGTGTTTTGCTTAGCATGTTTTGAAGGGCTTTAATCTTTCTATTCCTAAACATCCACTCACCAGCAATCAACACCCAGATAAGCATATTTACCATGATGTAAAAAAAAAAAAGTGGGGACTCTAGAAAGAGTGCAGAGAAGAGCAACAAAGATTATTGGGGACTGGAGGCTACCACTTTATAATGCCTTGGTAAGGCCACACTTGGAATACTGCATCCAGTTTTGATTGCCACGATGTAAAAAAGATGTTGAGACTTTGGAAAGAGTGCAGAGAAGAGCAACAAAGATGATTAGGGGACTGGAAGCTAAAACATATGAAGAACGATTGCTGGAATTGGGTATGTCTAGTTGAATGAAAAGAAGGACTAGGGGAGACATGATAGCAGTGTTCCAATATCTCAGGGGTTGCCACAAAGAAGAGGGAGTCAAGCTATTCTCCAAAGCACCTGAGAGCAGGACAAGAAGCAATGGGTGGAAACTAATCAAGGAGAGAAGCAACTTAGAACTAAGGAGAAATTTCCTGACATTCAGAACAATTAATCCGTGGAACAACTTGCCTCCAGAAGTTGTGAATGCTCCAACACTGGAAATTTTAAAGAAGAGGTTGGATAACCATTTGTCTGAAGTGGTGTAGGGTTTCCTGCCTAAGCAGGGGGTTGGAGTAGACCAGGTGTCAGCAACCTGCGGCTCCGGAGCTGCATGTAGCTCATTGGGCCCTCTGCTGTGGCTCACCTGATCCCACCATTGGTTGGCCCCGCCTCTCACCCTCCCCTCCCTGTCACTCCTCGCCTGGCCTGAGAAAGGAAGGCGACAGCAGGTGATGGAGAAGTGGTTGGGGCAGAGACAGAGAGATACAGAGAGGGAGAGAGAGAGAGAGACATAAAGAGATACAGAGAGAGAGGTAGGGAGAGAGGGAGAGAGGGGGGAGGAAGGGAGAGAGAGATGTCAAAAGGGTTTTGTGGTTCCCGGTGTTTTTTAACAACCGGTTCTCTGCCCTAATGACTGGCTGAGTAGGTGTGGCTAAGGGGGGGAGTTATGTGACTGGTGGAAGTGAGTGATGTCGAGTTGGCCACGCCTATCCAGGTTTTGTGGCTCCCTGTGTTTTCTTTTCTATGGGAAACAGGTCCAAATGGCTCTTTGAGTGTTTAAGGTTGCAGACCCCTGGACTAAACGACCTCCAAGGTCTCTTCCAACTCTGTTATTCTATTCTACTCCAAGATACTCAATTGTTCTATGCAAAGTAGAATCTTTAATCTAGGGACTATCTTACAAGCCAATGTATTGTTTGTTTGTATTGCAATAAGCTGCCCAGAGTTATTTATTCTGTGGTAAAATGAGTGGCCAATAAATTTTTAAAAAAGTAAAAGTTTCCCATCCAGTCATACCCAATTCTAGGAGACGGGGCTCATCTCTGTTTCTTGGCTGCTGGAGCCACTGTTGTCTGACGACACTTCTGTGGTCATGTGACCAGCATGGCTATATACAGAGGCACATAGAACTCTGTTACCTTTCCATCGAAGTGGTACCTATTTATCTACTTGCATTTGCATGCTTTCGAACTGCTAGGTGGGCAGGCCCTGAGGCAAGGAACGGGAGCTCAAACCCACTGTGTGGCGCTCGGATCTCAAAACTAGTCTGTCAGTTTTCCATCTGACAAGCTCAGCCTCCTCCTTTGATACATTTTACAAATTAATGAACAAATGACGAGGCCTATGCAGTATCTTCACATACATTCAGGATTCACACTCTGCATAGCGTGCACTTGCTTTTGCTTACTGCATAAAGGAATAGCACGAATAAGTACAATTCGTCCTCAACTTATGACCAGTCACTTAGTGACTGTTCAAACGTACGCTGGATCTACCTAGGGACTCCTTATGACCTAGATTCAGAAGTCTGATGCTCGCCCCTCCACTCGTGGCCTAATTTTGGGCATTCAGCAACAGGGCTGCATTTACAACCATTTGCGGCATCCTGCGGTCATGTGACCATGTTTTAGGATGGTTTTGCCCAAACCTGGCATTTTTTCCTTTTTTCAGTAAAACCATGTCCCATAGTGAACCATTCATTTGCTTAATGGTCCTTAAGCGAATGCGGCATTAAGGACTGTGGTGCTGTTTTACAGTCACTATATTTGCTTAATGTTGTTTCAGCCTTCCCTCCTTCCAAGGTCGGTAAAACGATTGTTGGGGGCAATAGGCTGACTTTATAAACCGCTTAGAGAGGGTTGTAAAGCACTGTGAAGCAGTATATAAGTCTAAGCATTATTGCTATTAATGTTAACATATTTTATAGCTGAATCAGTAAATGGTATAACGGGTCACAACACGCAGTTGGAATTGATTGATTGGAGAGTGCGGACTCCTGCATGAGGCAATCTATGTTATGATTGGTTGCCAGAGGTAAAGGGGGTGTTTCCCTTTTTCCCGCCTTTTTTTCTTCTGGGTGCCATTCTGCCATTTACCTGACAATTTACCTCACGATGTAGTGAAGTGCCTGACTACCTAGGTAGAGGCAGATGTAGGGTCTCCTGTGTCAGCCTCCGCCTTACTGCTTGGCTGCCGTAGAAAGGGGGAGGGGGTGTGTGGGCTGGGGGGGGGGGGCAAAAGTGAAACCTTACTTAGATGAAAGTCTGCTTAGAAGGGGAAAATGAAACTGCTGTTATCGGGTCAACCGTCGTGACATTCCTGATTGATGACGCGGCCAGACATGCTTCCACCTGACCCCTAGAAGACCGGTGGATTGGGTGATTTACGATGGACAGTGGGAGGGGATGATTTGTATATACAGTTTTCGCGTGTATAGTCTTTAGTTTCAGCTTTGCTTTGGTTGCGTTCATTTCTATACCAGTAAAAGTACAGTTCTTCATAACAATGGAGTCTGGCTCTTTCTTTCCTGGATTTTGAAGGAAGCATACCTGACATCCTGCTTGGACAGGGGGTTGGACTAGATGACCTGCAAGTCCCTTCCAACTCTTTTAATCTGTTTACTATCTTGTTTGCAGCAAGTATAAATGTAAAATATATTTATTTATATAAAACTACAAATTCACCTCAGCATCCCTGACTCCATTTGGACACTGGCTGTTCAATTCCCTGACACTTAACGACCACTGCAAACATGGTTGTAAAATCAGGTGGTGATTGTTTTATGACTGTCACAATTTATGACCCTGATGGGCAGGCTCCATTACGGTTGTATGTTGAGGACTAGCTGTATGTTGAAACCTCAGAAGCCGGAAAAACATCTAACCTTTTCTATCCATCTTGGTGAATAGTTAAAAAAGGACTTTAGATCTTTTCAATTCAAAGCTTAGTCCAGTCACCGTCTCCCTAATCCCTACCACATGGGGTTTTTTAGCACGGAAATGCTATGTGTGGGAGGGAATCAAATCTCAGATGTCCCAACTCCAAAATCAGAACTTGGATTTTCGAATTGGAGAGGGACCTTTGAAGCATTGCTAAAAGCAACTTTGGATGAGCCACCATTGGAAAACTGTGCAGCTGTGGATGCCACGGACCCCCTTTTAAAGAAAAAAAAAGCTGATTCTAAAAAAAATTAAAACATATTTATTTATATATTTATTTCATATATAAAAGAAATTAAAAAAAAGGAAAGGAAAGAAATCACAAGGAAGATGCAGGCTTATGGCAAATCCGCCTTGTCGGCGGCTTCTGCCTGGGCAGCTGACTCGGATCCGCCCGGAGTTAGTAAAGTCCGCCGATTGTAATGACCCTTAATGATGCCCGAATTATTGTTCTCGTTTAAAATTTGCTTCTGCTTTTGCCTGTTCAGAGATTGCACGAGTCCCAGCACGACAGCAGCTAAGGAATATTGTCCTGTTAGTTTTCTTGGTTGCATGGTCAAAGGGTTGGGCTGGACTCTTCCCAGAAGGAAGTAGGTTTTGATTTTGCCTTCTTGCTCGCTGATGCCCTTGACGTAAATCTCTCCCCGATAGTCAAAGGCGAATCCCCGGTCCTTCAAGATCAGATAGGTGTCCTCAGGCACTTGTATTCGGCCACTAATTCCAGTACTGTCCATTCGACTAGCTAAATTAACAGTTTTGCCCCAGATATCATACTGTGGTTTCTTAGCACCAATGACCCCAGCTACAACGGAGCCCTGGCTGATACCTAAGAAGAAGAAAAAAGCAAATTACGGTTATGGTACGGAACAGTCCTATGAAATCTGAGGTCTCCAGTGAACCCGCACTGCATATCGGACATTAATATAATTGAGTGAGTCCAGAGATATTTCACAAGAAGACTCCTCCACTCCTCGCAACATACCTTAAGCCACCAGGCTTGAAATGTTGGCCTTAGACAACTTAGAACTACGCCGCCTTCGGTCTGACCTAAGCGTAGTACATAAAATTATCTGCTACAATGTCCTACCTGTCAATGACTACTTCAGCTTCAGCCGCAACAATACAGGAGCACACAATAGATACAAACTTAAGGTAAACCGCTCCAAACTCGATTGCAGAAAATACGACTTCAGCAACAGAGTGGTCAATGCCTGGAACGCACTACCTGACTCTGTGGTTTCTTCCCCAAACCCCCAAAACTTTAACCTTAAACTGTCCACTGTTGACCTCACCCCATTCCTAAGAGCATAAACGTACCAACGTACCTACTGTCCTTGTCCTACTGTCCCCATTTATTCGTATCCATTTCATGTATTCATAATCATGTTTATACTTATATCTGTTATCTAATACATGCTTGACAAAATAAATAAAAGAATAATCAATCAATCTAACTATATTGTGAAGACTTGCTTGCTCACATCAAGGGATAAGTAACTTTAGGTTTTCAAAAGAATGCATCTGTACGTTTCGGTGACATTTTTACCTATGGCAAGCAGCACTGAAGTGATTCAATAAATAAAGGCTTTCCTTTCAGCTGTTGGGAACCCTGCTCATCTGGGACGCTGTGGAGGTCACTTAAAAACGTTCAGCAGATACCTACCGATGCGAAGCTCAAAGTTGTTAAAAGAATGCTTGTTAATCTCTTGAATGCTTTCATTCAGTGCAATGGAGAAATCTGCCAGGGCGCATAAATGGCCCCACTTATCTTCACACTGCTGAGGAATGAAAGACAGAATCAATGCATCATGCGTGTTGGCTGATCAGCTGCTCCATCAAAATGGAGCCACATTCTGAAACAGTTCAGAGAACTGGACTTAAAGGCTGCAGAATATTAGTCAGGAGAGAAGCTTTTCTCTTTTTGGAATACCGCAATATCGCAACACCACAACAAAGAGAGCTTTCTTTGAAAGATAGGAAGATTCTAGTCCTACTCAGTTCATCTGTCTAATTTGTCCTTGGATGCCATTTTAAAATAGAACAGAGTAGAACAGAACAGAACAGAACAGAACAGAACAGAACAGAACAGAACAGAATATTGGCCAAGTGTGATTGACACACAAGGAATTTGTCTCTGGTACATAAGCTCTCAGTGTAAACGCAAAACAACAAAGTAATGATAATCATAATATCCGAGTAACAATAATCATAATAATGATACCAATAAGAGAAGGTAGTGGAACAATTGTGAAGGATAAAAATAATGCAGCCATACTACATGGTTTAATATACTTAGACGTAAGACTAAGTTTTGTGGGAATTAGGTGCCTGAAGAAATATTGAAGCAAACAATCCCGCTGCACAATTCACAACTCTGCTTTATTAGGATCTCAAAATGGCAAAGAGTAAGAGATGGGACCGGAAAAAAAAAATATGTAGCTCTACCCCACATCTGCTTACAAATCTTCCTTCTTCGGTGTCTTAAATCAATGACGAAGAAATGGAAAAAATGAAAAAAAAAATGCCCGAAATAGAAAAAAAAGTATTTGAAATCCATAGCTGGAAATCTATGTAGTTCAGGTTTCAACTGTTGATTTCTTGGTGTGCTCCCAGCTTGTTGTTGCCGGGGTGGGCTGCTGGGAGTCCGCACAGGTTTGGGCGAACCTCTAGCTAAGATTCTGTGCAGTTCGGAGAACCTCGAAATCCCACTCCTGGCCCCGCCCACCCTGTCCCACCCCTCCCAGGGCGTGTGCTGAGGTTAGGGAAGGGCGAAAAGCGAGCCTACTGAAAGTTCGGGAAGGCCGGAAACGGGCCTGTTTCTGGCCTCCAGAGAGCCTCCGGAGCCTGAGGAGGCCGTTTTCGCCCTCCCGGAGACTCGAGGAAAGCCTCCTGAGTCCGGGGAGGGCAAAAACATGTCCCTCCCACCATGGTGCAGGAGGCCAACTAGGCCACGCCCACCATGGCCATGCTCACGCAGCAACCGGGCAGAGAACCCCTTGCTAAAATTTTTGAAGCCCACTCCTGGTTGTTTCCTATATGTTATCAGGCTAGGTGACCTCATCTGTGTGAGGGAGAGTAGAATTTGTGGGTTGTTTATATATAATAGTCTTGGTTGGGCTATGGCTTCCTTCTTGTCCTTCTCTTGAAACAAGACAAATATGTGTTAGAAAATCAGATTGGCTCCTTACCTGTTTTTCAGGCGATAGCCCTGATACCGCCATATATGTGCTTCCGATGGTTTTAATTTTCTCAATATCCTGAAATCGTTCTTCGCCTAATAACTGAAAACATGGATTACAAAGTCATGGTTATGAGTTATATTCTTGCTAAATGATTTCATTTTACATCCTTCACCCCAGGGGTGAAATCCAGCAGGTTCTGACAGGTTCTGGAGAACCGGTAGCGGAAATTTTGAGCAGTTCAGAGAACCAGCAAATACCACCTCTGGCTGGCCCCAGAGTGGGGTGGGAATGGGGATTTTGCAGTATCTTTTCCCTGGAGTGGGAGGGAGAATGGAGATTTTGCAGTGTCCTTCCTCTGCCATGCCTACCAAGCTACGCCCACCAAGCCACACCACGCCCACCAAGCCACGCCCACAGAACCGGTAGTAAAAAAATTTAGATTTCACCACTGCTTCACCCCGTGATTTATTGCTTTTGAGTAATGGACAATATAGGTAGTCCTTGACTGATGATCACAATCGAGCCTAAAATTTCTGCTTGTAAGTGAGACAGTTGTTAAGATAGTTTTGCCACAAGTTATGATCTTTCTTGCCACAACTGTTAAGTGAATCACTGCAGTTGTTAAGTTAGCAACACGGTTGTTAAAGGTGGCTCAGTGGCTAAGACACTGAGTTTGTCGATCAGAAAGGTTGGTGGTTCGAATCCCTAGTACAGGTCTCCTGCGTGAGCAGGGGGGTTGGACTAGATGGTCTCCATGGTCCCTTCCAACTCTGTTACTGTTATAGAATCTGGCTTCCCCATTGACTATGCTTGTCAGAAGGTCGCAAAAGGGGGATCACACATGACCCTGGGACATTGCAACCGTCATAAGTATGAGTCGGTTGCCAAGCGGCTGAATTTTGATCACATGACCATATGGGGAAGCTGCAACGGTCGTAAGTGTGGAAAACGGTCACTTTTTTCAGTGCAGTTGTAACTTCAAAGGTTCATTAAACAAACTGTTGTAAATTGAGGACTATCTTTACTGTATTCACCCAAAAGAAAGATGATCAATAAGCCTGAAGGATGCCATTCCCCTTCATGAAAGGAAGAAGAGCTGCAAATAATTATTAACAGACAAATTGTTGCATGGTACTTACTATCCCTATTGAGTCTGAAAGCAATACTGAAAAATTCTTTCTCTTTTTTCAATGAAAATGTGAGAGTCAGTTTGATGTAGACTGGATGCTCAGAATTATGTCTTCTACATCCCGTTGTCAGGCCTGGAAGCCATCTTTTTTCGTTGGGCCTTAAGGCCTGCCACATTTATTACTGTGGGAAACTGGGAGGGGGGATTGTATGAAGCCAGGGTGATATGTAGGCAAAATAACATTCCTTTCTCAGAGAGTCAAGGACATCTCGCCCTGCAACTGAAGGGCTGGAACTGGGAGGCATCTCCAGTTGGGACGGGGCTTGGATTGGGCCATGTGATAGATATGTGGATGCAGGGGGAAGGGACTTGGACTTTCCTTTGGGTGGGGAAAAACCTGGAAGCTTTCAGATTCGGGTTTTCCCAGATGTGCTAATATGATATCGCTAATAAAATGGAACTTTGAGGAAACTCAAGCCTCAGAGTTTTCTTTCATTTGAAGGTGTTACTTGGAACCCTGGCACCCATACTGACCAAAATCATAGATCACGGACCATAACCCTCAATGAAAAAACCTTCCGCTTATACTTGCCCAATTCAGGCTGATCATGAGAAAAGTAATAACGATAAACGACATCTGTGCATTCTTGTGTAGCAATCATCTTTCCACGCAGATGTTACCAGGGAGGTTTTCATGAGATGTTGGAATATGAGTGTTGCTCATTGTTACAACGAGGGCTTGTGGCTGCTCTATTTTGTTGCTTATGAGTTTCGTTTAATTATTCTGTTGGTTGGGCTTATTGCCTGGTTTTAATTGCATTGCGGTTTTTATGCTTTAACCTTTCAGCAGCCCATGTAGGTTGCGAGAGAAATAAATAAGCAACCCGGGGGCTTTTCTATAATCTTTTCTGCAGAACATCTAAACGTGTGTCAGCGATCTAATTTGTTCTATTTTCATCGCTGCCATGAAGATCCAAGAGAAAAGAAAAAAAAATAGCTAGCAGAAGCAGTTTGAAGTTTTAGTAGCCTGACATTTGATCTAGTGTTCTTCTCCCCCCTAGTAGATAACGTAACCCAGGTGATGGAGGGAGGGGGACATTCCTGTGATCTGAAGTAGTTGGCAGAAGAGACTGACTTGGAAGATGGCCAATGGGCATTGGGGTTTTGAGAAGCGGAAAGGGAGGGGTTGGTTTCAGAGAATCAGTTTTGGCTGCAAATGAGTTCAGGTCGGATCGTAAATTCTTCAATAAATGAGAGATTCATCAAAGACTTTGTGTTTGAGAATGAAATTTATTTGAGATTACGCCGAAACCTGACAACGTGGTTGCTTCATTAAATTATGATGCCACTGGATCTTTGACGGTTTTTTTTTATAGTATTCGGTGAAGAATGAAAGAACTATCATCTCTTTCCTGACCTTGAGAGAATTGGGTCCATTAATTGTCTTTTATTTTTCAATCTAGGCAGTGTTTCTCGACCTTGGGAACTTGGAAGATGTGTGGACTTCAACTCCCAGAATTCCCCAGTCAGCATGGCTGACTGGGGAATTCTGGGAGTTGAAGTCCACATATCTTCGAATTTCCTAAGGCTGAGAAACACTGATCTAGGCTCTATCCTAGGTAGACATTGAAGTTGGATGGTAATTAATTGGCAGATAATGAGGAAAATCAAAGCAGAAATCTATTTCTAAGGCTCTTTAGAATAATTCCAACGAATACAGATGGTCTTATGACCACAACTGAACCCAGAATTTATGTGGCTGTGAGAAATTTGTGAAGTGAGTTTTGACCCCCGTTCTTGTCACATTTGTTAAGTGAGTCGCTGCAGTTGTTTAATTAGCAACGTGGTTGTTAAGGGAATCTGGGTTCCCCATTGACATTGCTTGTCAGAAGGTCGCGAAAGATAATCACGTGATCCTGGGACACTGCCACCATCATAAATATGAACCGGTTGTCAAGTATCTGAAAGTAAATCACGTGGCCGTGGACATGCTGCAATGGTCACAAGTCTGAAAAATGGTCACAAGTCACTTTTTTCAGTGCCGTTGTAACTTCGAATGGTACAGTCAATGAACTGTTGTAAGTCGAGGCCTACCATGTACTCGCAAGTGGCCACGTCCCTCTGCTTCCAGTTCTTAATACATTCCTTCTGGCATTCTTTTTTCAGCCTCCCTAACCCATATCCCTGTTCTTAATTGGATCATAGAATAGAATAGAATAGAATAGAATGGAATGGAATGGAATGGAGTGGAGTGGAGTGGAGTGGAGTGGAGTGGAGTGGAGTGGAGTGGAGTGGAATGGAATGGAATGGAATGGAATGGAATGGAATGGAATGGAATAGAATAGAATAGAATAGAATAGAATAGAATAGAATAGAATAGA
>WNWU01000003.1:59473154-59486978 GCA_012654045.1 Ptyas mucosa
TAGAATAGAATAGAATAGAATAGAATAGAATAGAATAGAATAGAATAACAGAGTTGGAAGGGACCTTGGAGGTCTTCTAGTCCAACCCCCTGCTTAGGCAGGAAACCCTACACCACTTCAGACAAATGGTTATCCAACCTCTTCTTAAAAACTTCCAGTGTTGGAGCATTCACAACTTCTGGAGGCAAGTTGTTCCACTGATTAATTGTTCTAACTGTCAGGAAATTTCTCCTTAGTTCTAGGTTGCTTCTCTCCTTGATTAGTTTCCACCCATTGCTTCTTGTCCTGCCCTCAGGTGCTTTGGAGAATAGCTTGACTCCAGGGGTGGGTTCTAGTTACCTTTACTACCGGTTTGCAACGGGGCAACACGCGCTCGCTTCGCTCGTGCAGAAGCTTCTGCGCGTACGCAGAAGCATTTTGATGACGTCGGGGTCGGTGGGTGGGGCCTCCTGCCTGTTTTACTACCGGTTCTATAGAACCGGTGCGAACCGGGGGCAACCCACCGCTGCTTGACTCCCTCTTCTTTGTGGCAGCCCCTGAGATATTGGAGATATTATCCTAGCTGCTTTCCACCATCTACTCAAGCCGGACTCACCTCCATCTTGAAATCAATCCATGTGCCTTAAATTAAAGGCCTGAATTAAAAAGAGATTAGCTGCTAGCTAAAATGGCACAAACGCAGAGGTTAATGTAATCGATTGGCTGACAAAATGCCAGGGCCTATTGGCTTGGCCAGCTGTTCCTTAAATCTCCCTCCCTCTCCGGGTCCTAAAGGTCGCAAAATTACCTCGTCGAAGTCAGCGATGATTTCGTTCAGCAGTCGTAGGCATTCCACGCCCTGGTTGTTCATTTCGGTCTGGGAATAGAAGTCGGCAAAACCGGGGATAGAGGCAAACATGACACCAACAGCATCGTAGGACTGAGAGTAGAGATCCTAGAAATGGGGAGAAGAGCAGCGGAGAAAAAAAGATGCCATTAAGGGAAATTTTGCAGGGGAGAACACGGGCGTGTTTTTTCTTGCTGTTAATATGTGCTTATTTTGAGCAGCGTGGTGGCCTAGAGGTGACGATGCTCGCCTCCCACTCGATAGGTTGAGAGTTCAGTCCTAGGCAATGGCAGATGTTTCTCTATCAGGGAGCTAAGAGAAAATATCTGCTGCAAACTCCGTATAGGTGTCACGAAGGGCATCCGGCCAGTAAATGCTCAGCTCCACCCGGACTCAACCCCGAATTAAGGATTACAGGGTCGCAAAAAGGGGGGGGGGAAGTGCTTATTTGTTTGCTTTAGGTAGCTGTTTATCTCATTTGACCAGGATGGTATAAGATCTGCCTTAAGTAGAGGGTTGGACTAGAAGACCTCCAAGGCCCCTTCCAGCCCTACGATTCTATCTTCTGGGTTCACCAAAGTGATACTTAGTGATATAGGAAGAGGAAACCCAAACAAACAATAGAACTGTCCATAAAAGAATATACTAAAAAGCAGGGGTGAAATCCAACAGGTTCTGACAGGTTCTGGGGAACCGGTAGTGGAAATTTTGAGTAGTTCGGAGAACTGGCAAATGCCACCTCTGGCTGGCCCCAGAGTGGGGAGGGATTTTGCAGTATCCTTCCTCTGGAGTGGGGTGGGAATGGAGATTTTGCAGTATCCTTCCCCTGCCACGCCCACCAAGCCACACCACGCTCACCACAGAACCGGTAATAAAAAAAATTTGGATTTCACCACTGCTAAAAAGCCAAAATATATTCAGAGGCTATAAAAAAAAATCACATCATTACAACCATCATTAAACAGCCAATGGTGCTTCCTCAACCTCCCAACCCCAGTTTCTGTGGGGACATCTAGGTTTTAAGACATTACGAAATGTCAAGAGTTGGCACTATCCCGATCTCCAGGAGAAGGCTGTTCTACAGGGCCGACTTGCAACCTGGCTTGCAGAAGAGAAGCCATTTATTTAATTTGCTCATCAATCTAACCTTCAACAAACCACGCTGGTTGGCCTGGTTAAACATCCCAGAAGAATTAGGAGTTTGTTTGGAGGTTAACCATCTAGCACTGATAATGCTACCTACCATTGGGTAGCGAAGCATCTACAAGAAAACCACCAAGCTCAGAGAGCATTAAGGAGCCCACAGTTGAACTCGGAGCTACAAACATTCTCTTCTGTTGGTAGAACAGTTTGTTTCTTGCATACACATTTCTTGATTGTGATCACTGTGGGAACTTGTTGCTAGCTTCCCGGGGAAAATGCATCTATATTTAGAATCTCTTGCTGGTAAGCTCATGGTTGGGGTGCTGATCCTTATACAAACAAAATAGCATCAACCAGGAACAGGGATGAGGGTACTTGGTTGAAATATTCCTCATCACCATCAGTAAATAACCCCAAAGAACAGAAGATCGCAAACACCAATGAGTGTGCACAGTGGCTATTGAATGTTGTATGAGCATGCATTGTGAATAGAATAGAATAGAATAGAATAGAATAGAATAGAATAGAATAGAATAGAATAGAATAGAATAGAACAGAAGAGTAGAGAAGAGTAGAGTAGAGTAGAGTAGAGTAGAGTAGAGTAGAGGAGTAGAGTAAGTAGAGTAGAGTAGAGTAGAGTAGAGTAGAGTAGAGTAGAATAGAATAGAATAGAATAGAATAGAATAGAATAGAATAGAATAGAATAGAATAGAATAGAATAGAATAGAATAGAATAGAATAGAATAGAATAGAATAGAATAAACAGAGTTGGAAGGGACTTTGGAGGTCTTCTAGTCCAATCCCCTGCTTAGGCAGGAAATCCTTTGCCATTTCAGACAAATGGTTCTCCAATCTCTTCTTAAAAATTCCAGTGTTGGAGCATTCACAACTTCTGGAGGGAAATTGTTCCACTGATTAATTGTTCTAAGTGTCAGGAAATTTCTCCTTAGTTCTAGGTTGCTTCTCTCCTTGATTCGTTTCCACCCATTGCTTCTTGTCCTGCCCCCAGGCACTTTGGAGAATAGCTTGACTCCCTCTTCTTTGGGGCAGCCTCTGAGATATTGGAAGACTGCTATCATGTCACCCCTAGTCCTTCTTCTCATTAAACAAGACATACACCCAATCCCAGCAACTGTTCTTCATATGTTTTAGCCTCCAGTCTCCTAATTATCTTTGTTGCTCTTCTCTGAACTCTTTCCAAAGTCTCAACATCTTTTTTGTACTGTGTTGACCAAAAGTGGATGCAGTATTCCAAGTGTGGTTTTACCAAGGCTTTGTAAAGCGGTACTAGTACTTCACATGATCTTGATTCTATTGATTCACGGAAGCAGAGAGTGCGTGTGTGTCCGCTGCTCACACAAATGGAGCTTTGTGTGTGCACCTGCCACTCCCATGCCCCCCTAACACCCTAGGGTGGGCCACCAAACTGGAAAGGTTGGAGACTGCTGGCATGGCCCACAGCTGCATAATGAGTGGAGAAAAAAACTGAGAAGTGACACCCTCTTTCCCCAGATTCTCAGACTGTAAAGAAGACAGCGGGAGATTTGTACTTTCAGACTTGCAAGATTGTGACAATGTGGCCTTACAATTAAGTAGAATTAGCTCATGTGGCCCTGTCTGGCGTACTTGGGTAGCCTGACAAAGTCTAATTTTAGTTCCCAAAAAGGCAGAGTCCAAGAATTAATACCCTATAAAACACCTGACTCCCTTACATAACTGCGGATCAAACGGGAGCTGCCCACACATCTGGAGAGGCTGGGAAAGGTTGAAATGCAATCTGTTTGCAGTCGCTTGTTTTATTGATTCGGAAGCTTTTGTGCGGCGAGCCTTAAGCCAATCTGTGCAGAAAGGAAAGCCTTCATTTCCCTATTCGCTTCCCTGGGGAAGAGGGAGGTTAGCATATTACGTAAATAAGTGTTTACTGTATTGAACCTTGAATGATCCAGGCAGCTGATGCAGAAACTCTCTGCAGGTAGGATTATTCAATGTAACAGCAGGAGGGGGAAAAGCCTGGGTGGGT
Organism: Ptyas mucosa; assembly: GCA_012654045.1. Classification (NCBI taxonomy): domain Eukaryota; kingdom Metazoa; phylum Chordata; class Lepidosauria; order Squamata; family Colubridae; genus Ptyas; species Ptyas mucosa. The sequence continues at coordinate 59,477,144 of WNWU01000003.1, forward strand.
TGGGGTGGGAGGTCGGGAAGAGAGATCAAAGGCAGCGTTACAGAATTACTCTTGCAAATAGCAAGTATGCTTTCAGTGCTAAGAACACATGTGGCCAGGGGTGGGCTGCTGGGGGGTTCGCAGGGGTTCGGGAGAACCTCTAGCTAAGATTCTGTGCAGTTCAGAGAACCCGCAAATCCCACTCCTGGCTGGCCCCGCCTATCCCATCCCTCCCAGGAGTCCCCACCCGGCCAATTTTGGATGCAGGTAAATGCAGAGCACGCGTGGAGACTTGGGGAGGGCGAAAACGGGCCTACCGGAAGTTTGGGAAGGCCGGAAGTGAGCCTGTTTCCAGCCTCCAGAGGGCCTCCGGAGCCTGGGGAAGCCGTTTTCACCCTCCCAGAGACTCGAGGAAAGCCTCCGGAGCCCAGGGAAGGCAAAAATACCCCCCTCGCCGTGGTGCGGGAGGCTGACTAGGCCACAACCACCATGGCCATGCTTACCCATCCATCAGGCAGAGAACCCTTTGCTAAAATTTTTGAAGCCCACTCCTGCCTGTGGCTTACCATTAGGAAGCAGGTGATGTCTTTTACCTTATATATCTACTTCAGAGGGCAGGAAAGAGTTAATATCGCAGGCTTGGAAAGGACCTTGAGAGTTTCTAATTTATTTCATTTATTTATTTCTAAAATTTATCTGCCACTCATCTCATATCTAGTGACTCTGGACAGTTTACAACATAAAAAAAACATAATCCAATCCTCTGACCAGGACAGAAATCTGGATATCATCCTGGACGAACTGTGGCCCAACCTTTTGATGATTCTTAGTTGTCTATAAGCTGTAGGTGCTTCTGATACAAATAACGAAAAGTCATTTTGCTTGGAATGACCAAGGAGACCATACCCTTACCAATATTGGCAAGGCAAGTACCATATATAAATGGAGCAAACCCCACTCTCACCAGGCTGATGATGTTACCTAGTTGGGTAATGAAATGTCTGCAGGCCAACAACCAAGTTCAGAGAGCACCGAGGATTCTACTGTCCAAACTTTGTCTGAAAATGTTCAAGAATGGAACCCCCACAAACTCCAGTAGGTGGGCTATTCCAATATTTATGAGATTCTCCCCCCCACTTTTTTTAAAAAAGGATATATTTTAGGGTACAATGACAGAATGTTGACAGCCTGATAAAGATTCTCTTTTCCTCCCCTGCATCAAGACAGGCCAGTCTTTGAGTTTCTTCCTCAACCTTTCCTGTCTTTCTGGGTTAAGCTGATGTTTTGGCAAAGGGTGCCAAGTTACCTTCCTCAAGGCTCTATCCATTCTTCTTGACAGCCTGCCAACCTTTATTATTAAAACCAGAAAGCAAACTCTAAAAAGAAACTTAGCTTTTTTGCCATGTCCATTACTAGAACCCAGTTCTTACGTACTTCATTATCTCGGTCCTTTTCCAGGAAGTGACGGGCCACATGGCTTGGCAGGATATTGCGTAGCATATTTTCGTTGTGTTCTCTTAATTCCTTCATCTCGTTGATTTCTTCTTTGGCCTGGCCACGCCACAGAAAGTCAAGCCTTGCTGTGTATTCAAGCTGCAAAGACAAGAAGGACTCTTAAGGTAAAGGTAAAGATTCCCCTTGCACATATGTGCTAGTTGTTCCCGACTCTAGAGAGTGGTGCTCATCTCTGTTTCAAAGCTGAAGAGCCAGCACTGTCTGAAGACATCTCCGTGGTCATGTGACCAGCATAGCTAAACACCAAAGGCACCCGGAACGCTGTTACCTTCCCACTAAAGGTGGTCCCTATTTTTCAACTTACATTTTTTACATGCTTTTGAACTGCTAAGTTGGCAGAATCTGGGACAAGTAACGGGAGCTCACCCCGTTATGCGGTACTAGGGATTCGAACCACTGAACTGCTGAACTTTTGATTGACAAGCGCCTTAGCCACTGAGCCACCACATACCGGTACTCTTAGCTTCTTTTTAATTGAACATGTGGTCCATCCTTAAGAATAGGCGTGGGTAGATATCATCAGATACCATCCTTAAGAGAAGTGTGGGTAGATATCAAATCAATTCTAGGCTGACCCAGTAGAGAAGCACCAACTTCTATATTTGGGCTTAGAAACAGTCTGGCACTTAATGAAACTTGGTTCAGAGATGTTCAAACTAGATAGTTGGGGGTGGTTTGTAGACCATCTTCAAGGACAAACACGGATCTAGTACATTGCAGGGTAAGAGAAGATCAGGCAGATTTGGGTGATGGAGTGAAGTGCATCATCAGCTTAGAGTTGTTACATTGCCACAAATGCTCCAAGTCCAACTCCTCTTGAATGTTGTTGACTTTTATCTGATGCCAATTTGGTGTTGAACTTTAGTTGACTAGATCTTGTTTTTGGGCTTGTGCAATGAACCTTGCTGAACTACAACTTAATGTATGGTCCTGATCCTTTGTGCCTGATATTAATCTAGTCAACTAAACATTTGGGTTCCTCAGAATCTTGGGGCATAGGGAAAGATATTTTAATTCATTCCTCTAAACATTAGTCATTTCCATGTGTGTGTGTGTGTTTTCTTTGTAAAGTAAAAGTCAATTGAGAATCTCCATTGTCTATGGAGATTCTCTCTCTTTTTTAAAAAAATAATTTTTATTAAGTATTTTACATTTTAAAACCAAACACACAATAGCAAAAAAAGAGAGACAAAAACAAAAAACAAAAACACACGCACATCAGACATTAAAATACAATACCGTATTTTCCGGCGTATAAGACGACTGGGCGTATAAGACGACCCCCTACTTTTCCTATTAAAATATAGGGTTTGGGCTATACTTACTATATAAGACTACCCCTCAATGTTGTCAGCGCTCCCGTAGCGTCATCGGTCAGTGCCGGCAACTCAGATTTGGGAAGCTGTGCCGATCTCGTCAAGGCTGCATGCCGCTGAATGCTGGACCCAGCTGCACAGAGCTTCCCCCACCATCCCAGGCATCCAGGTGGATATTACCGACGCTCCGACTTCCCCAGACAGCTGGGGCTCGCCATCACTGGGGGTCAGCTGGGGAAGTTGGAGCGTCGGTAGGCTTATACCCGGCGTATAAGATGACCCCCGACTTTTGAGAGGATTTTCCTGTGTTAAAAAGTAGTCTTATACGCCAGAAAATATGGTACTAACAACAGATATATACAATTTTACAACTTTCTGCATCGACTTTGATCTTTACTCTTAGCTTTTATCCTCCCGCTCCTTCTCTTTATTTTTAAATATTCATAATTAACTGTTTTGTTAGCAGGATCATTATTTACATTTATATCCGGTATGTTAATATCAAATTTCACTTTATATTTTTATTTCTTAATTTGATTTCTGTTCTCCAACCATGTATAAAAGCTATTCCACACTTTATAATAATCTGAGTCTTCTCTTTCTTTGATCTCCATTGTTAACTTATCCATTTCGGCGCATTCGAGGATTTTCTTTATTATTGTTTCTTCTGATGGTGTATTGGTCAACCAGAAAGTCCAGTTGCTTCTTGAAAAAGCACCTTTGGAAAAGTCAATTGAGTCAATTTTTCTTTCCTTTTAGCAGTAGCATTTAGATTTATATACAGCTTCACAGTGCTTTACAGCCCGTCTCTAAGCGGTTTACAGAGTCAGCATATTTCCCCCAACAATTTGGGTCCTCATTTTACCCACCTCGGAAGGATGAAAGGCTGAGTCAACCTTGAGCCTGGTGAGATTTGAATTGCCAAATTGCAGGCAGCAGAAGTGGCCTGCAGTACTGCATTCTAACCACTGCGCCACCATGATTCATTTTAAAATGTTCCCTGGGGATATGCTAGAGAGGAAAGGGTTAAAACTCTTCTCCCTCTCTGAAAAGATCCTGATGTGGATCAACACAGCTGCATAGGTACTTTGAAGTAAATAAGATTAGAGCAGGAGTTGCACAATATGTAATTCATGTAATGTGCAGTTTGTCCTTAAGAATAGCCATCTAAGTCAAAGTTTTAAAAGACATCAAATCAATTCTAGTGTGAAAACTTATAAATGTCATTGCACCAATCATGTGTCCTTTGAATCTCTGGATGTGTAATTTAGCAAAAAAAAAACAAAAAACCCATGGGCATCATTACACTTTTACTGCACTCCATGTTAAATTAACCTTTTGTGCTGGAGTCACATCTTAGTTATTGGCTGGATGAAATTAGCTGAAGATAAACAAGAACTAACAGAATAACAGAGTTGGAAAAGATCTTGGAGGTAACAGATTAACTGTCAAGTATTTGCAAGCCATTGGCACGTGTGTCATTCAGACACTAGTGGAGGCAGAAAGTGTCTCCACCCCTTTGTGGAAAGGAGGGGCTTACACTGAGTATAAAACCCCCTCTAACCTTTCCACCAAGCTCTCTCTTCTTACGTTTGTTCTCAGTGAGAGATGATCTTTGATCAGGGTGGTCACACATGCTGTGTGCCCCCATACTAAAATGAACATTAAGAAAGCCTTTGTAAATAGTTAATGTTTTGTTACATGATTAAATACATTCAAGATGTTTGTTTATGCATCTGCCTTGGATTCTTCTATGCTCCTGGGTGTTTTCTACGATCCCAATTTCCACATTAACAGAGTTGGAAGGGACCTTATAAGTCATCTAGTCCAACCCCCACCTAAGCAGGAGACCCTACACCATTTCTGACAAATGGCAGTCCAATCTTTTCTTGAAAGTCTCAAATGATGAAGCTCCCACAATTTCCAAAGGCAACTTCTGTTCCATGGGTTGATTGTTCTCAATGTCAGAAAGTTCCTCGTTATTTCGAGGTTGAATCTCTCCTTGATCAGTTTCCATCCATTGTTTCTTGTCTTGTCGTGCTTCGGAAAACAGCTTGACCCCCTCCTCTCTGTGGCAACCCCTCAAATATTGGAAGACTGCTATCATGTCTCCCCTGGTCCTTCTCTTCACTAGACTAGCCATGCCAAGCCATTCTTCATATGTTTTAGTCTCCAGTCCCCTAATCATCTTGGTTGCTCTTCTCTGCACTTTTTCTAGAGTCTCAACATCTTTTTTTATAGTGTGGTGACCAAAACCGGAGGCAGTATTCCAAGTGTGGACTTACTAAGGCTTTATAGAGTGGTATTAGTACCTCCCTTGATCTTGATTGTATCCCTCTGTTAATGCAATTTAGGATTTTATTCTAATCCTAAATCCAATCCCCTACTCAAGAAAGAGACCCTCCACCATTTCATTCAAATGGCTCTCTAATCTCTCCTTAAAAAACTCCAGTGTTGGAGCATTTACAACTTCTGGAGGCAAGTTGTTCCATTGATTAATTGTTCTCACCGTCAGGAAATTTCTCCTTAGTTTTAGATTGGTTCTCTCCTTGATTAGTTTCCATCCATTGCTTCTTGTCCTGCCTTCAGGTGCTTTGGAGAATAGATTAACCGTTAACCCTTTTCTTTCTGGCAGATCCTCAAATATTGGAACACTGCTATCATGTCAACCCTAGTTCATTTTTTCACATACCTAATTCCTGCAACTGTTCTTCATATGTTTCATCCACCAGCTCCCTAATCATCCTTGTTGCTCTTCTCTGCACTCTCAACATATTTTTTTAATATCGTGGTGGCCAAAACAGGATGCAGTATTCCAAGTGTGGCCTTACCAAGGCATTATAAAGTGGTATTATCACATCACATATTATTGGGGGAGGTGGGTAATGCTTATTTATATACCACCAAATGTGAAGACATTTGAGTCCTAAAGTTAACTGGAATTTCTGGGTATTACGTCCATAGAAATATTGACCGGCCTTTGTCCTTCTTATATTTGATACAATCCCTTTCTCATATGTTATATTTCTGATTCCTAAGCAGAGATAAATTACAACTACAATGCTTAATGACTATGAGTCACAGTAGATGTACAAAAACATAAGTCTAGTGCTGTGATGGCGAACCTATGGCACGGGTGCCACAGGTGGCACACGGAGCCATATCTGTGGGCACGCGAACGTTGCCCTACCTCAGTCCAGCACGCATGTACGTGCTGGCAAACTGATTTTTGGGCCTTCCGGACCCACTGGAAGTCAGAAAACGGACTGTTTCTGGGCCTCCGGAGGGCCTCTGGGGGAGTGGGGAAGGCTGTTTTTGCCCTCCCCAGGCTCCTAGAAAGGCTCTGGAGCCTGGGGAGGGCAAAAAAATGGGCCTACCTGGCCCACCATGCCATCGCATGCCAAAAGCGGGAGGGGGGAGCGGGGGGGGGTCACGCGCGCACGTGTGGTGGGATAGGGCACATTGAATTATGGGTATGGGCACGCATGCACGCAATCCTCCCCCCCACTACCCCCGCTTTTGGCACATGACGGCAAAAAGATTAGCCATCACTGGTCTAATGCATTATGTTTTAACCATATCAACTTCCCCAAGCATGCTGACTGGGGAATTCTGGGAATTGAAGTCCAGGCATCTTAAAGTTGCCTAGGTGAGAAGCACAGGGGTAGTGGTTAAAGCGTTGAGCTAGGAATAGAGAAATGTGAGTTGTAGTCTCGTCTTAGGCACAAAGCCAGCTGGGTGTCCTTGTGCCAGTCAATCTTTCTCAGCCCTAAGAAGGAGGAAATGGCAAACCACTTGCAAAGTCTTGCCAAGAAAACTGCAGGGACTATGTCCAGACAGGACTCAACATTGACTTGAAGGTTTCCCTCACAAACACATACAACATACACACAGATACATACAAACATACACGCACACACACACTTATCAGGGAGACTCCATACCACATGAAAACTGAGTGGAAAATGCTTGTCAGACATCCCTTGTCCAGTTCATAACTGGAATAAGTGGGGAGAAAAAAACAGTACCTTATTTATGAGATTTTCACTGAATATTTGTTCTCCCTTGGCAATTTTTCATTGCCTAATAGATAGAAAACCATCTCTGTTTAAAGAGCTAAGAAATTTTTACCAGACGCTATTTCAGATCATCGTGTACTCTTTAAAAAAAGTTTAAACAAAATGAAATCTCTTCCAAGTTGAACTTGACTTCTGGTGACTTTCATAGACACGTCCATGTTGTTTTGTTTTTGGCAACACAAAAGTGGTTTTCCATTATCCTTTTCTGACCCCCCCCCCCTTTTTGTTACTTTATGTAGTTAACAAGCCTTGGACCATCCAAATACTGACCGCATCAAAACCTTCTCATGCTATTGAGATCCATTAAGGTCTAATAGATGTTGCCAACTAGCTAAACTTCCTTCTTGTTTGTTTGGAAAAATATTGTAGGTCTATGAGTTCCTTTTTGCTTTAGTGTAACTTGATTATGTTCCCGGACACCAGAGTGCAACAAAATGATTTTAGAAGCATATAATATTTAGGTTCAAAAGCCACTGCTTCTATTTCCCCACGACTGTTCAAAGGATATCTGATTTACCACTAGGCTAATGAAGTCTAATGCAGTCCTTGTTAAACATTTTTTTTAATATAAATTGAGGACTTTGCAGAAGACATTATGCAGACCTATTGACTGTGGGAGAAGAGACCTCTAGAAGAAATTACATTATGGTGGGGGAAAAAAATGCCAGTCTCAGGATTTTCTAAAGACAAATTAAATTAAAGTTTCTCATTAAGGATGAACCTGAAACCAAAGCAGGAACAAAAATATGAAGTACAGGAGGAAGATTGCCGCTTGAGTGGGAAGTCTGACAGTTGTTTGCTATCAACCCCGTTTCTGAATTATGGGTAGGACATTTTCTCCCACAAAGGACTGGCTTGTTCCATTTGAGAATGCTTTGAAAGCATAGAGCAACGTTCAGTAGCTAAAAGCTCTGATAAATCTCAGCATGGATAACAGCCTGAAAGAATCTTTTGCAGCTGATTGTTCCTCTCATGAGAAATTCATTTCCTCCAGTTCTTTTTTTCACAAGAAGGAGAAAACAGTATGAGCAAATATCTCGTTTTTAAAATGATTCCCTCGAGTCAAGCAGCAACATAGGCCAATATTTTTCAACCTTGGCAACTTTAAGAGGGGTGGACTTCAACTCCCAGAATTCCCCAGCCACCCTCTTAAAGTTGTCAAGGTTGAAAAACACTGACATTGTAAAGGTAAAGGTTCCCTTCGTACATATGTGCTAGTCATTCCCGACTCTAGGGGGCGGTGCTCATCTCAGTTTCAAAGCTGAAGAGCCAGCGCTGTCTGAAAACGTCTCCGTGGTCATGTGGCCGGCATGACTAAACATCAAAGGTGCACGGAATGCTGTTACCTTCCCACCAAAGGTGGTCCCTATTTTTCTACTTGCATTTTTTACGTGCTTTCGAACTGCTAGGTTGGCAGAAGCTGTGAGCTCACCCCATTACATGGCGCTAGGGATTCGAACCGTTGAACTGCTGATCTTTCAATCGACAAGCTCAGCGTCTTTCGGCCAACCTTCGTAAGACTGTGATAACTTTAGCTTTGGTTTCTTGTACGCTGTTAAGAAAGCTTATTAACAGCCTTTGTTTTGAAAAAGACTGAGTTAGTTTAGTAAATTAAGTTTTGTACAAACTTTGTGTGTGCTGTGTTCTTTGGGATCCGTAGCTGGGGCAGAACAATTTCATTGAGAGCTGCATCAGCGTTGTGTTTGACCTCACAGGGCTGGGTGGGTGTGGTCAAGGTGGGCACCCTCACTCATGTTGGGGGTGCCTGTGGTGGCCTGGGCAGGGCTGGGGGAATCCACTGTCTCCAGCGGAGGAAGGCGAGACCAAGGAAGGCGCCAAACCCTTACTCTCCAGAGGAGCCTCCCTGTCTCTCTCAGGCCACGTGGAGGACCCCAAATGGCAGCGCAGGCTGTCCAGAGCCCTAGGCAGCAGAGGGCAAGTGCCAGCTTGGCCCTCAAGCTCCCAGGGCACTGGGACCTGCAGTCCCAAGCTCAGTTTTCGGCTGCGACAGTCTCCTGCAACAATCTGCCAGCGAAAACGGAGCTCAGGAATGCAGTGTGTGGCCCTCCCAAGCTCCATTTTTGCTTGGCAGAGGCACCGCGGGCTGGTCCTTCAATGTTTCCAGGGTGGCCCTGCAGGCCAGAACTAAGCACCCCGTGGGCAAGATATGCCTTGAGTTTGAGGCCCCTGCCATATATAAATAAGATATTACTTTCCTGCAATTTTAATTTATTTAAAATCCTTTTTTCTACAGATCCCTAGCAGGAAATCTGCCATTCTTTTAGCATCTGTGTGCCCTGGTTAGGACTTCGCGTTAATTTTGAATTTCCCAACTAGAGCAAATTGAATAGAGGACAGATAAGATGTTCTGAAACAGCTTTCTATTTAATAATATTTTCACAGCAATAAAAAAAAGAAGCTGCCTGGACCTGGCCGCGTGTGTTCATTTTAATTGGCCCTTTCATTAAGGTTAATCAGGACTTCAATTATTGAAGGTCATAAAATACTCTAGACTGATATTTAATTATTTGCTCCAAAGGGAAGCCGTGATTGGCAGGTTCGAGCAGAGCAAAGGGAGATATTTTCTGCTGGGAGAACGTGCAAATGGAAAAGAAACATTTGCCTTACCTGTTGGCCGTGATAGAACACAGCTAACAGAAACATGGCCATGAGGAGCAAGGAAGCTTCTTTCGTCCCCAGGAAATCCGTGCTATAAAGAGAAAAAAAAAGAGAGAATGAGGAGGCGATTAAAAAAAAAATAGAGAAGGAAAGCTTAAACTAAAAGACATTTTCTATTGTTTTGTTTTGTTCAGGTGTGAAAGTGGGCTGGGTAATTTTGGGCCAATAGAATAGAATAGAATAGAATAGAATAGAATAGAATAGAATAGAATAGAATAGAATAGAATAGAATAGAATAGAATAGAATAGAATAGAATAGAATAGAAT
>WNWU01000003.1:59495440-59507730 GCA_012654045.1 Ptyas mucosa
AGGAGGAGGAGGAGGAGGAGGAGGAGGAGGAGGAGGAGGAGGAGGAGAGGAGGAGGAGAAGAAGGAGAAGAGGAGGAGGAGAGGAGGTGGAAGAGGAGGAAGAGGAGGAGGAGGAAGAGGAGGAGGAGAAAGAGGAGAAGGAGGAGGAGAAGAAGAAGAGGAGGAGAAAGAGAAGGAGAAGGAGAAGGAAGAGAAGAAGAAGACAGTAGTGTTAATGCCTCCAACTCTGTGAGAATACTCTGGAATAAAGAACCACTTGAGAAAAAGCAGAAAAATAACCCTGTATCTTTTTTAGAAGTCATATACTGAGGGCCATCCTCTTTGGAAAGGATGAAGACTCTGTAGTGCATGGGTTTACAAAATGCTTCCATTGGCATATGGAAGACAAATTAAAACCATCAGCCACTCAACCATATTAGAAAGCAAACCAGACAGTTCCCAGTTTCTTTCCTCCCTGTGGGAATTTTATGAGGCTCACAGGCAACCTTTCCATGGTTCTAGGACGGATTTCCCACCCACACCCCCTTGTATTATGCCAGATTTCTATTTTAATATTTCAAATATATATAAATATATAAATATATATATATATATATAATTTTATTTTTATTTTTATTTGATTTATATGCCGCCCTTCTCCGGAGACTCAGGGCGGCTTACAGTGCGTTAAGCAATAGCCTTCATACTTTTGTATATTTATACAAAGTCAGCTTATTGCCCCCACAATCTGGGTCCTCATTTTACCCACCTTAGAAAGGATGGAAGGCTGAGTCAACCTTGAGCCTGGTGGGATTCGAACTTGCAGTAATTGCAAGCAGCAGATGTTAATAGATGTTAATAACAGGGTGCTTTAAACCACTGTACTACAGGCTATTAAAAGAGTGTTTTGTTTTAAGCCACACTCTTGTGAAATGGGAGGCCATATAAGTATGATACATGATAAATAGATGATAGATAGATAGATAGATGGATGGATGGATATGATGACAGATGATAGATGATAGATAGATAGATGAATAGATGGATGAATGGAGATGATGACAGATGGATAGATAGATAGATAGATAGATAGATAGATAGATAGATAGATAGATGGGTGGATGGGTGGATGGATATGATGACAGATGATAGATAGTAGATAGATAGATGGATGGATGGATGGATGATTGGGTGGATGGATGAATGGATGGATATGATGACAGATGATAGATGATAGATAGATAGATGAATAGATGGATGGATGGAGATGATAACAGATGGATAGATAGATAGATAGATAGATAGATAGATAGATAGATAGATAGGTGGGTGGATGGGTGGATGGATATGATGACAGATGATAGATAGATGGATGGATGGATGGATGGATGGATGATTGGGTGGATGGATGAATGGATGGATATGATGACAGATGATAGATGATAGATAGATAGATGAATAGATGGATGGATGGAGATGATGACAGATGGATAGATAGATAGATAGATAGATAGATAGATAGATAGATGGGTGGGTGGGTGGGTGGATGGGTGGATGGATGGATATGATGACAAATGATAGATAGTAGATAGATAGATAGATAGATAGATAGATAGATAGATAGATAGATAGATGGATGATTGGGTGGATGGATGGATGGATGGATGGATGGATATGATGACAGATATAGATGATAGATGATAGATAGATAGATGAATAGATGGATGGATGGAGATGATGACAGATGAATAGATAGATAGATGGATGGATGGATGGATGGAGGGAGGGAGGGAGGGATGGATGGAAGGATGATGACAGATGATAGATGATAATTAGATGGTAGATACAGATGATTGATAGATGATAGATTCAGATGACTGATAGTTAAATGATAGATGATTGATAGATGGTGATGGTGATGATGATGAAGAATAGATAGATAGATGATAAATAGATAGATGCTAGATGTTAGATAAATAGATGATAGATACAGATGATTTATAGATAAAAATGATTGATAGCTGATAGATACAGATGATAGGTAAATGCTAAAAGATTGCTAGATGATGATGGTGATGATAATGAATAGATAGATTAAATTGGTTGCCTACATATGAACCCATATTCAGAAATATTAGTTGTATATAGAGCGACAGAGAATTAGGGCCCTCTGCCAATTTCAGCTAATTTGAATTAACAGTCACTTTAACAGTAACAGAGTTGGAAGGGACCTTGGAGGCCATCTAGTCCAAACCCCTGCTGACGCAGGAGACCTGTACTAGGGATTCCAACCACCAACCTTTCTGATCGACAAGCTCAGTGTCTTAGCCACTGGGCCACCTAGTCAGGATTATATTTATTGTACCGTAGTTCTTGAGAAGTATTATCATGGCTGACCACATGTAGCTGGAAATGCCAATGTATTGTATAGAACAAAATCATAATTAGGGAAACAAAATCTTCTCAAAGGACAAAGACGTCAGTCAGTGTGTTATCTGAGGCCCCCTGAAAGACTGAATAATCTGTGGTTTGATTTCCTTCCTTCCTTCCTTCCTTCCTCCCTCCCTCCCTCCCTCCCTCCCTCCCTCCCTCTCTCCCTCCTTTCACTTTCCAGAGGGAAAGTATATTTAAATGCTTTCAAGTGCAAAATATCAGAAGCTTCTATCCTGGGAAATCAGCTTTTTCCCAATCTTTCATTTTGCAGATTTTTGGGTTGTAGCTCTCATCATAGCCAGCCAGAATGAAAGAATATTATGAAAGTACTAATAGAACAGAATTATTTGTAGCTCAGACCTCACAGTATAAGGAAAGGTTTGTAGGCCAGCGTATCTGAAAGGCATCACTTTGAGTAAAGTTGCTTTTAATAACTAGTTTCTGCTTTTTCTGCTCCCTTCTCCATTCAGACAACCTTTCCCTTCTGAAATACTTACAATATTGATGATGGCTCCCAAGAAATTAATCATAATTGAGGCAAAGATGATGACATTTCGGGCCAAGTAGGTCTCATTAATCCAGCAGCAAGTTTTCCGGAGCACCAGGGGTAAGCATTTGTAATCCTCTGCAGTGGTTATCAGCACGAGAGACGAATGTAATATAATTAGAATTGAAAACTGGACAATCATCGGAATCATTCTGGAGAAGGAAGACAGACACACATCCTTAGGAGACAGAAAAACAGCCTTCTCCTGCATTTATAGGAAGAGTAAAATCTAACCTTTCAGGACTTCATTAAATCTTCTAATTTCATGCTCTCAGGACAGGTCATCCTGGAGAATGTCTACCCAGGTGGTCCTTAGGAGTTGATGCCAACTTAACAGCACTTAATCGATTGGTTTTTATTCTTGTGCATATGCATGCAATATACTTGTAGATCAGGGGAGGGTTCCAAAATTTTTTACTACCAGGAGTGGGTTCTGTGGGTGTGGCTTATTTTGTGGGCGTGGTTTGATGGTCATGTGACAATTCTTTAGGATTTAGCAGAAGTACTGGTCTGCCAGGCTTTTAACTGCTTGCAGAGCTGTACCGGTCTACCTATTTGTTCTTGGAGCGTTCCGGTCTACCCATTTGTTTTTGGAGGCACCGGTCTACCCATTTGTTTTCCGAGCGCACTGGCCTACCACCACACTGCCTTTTAACACTGATCAGCTGTAGGGTGGCCCTTTGAAGCCCCGCGGCAAGAGTTTAAACAGTTTTTTACTTTCTAGCCAATCAACTGGGACTTGGGAGGAAGTGAATAGATTGGGGGCGGGGCCAAATAAAAGGTAAGAATAACAGGTGAAGGGGAGGATCCAGCTCCCGAACAAAGAGAACCGGTTTGGTGACGTCATATCGTCACCGCTACCGGCTCGGCTGAACCGGGCCGAATCGGGAGGAACTCATCACTGTTGTAGATGTAGGAGAGGAGAAGGCAGAGCTGGTGGTGGTGGGGCGGAGTTAAGTGAGCTATCAGCCTAGAATTACTATGTTGCTACATACAGTCCAACCCTCTTGAATTCCATTGACCCGAATCTACTGCCAATTTAGTATTGAACTTTAGTTGACTAGATTTTTGTTTACAGGCAATAAATTTTAACATACGGTCTGATCCTTTAGCCTGACTGCAGGGGACCCATGAAAATATAACCTGTTCTTATATGACAGGATGACTAAAACAGTGCTTCTTGAAGACAAAATGAAGTATATACGCAAAGAGAAACATCACAAGATAAACATAATACTGCTTTAGAAGTAAGGTTAGAAGTCTGTCATCTGCACCTCCATAACTGTCTGGTTTGGTTCTGCAACCCAACAAGACAGACACAGACTTCAGAGGATAATTAGAACTGCAGAAAAAACAATGGCTACCAACCTGCCTTCCATTGAGGACCTGTAGACTGCAGGAGTCAAAAAGAGGGCTGTGAAAATATCTACAGACCCCTCGCATCCTGGACATAAACTGTTTCAACTTCTACCCTCAAAAAGACGCTATAGGGCACTGCACGCCAGAACAACTGGACACAAGGAAAGTTTTTCCCCCGAATGTCATCACTCTGCTTAACAACTAATTCCCACAACACTGTCAAATAATTTACTAAGACTGTATTACTATTATTCTTCTCTTCCTTACTAGTATCTATCGCTTCCCACTTATTACTATAACCATGTTGCTTGTATCTTTCAATTATATTGTTTTTATTCGTTTCCTAGTACGATTTGATAGCTTATTAGTAACCTATGACTATCACTAAGTGTTGTATCTTTTTATTCTTGATGAATGTATTTTATTCTCCTTATGTACACTGAGAGCATATACATCTAAGACCGTGATGGCGAACCTATGGCATGCGTGCCACAGGTGGCACGCAGAGCCATATCAGTGGGCACGCGAGTGTTGCCCTAGCTCAGCTCCAGCATGCATACACATGCCAGCCAGCTGATTTTCAGACCTTCTGGGGGCATGGGAAATAGGCTGTTTCCGGCCTCCGGCGGCATGGGGAAGACCGTTTTTGTCCTCCCCAGACTCCAAGAAAGCCTCTGGAGCCTGGGGAGGGCAAAAAAATGGGCTTACCAAGCCCATTGGGCCATTACATACCAAAAGTGGGGGAGCGTGGAGGAGTCACGTCTGCGGGGGCAAGGTGCATTGAATTATGGGTGTGGACATGTGTCCGCGCAACCCCTCCGTGCTCCCCCCACTTTTGGCACGCAACGGCAAAAAGGTTAACTATCACTGACCTAAGACAATTTTTTTTTTTAATTTGATTTATATGCCGCCCTTCTCCGGAGACTCAGGGCAGCTTACAATGTGCTAAGCAATAGCCTTCATACTTTTGTATATTTACAAAGTCAGCTTATTGTCCCCACAAACTGGGTCCTCAATTTACCCACCTTAGAAAGGATGGAAGGCTGAGTCAACCTTGAGCCTTGGTGAGATTCGAACCTGCAATAATTGCAGGCAGCTGATGTTAATAACAGGGCTTTAGACCACTGTACTATCCAAGGCTCTTGTGTGACACAAATTCCTTGTGTGTCCAATCACACTTGGCCAGGAAAGAATTCTATTGTTCAATAAATGAACTTTGGGGTGCTAGCAAATAGACTCTGCTCCTGGCAACTTTTTTGAAGCTTACTAAAACCACCTTTGTACTGTTGTGTACCTCTAAGCCAGTCCTAACCTCTGATGACCCCGTGGACAAGTTCATGGAGTCTTCTCAGTTGCATCTGTTCCGACAGTGAGAACAATCAACCCATGGAACAGAAGTTGCCTTCGGAAGTTGTGGGCGCTTCATCACTGGAGGCTTTCAAGAATAGATTGGACTGCCATTTGTCAGAAATGGTGTAGGGTCTCCCGCTTGGGCAGGGGGTTGGACTAGATGACCTACAAGGTCCTTTCCTACCCTGTTAATCTGTAACTATCTTCAAATGCGGTATGCCACTGACTTCTTTCGAGAACTGATGGACAGTGACTGGCTCAAAGTCATCAAACTGGCTTCATTTCTCAGTTTCTAGCATGGTGCCTCTAACCATTACACCAAACTGCCCTCACTGCAACCACTACAAAGAGGTGCTAAATGATAACTGTCTTTTGCAGGAACCCAGTTTTCCTATGCTATAGAAACTGCCATAAAAAAAGAAAGCTTATCCCAACTCAGACTAATCTCTCCATTCCAAATCATGGAACTCACCTCGAAGACGGAAGTAGACTTTGGATGGCGGTGATAAACACCAAGACAATTAATGCACACACCAAGTTTGACTTGAACACCTCATCCCTCATTTGGGAGTACTGAAATAGAAAACAGAACACAAAAGGGAATCAAGCAAGTGAAGTTTCTAAATTAGCTCTAGAAACAGAGCAAGGCAAGTATATGAGGCTTCTGAGATATTAGCAAACACAGCTCAGTAAAGGAAGCATATTGCTGGGATAAGTATTCAGTATATTAATAAATGAGAATATTTGTAGCTCAGGATTGGAATGGGAGGAGGGGAATCTCTTGTGCTCTCTGAGCTTTGTTGTTTTCTTTCAGATATTTCATTACCCAACTGGGTAACACCATCAGTGCTAGTAAGGAGTGGGTTAACTCTCAGTTTATATTCTAGCGGCAGTTTATATTCTAGCTACTAGAATATAAACTGAGAGCAAACCCCACTCCTTACTAGCACTGATAATGTTACCTAGTTGGGTTAGGATCAGAGGTGGGTTTCAGCAGGTTCTGGCCAGTTCTGGAGAACCGGTAGCGGAAATTTTGAGTAGTTCAGAGAACCGGTAGTAAAAATTCTGACTCGCCCCCCATCTATTCTCTGCCTCCCGAGTCCCAGCTGATCGGAGGAAATGGGAATTTTGCAGTAACCTTCCCCTGCCATGCCCACCAAGCCACACCCACAGAACTGGTAATAATTTTTTTTGAAACCCACCACTGGTTAGGATACGTCTGCAAGAAAACAAGCAAGCAAAGAGAGCACCAATTTATTTATTTATTTATTTATTTATTGGTTCGATTTATATGCCGCCCTTCTCCGGAGACTCAAGGCTGCTTACAATGCGTTAAGCAATAGCCTTCATACTTTTGTATATACCTGCTTAGTAGGGCTTTCGGGCCCCCCTAAGCGGTGTTCTTTTTTTACCAATGGCCCCCATCCATACAAAGAAATATCCCATCATAGCAAACATGCTTGCAAGACCCATTAAAGAATTGTGTGGCCCCAACACTAGGAGAGCAGTAATTCTACCTTTGCGCTGGAGCTTTACTAAGATGGCTTTGTCACCTAATCAGGTGCGTATTTTTTTAAAGGATGGGTGGCCCCATTGAAGGGAAATGGTGATCTAGAAATGCAGTGAGACAGTGGTGGGTTACTACCAGTTCGCACCGGATCAGGCGAACTGGTAGCAGCAGCGGCAGGAGGCTCCGCCCACCCGCCTGGATGCTTCTGCGCATGCCGGTAGTAACGGGATTTGGAACTTGCCCTTGCAGTGAGATAAGTAGGAAAGAGTGCATCTAATGGGAATATCTTTAGGAGCATGATGATGATGATAATGATGATGATCATAATCATCATCATAATCATCATCATCATCATCATCATCATCATAATGGTAGTCCTTGACTTATGATCACAACTGAGACCAAAATTTATGTTGCTAAACAAGGCAATTGTTAAGTGACTTTTGTTCCATTTTATAACCTTCCTTGCTACAGCTGTTAAGTGAATCCTTACAGATGTTAAGTTAGTAAGATGGTTGTTAAGTGAATCTGCCTTCCCCATTGACATCGCTTGTGAGAAGGTCTCAAAAGGTTGACTCAGGCTCAAGGTTGACTCAGCCTTCCATCCTTTCTAAGGTAGGTTAAATGAGGACCCAGTTTGTGGGGGCAATAAGCTGACTTTGTATAAATATACAAAAGTATGAAGGCTATTGCTTAACACATTGTAAGCCGCCCTGAGTCTCCGGAGAAGGGCGGCATATAAATCAAATTTTAAAAAAAAGGGGGGGGGTCACATGACCTCAGGACACTGCAACCGTCATAAATAGGAGTCAGTTGCCAAGTCTCTGAATTTTGATCATGTGACCTCGGGGACGTTGCAAGTGTGCAAAATGGTCATAGAGCCTTGGTGGTGCAGCGGACTAAGTGCTGTTATGTAGCACTTAGCTGCCAGCTGCCTGCAATTAGTGCGAGTTCAAATGTCACCAGGTTCAAGGTTGACTCAACCTTCCATCCTTCCGAGGTAGGTAAAATGAGGACCCGGATTGTGGGGGCAATAAGCTGACTTTGTAGAAACACTGCTAATGGGGGGCCAAAAGCCCTAATAAGGTATATATAAAAGAATTAAGGCTATTGCTATAAGTGCATGGTAAGCCGCCCTGAGTCTCCGGAGGAGGGCGGCATATAAATTGAACAAACAAACAAACAAACAAACAAACAAACAAACAAAGTCACTTTTTTCAGGGCTGCTGTAACTTCAAGCGCTCACTAAAGGAATTGTTGTAAGGTGAGGATGACTTGAATTCCAATCTAAATATCTGTCTGACTGTGTGATGAACCATTGTAATAATAACAACCGCCAAAAAGCTTTGGAGGACACTTAGAAAATCTGTAGATAGATAACATTTCCATCTGTCAATTAGAAAAGGCCAGACTGCTCGGATCCACCCATGTCAGCCAGTGGTGGGTTTCAAATTTTTTTCACACCAGTTCTGTGGGCTTGGCTTGGTGGGTGTGGCTTGGTGGGTGTGGCAGGGGAAAGGTACTGCAAAATCCCCATTTCCTCCCGATCAGCTGAGACTTGGGAGGCAGAGAATAGAAGGGGACGGGGCCAGTCAGAATTTTTACTAACGATTCTCCGAACTAGTCAAAATTTCCACTACCGGTTCTCCAGAACTGGTCAGAACCTGCTGAAACCCACCTCTGATGTCAGCACATTATGACAGCCTAGGTCCATGATGGTGAACCTGTGGCATGCGTGCTGGAAATGGAATGCAGAACCATCTCTCTGGGCATGCGAGCCATTGCTCATTGCCCTTCCGGGTTCCAGTACGCCAGCCAGCTGGTCTTCCTGCGCATGGGAGTGCTGGAAACTGGAAGAGCAGCCGCCCGGTGTGCATGCATACACTGGGAAGATGATCTTTCGGTTTCCAGTGTATGCATGTGCACTGGCCACCCGGTCTTCTGGTTTCTGGTGCGCATGCACTTGTGAAGATCAGGTGGCTGGCGTGCATGCACACGCCGGAAAGTGTAAGATCATCTTCCTGGTGAGCACATGTGCACTGGGCGGCTGCTTTTTCAGTTTCCGGCACGTCCGCGCATGCGTGCGCTCTCATTTCAGCACTCGATGCCAAAAAGGTTTGCCAACATTGGCCTAGGTTGTTGGGAAGAACTCAATGCATAGCAAAGGACAACAGTGGCTAAACAACTGGCAGCTGTATGTCACACTGTTGGCCTCCACTTACGACCGGTCATTTAAGTGATTGTTCAAATTTATGATGGACTTAAGACTTCGTCTTGAAGTTCCAAAGTTGAGCCCTCCCCCCACCTGCAGTCACATGACTCCATTCTGGGTGCTTGGTTGGTAACCGGCCCTCATTTATGGCTTTTTACAGCATCTCATGGTCACATGACCACAATTTACAGCGTTTTTGCCAAAAAAACAAAAACAAAAACGGCACTGTTCTGGCCCGTCAGCGGCTTATGCAGCTAGTAGCTGATTCCGACAGTGAGGAGGCTGGTGTGGTGCTGCGCCAGCAGCCTGTGCAGCTGGCACTCGAGTCAGACAATGAGGAGGCTGGAGAAGATGTGGTGCCAGAGGTGGGGATTCAGCCAGGGCCTTCAGAACCTCCAGAAGCTCCCATAAGTGAAGAGGAAGAAGAGGAGGAGCCTCTTCTCAATGCACGGGCACGCAGAGCAGCCAAAGGCAGGAGTGGCTCCTCAGGAGGAGGTCTCCTCGAGAGTAAGGCTTGGGGCTAATTGGCCACTCCCTTGGCCTATTTAAGGAAGGACGACGACTGAGGCAATTTGCAGGGAACAACTTAATTCACTCTCCTTCGCGTCTGGATCTTAGTTCTTTTATCAGTTTCCTGCAAATTGCTTCTGGGCTTTCTGCCAATTCTAGTAAGGTTACGATTATTTCTTTGGATTCTTGTAGGCTGTTAAGAAAGTTAATTAACAGCCTTTGTTTGAAAAAGACTGATTTAATTTAGTAAACTAAGGTTTGTACAGACTTTGTGTGTGCTGCGTTCTTTGGGGTCCATAGCTGGGGCAGAACAGGCACTGACTTCCCGCTTTCATCAAAAATGAGGCCATGGGAAACAATAGATTTGCTTTACGACTGTAGCATTCCCTTAATGAGTGTCGCAACAAAGGACATAAAATCAGGTCAGTCCCAGTCTTCACGACTTACAGCCGTGATGGGTAGGCTCCATTCTGGTCATACATCAAGGAGTATCTGCACACAATTACAGCAGTAACCCACTAGATTGTGACTGTTGTGCTCAGGTCTGTGGTAAATGTGTCTCGAAAAATTAGGACTATCTGGGTTTCACACGCTTGTTTAGCTATTGAATCCCCCACTGCAGTCATTAAGGGAGGAGTGCCAGTCTTTTTGAATTGCTGACACTTTCATGCTGTTGAGAAGATATACAGTAGTGGCCAAAATTGTGGAAAACTGTACTTTTGGGGAAAGTGTATTTTTGAGGTTTGATGACTAATAACACCACTTCTTTTTGGAGTTTCAAGATAATCCTATTCCACTGCTGGAATGGCCTGGGAATAGCCCAGACCTTAACCCAATTGAAAATCTAGGCAGCCGACTAAAGAAACTGGTTAGTCAGAAGCGACCCAGCAATAAAACCCAGTTAATAGAAGCCATCATTCAATCTTGGTTTCAGATTATAACAGCTGCAGAACTAAAAGACTTGGTTCACTCCATGGGAAGACGTTGTAAGGCCGCAATTCATGCTAAGGGTGACCCAACGAAGGATTAACTGACATGGTGACAATTTTTGTATATCTTGTTTTTTTTCTACGTGTTTCGTTTTTCTTCTTTATACTGTAACTGCTATTCTAACAGCAAATCCTTCATAAAAGTTATTGCATTACGTTCTTGATTAAATTATCTTTCCATTGATATATAATTTTATGCTACTACTCAAAAAAAAAAAAAGTGGTGTTATTAGCTAGTTTTAGAAAATACACATTCCCCAAAAGGTTTACACAATTTTGGCCACTACTGTAGTTGGATATGTAGCACTGATTCGTTAGAATAGTACCTATCACCCCTGTGTTGCAATATTCCTCTCTTTAGATATTACTGTCAGGCCCCAAACTATGAATAACAAGTGGTAATTCTCCCAAGCTTTCTTTTGTTATTGTTTCACAACTGTAGAAAAAAAAAATCCTCCCAGACTGAGGTATCTACTATCTGCATCTACAATAAACTAGGTGAACTATTATGGAGGAGCTGTCTTCACCCTCTTTCTCTCACATATAATATCCGGGCTGAGTTGCCTCTTACTCCTCTGGAGTGCACCCTCCCTCCCTCCCAGAATCCACTTCCTCATTGATTCCATCACATTTATACTTGCGTATATTTCTCTTGGCAAGGAGGGGATAAGGTCACTTGTGGGGAGAAGGTCAAAAAAGTCAAAATGGTGGTCGAATGACCACAGTCCTATTCCATCTTGTTGATTGGCCCACCTTTTTAAGTACACATTGGAAAAAGAGACTGCTTAGACGAACTTCCCATTTGCTTCTGTAGTCGACAAGCTATTTCTTTATTTTGGGCAGGCTGTAAGATTACAAAGTCCCTGATCTGATCCCAGATAGGTAAGTATTTCCCTCTTTTGCCTTAACTAGGTGCTCAATTCTTGCTAGATCAGGTTTTCTCAACCTCAGTGTCTTTAAGATCAATTCCCATAATTCCATAGTCAGCACACTGGCTTGGGAACCTGGGAGTTGAAGTCCATATGTCTTAAAGCTCAAGTCCATACATCTTAAGGAAGGGCAGAGTGCTGAAGGACTATTAAACCTGCCTAGTGAGATAGATAAATAGATAGATAGATAGATAGATAGATAGATAGATAGATAGATAGATAGACAGACAGACCAAAAGATAGACAATAGACCGATAGATGATGAATAGATAGATGATAGATGATAGATGATAGATGATAGATGATAGATGATAGATGATAGATGATAGATGATAGATGATAGATGATAGATGATAGATGGATGGATGGATGGATGGATAGACAGAGAGAAAGATAGATTGATAGACAGACAGACAGATGATGATAGATGATAGATGATAGATGATAGATGATAGATGATAGATGATAGATG
>WNWU01000003.1:59514678-59532876 GCA_012654045.1 Ptyas mucosa
GTCATGGCCAACTCACCATGGTGAACTCACCGTGGGCAACTCACCATGGTGAACTCATTGCGGCCAATTTGCCACAAGATACCTTACCATGGGGTGATTCGCGGCAGGACAATTCAACAATTCAACTTAATTACTTAAAATAATTAAAATAATTACTTTAATTTTTGTCATTCTCATTTCCTTTTGTCCCTCCTTTTGCATCCTTTCTTAAATGATTCTATTCCAACATTTCTTCGATATTATTGTATTTCTTGTCCTGCAGCAAGCTGGCAGTGACGAGTTGTGCCACAGTAAATTGGCTGTGGCAAGTTGTCCTAGACCGAGTTGGGTTAACCTATGAAATTCACTGAAATGTTGTTCAAAGCAGGACACCTATCATGGGCTTTTTCTTATCCAATTAGCAATCATGCTTAGTACTTAGATTTCTATACCACTTCACAGTGCTTTACAGCCCTCTCGAAGTGGTTTACAGAATCAGCATATTACTCCCCCCCCCCAATCATCTGGGTCCTCATTTTATTGACCTTGGAAGGATGGAAGCCTGAGTCAACCTTGAGCCGGTGAGACTCGAACTGCCAAACTGCAAGCAACCAGCAGTCAGCAGAAGTAGCCTGTAATACTGCATTCTAACCACTGCACCACCATGGCTCATATTATAAAGGAGTATGATGAACATGAACACATGATCCCTCCCCTTTCTCCTTTTACTTGACATCATCTGGGTATCTATTTTTCTAATTTTTTTCTCCCATCTATTCTCTATCTATTTTATCTCTATGTCCTTATTCATATTTCTTTTCTAACCAATCATAAGATTTATCCCATGTCTTGAAATACATGGACTCCTCTTTATCTTTTATTCTCAATGTTAATCTATTCATTTCTGCACATTCTAACATTTTCTTTATAATTTCTCCTTCCAACGGAGCTTGCATAGGTCTCTAGAAGGGTTACAGGCAGCCCTCGACTTCCAACTAGCCAACATTTCCATTGCTAAGCGATGATTAAGGGTTAATGATTAAGTTAGTTTTGCCCCCATTTTATGACCTTCTGCTGTTAAATGAATCACTGCAGCTGTTAAGGGATCCATGCGGCATTAAGTAAATCTGGCCACTTCTCCCATTGACATTGCTTGTTAGAAACCAGCTGGGTAGATTTACAAAAGGTGATCGCATGTCAGGTGCCACGAGCCTGAATTTTGATCACCTGATCATGGGATGCTGCAACAGTCATCAGTGGAAAAACCAGTCACTTTTTCTCAGTGAGGTCAATAAACAGTCAATAAACGAATGGTTATAAATCGAGGACTATCTGTACAAATATGATAAAGGGAAAATGCTTACAAATATTCTGTATTGAGGCACCTTCTTGAAGTTCCTGACCTGTAGGAATTTCTCAACACCTCCTACTGAATGCACCGTGAACCTTCGTCCAGACCTTCACACTTCAGCGCACAAAGATCAATGCAGAACCTTCTGTGAATGTGTAGGAGTGTGTCCGTGCACTGGCAGCACTCATATGTGTGCTTTGATTGTATATTGGGAAGCGGGCAGTATCATGTTTTTAACCCTTGTGCAACATTTATGCAAGATTTCTAGCTGGCTTCCTGATTATTTATGTATCTGGAGATGCTATGACCTGGCAGCTTCTCCATATTCTTATGTGAATAACCAGAGTTATTCGTTTTGCAGAGTGAGATGGGAAGCATATAAATTACAGTAAATTACATAGATGATAGATAGATAGATAGATAGATAGATAGATAGATAGATAGATAGATAGACAGACAGACAGATAGATAGATGATACATAGATGATAGATAGGCAGAGATATAGACGATAGATAGATAATGATAGAGAGATAGAGATGATAGAGATGATAGAAATAGATAGATAGAGAGAGAGAGATGATAGAGAGATAGATGATAGATAGATGGATAAGATAGATGATACATAGATAGATGATACATAGAGAGAGATATGATAAAAAGATAGATATAAATGATATATAGATGATAGAAATAGATAAATAGATAGAGAGATAGAGAGATATAGATGATAGAGAGATAGATGATAGATAGATAAGATAGATGATACATAGATAGATGATACATAGAGAGAGAGATATGATAAAAAGATAGATATAAAT
Source organism: Ptyas mucosa (assembly GCA_012654045.1). Taxonomy (NCBI): domain Eukaryota; kingdom Metazoa; phylum Chordata; class Lepidosauria; order Squamata; family Colubridae; genus Ptyas; species Ptyas mucosa. Next base: position 59,516,828 of record WNWU01000003.1, read on the forward strand.
GATAGATATAGATGATAGAAATAGATAGATAGATAGATAGATGATAGAGAGATAGATGATAGATAGATAGATAGATGATACATAGATAGAGATGATAGAGATATGATAGATAGATAGATAGATGATAGAGATAGATGATAGAGATAGAGAGATAGAGAGAGAGATGATAGATAGATAGATAGATAGATGATACATAGAGAGATGATACATAGAGAGATAGAGATAGAGAGATAGATATGAGAGATAGATAGATGATAGATATAGATGATAGAAATAGAGATAGATGATAGAGAAATAGATGATAGAGATAGATAGATAGATAGATGATATATATATAGAAGGATGATAGATATAGAGAGAGAGATGATAGAGATCGATAGAGATCGATAGATAAATAGATAGATACAGTGATAGATGATGATAGATAGATAGAATGATAGATAATGATAGATAGAGATGATAGATGGAGAGACAGAGATAGATAGAGATGATAGATATAGATAGATGATATATAGATAGAGTGATATAGATGATAGATGATAGAGATACATAGAGATATGAGAGAGAGAGGATAGATAGATAGATAGATAGATAGATAGATAGATAGATAGATATGATAGATGGAGAGATAGAGATAGATAGAGATAGATAGATATATGATAGATACAGAGAGAGATAGATGAGAGATGATTGATAGATAGATAGATAGATAGATAGATATAGATAGAGATGATAGAGATAGATAGATGATATATAGATAGAGCGATAGAGATGATAGATGATAGAGATACATAGAGATATGAGAGAGAGAGAGAGAGAGGATAGATAGATAGATAGATAGATAGATAGATAGATAGATAGATAGATAGATAGATAGAGCGAGCTGTGAAACCCAGCCGGATCTATCCAGCTTGCATGATCCGGTAGGGCAGGATTCCAAAAATTTGTTTGTATGCCTGTTTGTTTCTTTTACAGATGGAAGCTCATGAGAGAACCATTGGGTTCTCTCTTCAGAGAGTTTAATTTAAAAGCAGTTCAGTCTAATCGCTAGATCAAATTGAATTGGAAAGTTGAATGGGGTCATCAAATTAAATGGGATGCCTTTTAGATGGAATCAAACATGCTGGGCTGCCTAATTATGGCACTATTTTTTTTTTTTACATTTGGTATATATAAATACAAGTATACAAAATCTATTCAAAATTCAAGATCAAATCCACCCAATTTGATGGGATGTCCAAATCAGACCAATTTTCTGCATAGGTTTGAAGTGTTGAATTGTATTGATTTTCCAAAGCACCAGAAGGCAAAGCAAGAAACAATGGATAGCAAATAGCACTTAGACTTATATACCACTTTACAGTGCTTTTACAGCCCTCTCTAAGCAGTTTAGCGAGTCAGCCTATTGTCCCGAACAATCTGGGTCCTCATTTTACCCACCTCGGAAAGATGGAAGGCTGAGTCAACCTTGAGCCTGGTGAGATTTGAACTGCCAAATTTCAGGCAGCCAGCAGTCAGCAGAAGTAGCCTGCAGTACTGCACTCTAACCACTGCGCCACTGTGGTTTACGGAAACTATGGCACGATGGAAACTAATCGAGGAGAGAAGCCCCCTAGAACTAAGGAGAAACTTCCTAACAGTGAGAAAAATTAACTAGCGGAATGTCTTCTGAACTTGTGGGTGCTCTATCACTGGAGATTTTAAAAAGAGATTAGACAATCATTTGTCTGACACGGTACAATGTCTCCTGCTTGAACAGGGGATTGGAGTAGAAGACCTCCAAGGTCCCTTCCGACTCTGTTATTCTGTTCTGTTAAAAAAAAATGCTTCAAACTGGATGTTTGCCCATCTCTCCTAATTATGCACAGCCATGCCTGCTGAAATTCCCATTCTACACATTTATTAAAAGCATGCTGCTTTTTAAGCCATGCTTCTGGCTAGGGTTTATTTCCATAGCATACCTAATGTTTTTCTGAATGTGAATGACTTCTATGTAACTCCAAATAAATAAATTAAGAAGTAAAAGAAGAAAGGAGGAGTGGGAGACGAGAGGGGAGATGCTTGTAAAAACACCTAGAACAACATTATAGCTTTATAAAATGAGGGGGGGGGAAATAATATTGGTAACGCAGGGTTGAACTGTAGAGTCCTTGCTGTTCTCTGAGCTTGGTTGCTTTCTTTCAGACTGATAATGTTACCTAGCTGGGTAATGAAATATCTAAAAGAAAATAACTAAGTTTAGAGATCCCCACAAAATGAGAAAGCTATTGCATTTAAGGTTTCAAAAAATCAAAAACAAAAAACCCAATGCAGAATGCATTTTGTTCCTTCAAAATGTTTAAACAACAGAGCATGACAACTACCCAATGGTAACTTGAATGAAAGAGGTAAATACTTCCTTCTCATCAGTGATGGGTTTCAATTTTTTTTACTACTGGTTCTGTGGGTGTGGCTTGGTGGGCGTGGCATGGCATGGCATGGCTTAGTGGGCGTGGCAGGGGAAGGTTACTGCAAAATCCCCATTTCCTCCTGATCAGCTGGGACTTGGGAGGCAGAGAATAAATGGGGGTGGGGCCAGTCAGAATTTTTACTACCGGTTTTCCAAACTACTCAAAATTTCCGCTACCGGATCTCCAGAACTGGTCAGCACATCCCAGATCAATAAATTCCATCAATAATTCTACCAGTAAGTTATATGTAGAAACACAATAAATATTTATTTTGTGATGAATCCCTCTGCGTGGTACTTTTGCTTGAGAGACCTCAATCTCTGGTGTTAGAAGAATGGAAAGTCACTGCCTATCTCAGGCTTGTAAACTCCCTTTTATGACTCTGTAATCCCTCCCCTTAGTTTGGGGAAGAGTCTGGGCAACTGGATGGAGTTGAGCATTTACTGTCTGGATGCCCTTTCTGACGCCTATGCAGAGTTCACAGCAGATCTTTTTTCTTTATGCCCTGAGAGAGAAACATCTGCCACTCCCTAGGATTGAACTCTCAACCTTCTGAGTGGGAGACCAGCGTCTTCACCGCTAGGCCACCACGCCACTCAATCTCAGGCTTGTAAAGAAGTCCACACAATTGGAGTAGCATGCCTGGAGATGAGAGAAGAGGGCCAGAACGTCTGTCTCCATTTCTTGTTGGATGCAGAGAATGAAGGCAATATTTAGTAATGTCTCCATCCAGAATTTTTTTCTCATCCACTTCTTCTCCCACCTTTCTCTTTACTGACCATCATTATGTCATCTTCCAGCATAAACCTTAACCACTTAAGCATCTTTAAGCTGTATGGACAGAGCTGGGCTTCACATCATTTAACAACCGGTTCGCCTAATGCATAACCGAAAATGTGAGCGTGCGCACAACTTCAAACACATAGCAATTTCATGCGCGCGGCTTGCAGCACACTTTCTCGGGCAGCCGCGGTGAGTAGAGCGGGCGAGGCGCAGAAATCAGCTGGGCTGTGTGGGCAGGGCGAGCAAGGCAGAGAATGAGATATATAAGATGGGATAGCGCCAGGGTGGGTGGGCAGGCCCAGCCAATGGTCGGAATTACCGGTTCGCCCAAACTGGTGCGAACCGGCAGCAGCCCACCTCTGTGTATGGATTTCAACTCCCTGAATTCCTTAGCCAGCGTGTTGACTGGAGAATTCTGAGAGTTGAAGTCCGTAAAGCTTAAAGTTCCCAAAATTGAGAAACACTAGCTTGAAATCATCTCCTAGGGCTTTCCAAGTTATGGAACTTCAACCCACATCACTTTTAGCCAGCATGACCAACAGTGATAAATCCCAAAGGTGCATTGTTCAAGAGGCAGCTGGACTCTCTTTGTTCTTCCTTGAAGATGCTTAGTTTCTCATCCACGTTCAGAACTGAAGAAGCTTCTTGGATGAGAAGTGAAACGTCTTCAAGGAAAAGCAAAGACAGTCCAATTGCCTCTTGGAAAAAAAAAAAGCACCTCAGGGACAATCATGACCTGGATGACCGAGAATCTCCATAGACAACAGTAATAAATGATGAGTTCTGACATTTGAGCTACAGAAACGACGACAAACAACAACACTGATCCTAAAAATCACACTATTTCAGTATTGTCCTTCCACTGCAGTTCTACCTTGGAAACACATTTTGCTGTGATCCATGGTCCTTGATTTTTTTTTCACTCCCAACCTTAAAAAGTTACGCTTCATAGCCACAAAGAAGGTTGTGCACCTAAGCATATTTGCACAGACCCTATAGATTTCACCTATCTCATGTGTATATTCGACCTTGCTGTAAAGGGAAGTCCTTGAACAATACTGGGACAAAGTATCACTACTATTTTTTACAACGCCATTTGCTCCTAACCGTTAACCCTGATTTCAATCAAATTTTCCACACTACAGCACCAACCGGAGGAGTTTACACATCGTAAAGGACACAAGCACAGACATTTAAGGCAGAATAATGAATAACAATGAACCCTGTATGAATATCAGATTTGAGCATGGATGAGTCTTTCATGCAGGTATCTTATTAGAATTGCTAAACACATTCCTGCTTTCAGCTGCGCATCCGTGCAGATCTACAAAGTGGATTTTTCAACCTTGCAGGAAAAAGGGGTGCTCTTTTTAATGTGGACTTGCATCCCGACTTTGTTCCTGTAAAGGTATGTGGGACCTTGGGAGATAGGAGAAATGGACTTTGGGAGACAGAAGGAAGACTCTAATCTAGTGAAGAGAAGAACTAGGGGACACATGATAGCAGTGTTCCAATATTTGAGGGGATGCCACTAAGACAGGGGTCTGCAACCTTAAACACCCAAAGAGCCATTTGGACCCTTTTCCCACAGAAAAGAAAACACCAGGAGCCACAAAACCCTTCCTGTGCCTGACTATTTCTTGAGCAGCCACAAAACTAGCATATGTAGTTGAATTAAATGTTCTGTTTTCTTCTGAAACTTAACTTTTCTTGGATTTATCCATGGTTGGCCAACCGGGATTTGAAAAGCTCAATAAATCGCATGTCGGCGGGTGTCGCACATTGGCAGTGGTGACACATATTTTGAGTGACAGGGAGCCGCAGCAGAGGGGTGAAAGAGCCACATGCGGCTCAAGAGACACAGGTTGCTGACCCCTGCACTAAGAGGAGGTGATCAACCTGTTTTCCAAAGAACCTGAAGACCAGACAAGGAATAATGGATGGAAACTGAACAAGGAGAGATTCAACCTGGAAATAAGGAGAAATTTTCTGACAGTGAGAACAGTCAACCAATGGAACAGCTGGCTTTCGGAAATTGTGAGAGCTTCATCACTGGAAGCTTTCAAGAAGGGACTGGACTACCAGCTGTCAGAAATGGTGTAGGGTCTCTTGCTTGGGCGGGGGGTTGGACTAGATGACCTACAAGGTCCCTTCTAACTCTGTTAATCTGTTAAAGACTCACAGCCAGGGTAAATGTTAAGATAAGCAGCAACATAGTCTGCAGAAGGGATGTGGGCATGGCAAATATCTCATAAGAGTCACAGAATAACAGAATTGGAAGGGACCTTGGAGGTCTTCTAGTCCAACCTTCTGCTCAGGCAAGAAACCCCATTCCTTTTCAGACAAACGGCTGTCCAATTTCTAAAGAGGGACCCTCTTTAGTTTCTGGGACTGTAAAGATGATAGGGGAGAAATAAATCTCTTGTCTTGCAAACTTGATTTTAGCCTTGTTATGTAGTCCAGACAGGAAGCGTGCCCAGATGAGCTAATCCTACTTTATTGTCATAGGATTATTATAGGATTAATAGAATGTTGCAAGTTTGAATGTACATTTATCTCCATCACCTCTACTGCGCAAGAAACTAGGGAGGGTCCCTTGCGAAATGTTTGCCATGTCCATTTTCCTTCTGTGGGCATAGCTGTCTCTTATCTAGCTTTTCTCCTGACAATGGCTCTTACCCTTGCCTCCCAAGGCCATTCTCATATACAATTACAGTTCCTTATCCCTGTAATCTTCCCAAACATTTGCTTCTTTTGAAAATTAATCTTCAGCCTCTGAAATCTTTAGTCTCTGGGGTGGGATAGATATTCTGGAGAAATGGTTCTACCTATAGGAGAAGGAGCGCCAGAACCTGGGGGGCGGAGTTAAAAAAGGGACTAGCTTAGAATCTCTATGTAGCCACAAATAGTCTTAAGTTTAACCTCCCTTGAATTTCATGGACCCTTATCTAACTCCAAGCAGATGCTAACCACTAGTTGAGAAGATACTTGTGCATAGGTGTAATTAGCAATAAATAATTTTAATTGGACCTTCACGTGTGGACCTGATCCTTCGCTCCTGACACTACCATTGACTTTGTACTGAGCAACCTAGAACAGATATGAAGTCTGTTAATTGAACTTAAGACAGGAATTCACGCCCTCTGTCACCTTGAATTGAAGCAGCCTTCTAATAGCTATAGAGGGCCAAATTCCAAATTCCAATTCCCTGGGAACCCCTTTCAAAATGACAGCAATCCTTATGGAAAAGGGGCCCTGCCACTGAATGTCAGTATCGATGTACAGTATTGAGATTTTCTCAGCAGGCAGGAAAAGAAATAAAGAGTACTTTTCCTTCCAAGGAAGAGGATCTTTGGACAGGAAAGAAAAATGTGGGTGCCTGATTTTTAAGTAAGGAAAGATTGGAGGGGAATTAGGGTTAGAAAGGGAGAGAAGCTGAGTAATGAGTATTATCGCCAGGGGTGGGTTTCAATTTTTTGTATTACCGGTTCTGTGGGTGTGGCTTGGTGGGCGTGGCATGGCTTGGTGGGCGTGGCTTGGTGGGCGTGGCAGGGGACTTAACAACAGTTTATTTAGTGACCGTTCAAAGTTACAACTGCACTGAAAAAAGTGACTTATGACCATTTTTCCCACTTACGACCCCAGGATCATGTCATCAGAACTCAGATGCTTGGCAACTGACTCATATTTATGACCATTGCTGGGTCTGTCCCAAGATCACGTGATCACCTTTTGCAACCTTCTGACAAGGAAAGTCAACGGGGAATCCAGATTCACTTAACAGCCAGGTGACTAACTTATCAACTGCAGTGATTCACTTAAGAACCGAGGCGAGAAAGGTCGTTAAATGGGGCAAAATTCACTTAACAACTGCCTCACTTAACAACAGAAATTTTGGGCTCAATTGTGGTCGTAGGTCAAGGACTACCTGCATATCACAAATGCAGGAGTGCATTGTTCATGCTGCTGGAAAAAACAACAACATTTGTTGTGTTGCTGATTGCAGGGAGAACGAAAACAAAGCACGTAGAATGCACACACATGGCTTCTAATCTGATGTTCAGATGAATGCACTTAATCGGAGGCAGGGAGGATATCATGATCCCACTTCTACTTTCCCCTACATAATGACCCCAAAGAACTCAGTCTGACGTTAAATTTATATTTACCGACAAAGAAATAAAGGGAGACTAGCATAGAACTATTTCAAGCTATTTAGCCCTCATAAACTAGCCAATCCTCCTGAATGCAATAGGGCATCCTGAAACCCAATTTCGCTTGGATTGCTAGCTAGCAATCCTGCCAGTTGGAATCATATTTTTTTAAACTATTCAGTTAAAGTAACTATTCAGGCCTGCCTATTTTATTATGCTTGAGAGGAATTATCCAGTCATCTATGCCATCCTAGGGGACGCGGTGGCTCAGTGGCTAAGACGCTGAGCTTGTCAATCAAAAGGTCGGCAGTTCAGCGGTTCGAATCCCTAGTGCCGTATAACGGGGTGAGCTCCCATTACTTTTCCCAGCTTCTGCTAACCTAGCAGTTTGAAAGCACGTCAAAAATGCAAGTAGGAAAATAGGGACCACCTTTGGTGGGAAGGGAATAGCATTCCGTGCACCTTTGGCGTTTAGTCATGCCGGCCACATGACCACGGAGATGTCTTTGGACAGCGCTGGCTGTTCAGTTTTGAAACGGAGATGAGCATCGCCCCCTAGAATCGGGAACGACTTGCACATACGTGAGAGGGTTACCTTTAACCTTTACCTTCTGGGATTCGGATTGGGGCTGAAAGGCAAAAGTGGAAGCAGTATGCTCTGACCGATATTGTGTAGACCAAGTTGCCCTGATAAAAAAACACTTAATCTCTCTCCCCTGGTATAGCCGTCAAAGCAAGGAGAGCCCATGGCTTAGAGGTTAATACATCTATCTAATATGTAAGTATCCTGGGTTCGAATCGAAGAAAGGGTATGGCTAGCTAACGTGAGCTACATAACTTGAAATAGATCTATACTAGTCTCCCTTTATTTAAATAAATATAAATTTAACAGAAAAATAGTTTGTGGTGAAAGCAAGTGCCTGAGAAGGCTCCTGGATTGGAGCTGAAAGGTGAAAGAGGAAGCTGTATGGTCCATCCCATATTTAGGTAGATAAAAAATCTGATATTTTTAAAAATTTATTATTTATTTAAAAAATACTTAACTCCGTCTGATCTAACACCCAGGACTGCTAGGATAAAAAGGTGGAGAACCTACTATATCAGCCTAAAGTCTTAAAAGGAAAACCATGAGAGGAAAGAAATAGGTCAGGCATAGGTAAGATTACCAGAAGCAGGAAGAATTAATAGGAAGCATTTATATTCCGTTTGACGCCCGGCAAATGAAGGTGTCTGCAAATCAGCAGACAAAATTGCCCAGCAATCTGTTCTCAATTTTCTCCACTTTTATAATATCTAATTACAGTAAACCACGCTCAATGCAGGAAGCCAGTAAGGAGAGTTGGTCATGCATAGAATGAAAAGGAATCAAAAAAGATTCTTGGAAAGAAATAAAAATGAACCTGGGATAAACCCAGGTCCAAATCCACTCTCAGTTATGGATGTTTCCTGGATAATTTTGGACCAGTTCAACTCTTGGGGGGGAGGGCTGTCTTCAGCTAAGATCTATCTCACCGGGTTATGTTTATAAAGAAAAGTAGGAGGATGGAGGGCTAGATGTGCCATTTTGACCTCCTAAAGCCATGACGGCGAACCTATGGCATGTGTGCCACAGGTGGTACGCAAAGCCGTATCAGTGGGCATGCGAGCTCAGGTCTGCCAGCTGATTTTCGGGCCTTCCGATCCCACCAAAAGTCAGCAAATGGGCCATTTCCGGCCTCCGGAGGGCCTCCAGGGGGGTGGGGAAGGCCGTTTTTGCCCTCCCTAGGCTCCAAGAAAGCCTCTGGAGCCTGGGGAGGGCAAAAAAGGGCCTACTGGGCCCACTGTGGCATCACATGCCAAAAGCGGGGGAGGGGTGTTGTGTGCACATGCGCGGGGTGCATTGAATTATGGATGTGAGCACACGCACGCACGAAACTCCCCCCACTCCCCCCACTTTTGGCACACGATGGCAAAAAGATGTCACTGTCCTAAAGGAAAGATGGGATAGGAATCTAATAAAGATCTTACAGATTAAGACAACAGTAGCACCAGCTCTGGGGAGATGTTCCTCAGAGAGTTGTGAAGGTTTCTTACTCCCTGTTGTGGCCCGCCAGGGGATCTGGCAGCAGATTCAGACAATGAGGAGGTTGGGGAAGAACATGGGCCAGTCCTGGAGTCTGGGGAAGGCTCTGATGGGGGGGTCTGCGTTGGAGGCAGAGAGGGGGCCAGGGCCGAATGCCAGCTACTAGCTGCCTTTGGAGTCAGACATCAGTGAGGCAGACGAACAGCTGGAGCCTGTTCCCAGTGCGCACATGCGCAGAGTTGCCAGACGAAGGGAACAGCTAAAGAACAAGGGTCGACTTGGGAGTAAGGCCACAGGTGGACGATGAATGGCTCCTCCCAGGGGGAATAAAAGAGGAGCAAAAGGGGGAAGGGTGTTTGCAGGAGACAATTACTTCATTCCTGCATTCTTGCCAAGTATTGCGACGTCTGAAAGATATCGGCCTGGTCACTCTCCAAGCCTGATAAAGGTGGGTAATTGTGAACTATCTTGAAAGACTGCGGGAGAAGAAAGACTTTGCTGGAGAGGAATTCACTGTAAATTAAAGGGGTTTATCAGGACGAGGACTCAGCTTCGTGCTGCTGTGGAAGCCTAGATCAGAACAGGAGGGAGGGAGGGCTAGATGTGCCATTTTGAGCTCCTAAAGGAAAGATGGGATAGGAATCTAATAAACAAAGATCTCACAGATTAAGACAACAGTAGCACCAGCTCTGGGGAGATGTTCCTCAGAGAGTTGTGAAGGTTTCTTACTCCCAAGTCAAGGCATTGGATATAAAAGAGCAAAGCAAGATGGCTTACATGACAAAGCTTTAATACCAAAGCATGGAGACATTTCAAAAACTAAGTTCATGCAGAGAAGGAAGACTCCGATTGTGTGATTTTTGGATTTGTCCTAGCAAAAAAAAATGGAGGCGATGTTTGGTTGACTTTCTTCCAGACTGACTCATAGTCCATCAAGTGTGGCAGAAAAGACTTGGTGTCTTAGGGCATTTTAACCTTTTCTGCTTTAATTTCTCTCGACAGCCTTCAAAAGGGATTTTGATGAGATAGCTCATAAGAGGGAGAGAGAGAGAGAGAGATGGAGAGAGAGAAAGTCACAACCCACTCATGTTGAAGCTGCCAAACTTTCTAGTTATGAGGTCAGAAATCATTTCTCTATCTGGGCTGTACAAATTGTTGAAATTGCTTGCCGGAAAAACACAACCACACCTCCAGTGAGCTTCAGGCACTGTTGGGAGAGATATTTGAGATGAAAAATTGCCTTGAACAGAACTTCTATCTCTCTCCCTTCATCCCTGAGGAATTTCAAAGTGCTTGCTTCTGTTTCCATCATCCTAAGTGTTGTGGACTTTTGAGATATCCGTTCCCCCAACTGTTCATCGACTGAACCCAAAGGTTTCTTCAGAATGAGAAGATAGGTGTCATGATCTCGTGAGACAAGACCCGCCCTTTAGGCATGTCCGTGAGATGGCAGAAGACAGCTATAAAAGGGGCATAGATCATCTCAACCACCAGTTGCTAAAGATGGCGCTCCGGTGCTGAGACCTCCGATTGTTGGGAGGGGATGCCTCGGTTTAAGGAGGCTTTGGAGGGTCGGGCGGAACATCTAAGGCCCCCGCCCGGGTAAAGGAGTGTCAGGAGGATATTTTGAGAGCTTCGTCAGCTCTCCGGACCATCCCAGCTCCGAGAAAAAAGCCGGAAAAAACGGCTTCAGGGAAGACGGCAGGAGACGCCGCTAGAGAGTGGGCGTGGCTTCACAGGCCTGGCGGAACAGCCAGGGCGATATCGGCGGCTACCTGCGGCTGGCGGGGCGACAGCAGCGGCCTCGAAGACGACGATGCTGGGCCCCCTGCGGAGGTTCCCCACGCCCCTCGATGCCTCGTATGAGATCTATGGAGGCGAGGGGCGGCTGGGGGCGACAGCGGAAGGGCCAATGGCAGCGATGTCGACGGTGGTGGCGGCGGCCGCAGCGACGACTGCAGGGATGGCGGCCGAGGTCGGGGCGGCCTGTAAGGGCCTGCAGATATTTACAAAGCCGATGTGGGATTTTTTAGCAGTAACTGCAGAATGGAGGTTTTCCAGAGGATTGGAAAGTATCCCCCGAGCGGCCGGAGGGTGCTTGGCCGTGGGGATGGGCTGTCCCCATACGGACCTGGAATCCCCCAGTCCCCTCCCCCCTTTAGTTGATCTGGAGGGTGAAAATAGGGGAGTACTACATCTACAGTGGAAGCTTGAGGGATTTGTGGGGTCGGTGAATGACTACAGACTCTTGCTGTCTGAATTTCCCCCACCCCTCCTTCTTCCCGGACCATGCTTAGACCTTGTTAGACCTTGTTATTGCCATAACAGCCCCATTTATTTGGTCTGCTGAACTATTTCCACTCTCCCCCCCCCCCTCATACTGCCATCTATTTCCTGCCCCGGAAGATATCTCCTGAACTATTTGAACACTCTGTGTGAGCTGGAGGATTCGACCCCTTGACGCTCCTAACCCAAGGGGGCATTGGAACCATGGACCTGAGGCCAGTGGAAGGCGGAGTATGGCCATCTCACTCCTGGATTATCATCTAGTTTTCCTGGCCGGCCTTGTGAGAGGAGAGCCGGCCAGGATACTTCCGGGGGTTGAATTGTATCTGCCTTCCCCTCCATTGCTGTGAGAGGGCAATGGAGCCCGGTGACTTGGACCATGGATCAGAATTCTGTCCCTCTATGTTTTTAACATCTGGTGGTCTCTGACCTTGGACTATTCCCCCCCCAAGGGTCTTGATGTACTCAGTATCTGAATTGCTTGCCCTGCGAGATTCCCCCCTCGCGCAGGTTTGGCCCTCCACCTTACCAAGGGCCTATCTCAATGACGGACTTTGGAGTCCGGAGAGATGGTATGACGCAAAGAAGGGTGTGTGGGGCTTTTTGGTGAAGTGTTTTAATAAGATTTTAAGGGATCCGGGGAGGGGGGTTTGTAATAATTTTTTAAGGGGAATTGAGAAGACGACCGATGGGGATGGGGGGGGTCATCCTCCATGGTCAGAGCCTAGCCCGGCATGGGGTAACGGTTTGGGGGGTGCAGAACGAGGGATTGGAGGGGGGACAGAGGATCATATTTATGAGGGTTGCACCATCAGCACGGTAGTTGGGAGGGGCAGATATGGCGGGAGCAGGGGACCACATCATGTGTCGGGGGCGCGCGCTCGCTATTTGAGAGCGATTGCTCGCCCCGGTCTCCAAAGCTCCACTCGGACACTAGGTAGCACAGATACTCAGGATCTGGGCCTTCGGTTGATGCTGTGCAATGCCAGATCCGTGGTAAATAAGGCCCCCCTCATCTGTGATCTTATAAAGGAGGGGGGAGCGGACCTGGCAGGTATTACGGAAACCTGGTTGGGTCCAGAGGGAGGGGTCCCTCTGGTTGAGATGTGCCCACCAGGTTTCAGAGCATTCCATCAGCCAAGGGCCCAGGGGAGGGGCGGGGGGGTAGCGGTTATTATTAACGAAGATCTAGGTCCAAGGGAGACCACTGTGCCACAGATTGCCGGATGTGAGTCCCTCCTTATGAAATGGGGTCATGGGGTTCAGTTGGGCTTGCTGCTCACGTACCTGGCTCCCTGCCACGTGGCAACAGCCCTGCCCGAGCTACTCGACGTGATAGCCAGGGTGGCAGTGGATACACCCAGGCTTATGGTCATGGGTGATTTCAACTTGCCTTCCGTTGGTGAAACGTCTGAGGTGGCTCGGGAGTTCATGGCTTCCATGACGGCCATGGACCTGACCCAATTAGTTCATGGCCCCACTCATAGGGGGGGGCATACTCTGGACATGATTTTTGTCTCTGGCCAGTGGTTGAGTGATCTGGTTATAGGGGGTATAGACATAGAACCCTTGTCATGGTCTGATCACTCGCTCCTTCGCCTAGATCTCCGAACCGCTACACCCCGCCGCAGGGAGGCGGAACCAACTAGATGGGTCCGCCCCAGGCACCTGATGGATCCTGATAGGTTCCAGATGGAGCTTGGGCCGTTTCCTGAGGATCTGGCACACGACTCGGCCGAGGACCTGGTAGCTGCCTGGAATCGGGCGGCTGGTGGAGCCTTGGATCGAGTCGTGCCTTTGCGGCCTCTGACCCGGTATGGATCTCGAGCAGCTCCCTGGTTTACCGAGGAGCTGAGAGAGATGAAGCGCCGGAAAAGACGCCTAGAGAGTGGTTGGAGGGCCAGTCTCGCTGAATCTGATCGAACACTGGTAAGGTCGCATATTAAGACCTACCTAGTGGCGATAAAGGCGGCAAAGTTGAACTACTTTTCCGCATTTATTGCGTCATCAGGGAATCGTCCGGCCGCCCTGTTCAGGGTGACCCGCTCTCTGCTTCACGCGGGAGTGCGGGAGGACCCCTTGGAAGGCAGGGCGGAGGATTTCGGACAATACCTGTATGACAAAATTGCTCAGATTCGGGGGGATTTGGACTCCGACTGGGTAGATCTGGGTGGGGTGACAAGGAATAGTCTTGAGAATGTTATCTGGGAAGAGTTTGACTTTGTGACTCCTGATGATGTGGACAGGATTTTGGGGAGACTTAGTGCGGCCACATGTTTACTGGACCCGTGTCCCTCCTGGTTGGTACTGGCCTCCCGGGAGGTTACACAAGGCTGGCTCCAGGGCATTATCAACGCTTCCTTGAGTGAGGGTCACTTCCCTGCCGCCTTGAAAGAGGCGGTGGTGAAGCCCCTCCTCAAGAAGCCTTCCCTGGACCCAGCAGTATTAGCTAACTATCGTCCTGTCTCCAACCTTCGCTTTATTGCGAAGGTTGTTGAGAGTGTGGTTGCGCAACAGTTTCCACAATTCCTGGAGGAAACATCTTATCTGGATCCGTTCCAGTCGGGTTTCAGGTCTGGGCACAGCACAGAGACGGCATTGGTCGCGTTGGTTGATGATCTCTGGAGGGCTCGGGACAGGGGATGTTCCTCTGTCCTAGCCCTATTAGATCTCTCAGCGGCTTTTGATACCATCGACCATGGTATCATGCTGCACCGGCTGGAAGAGTTGGGGGTGGGGGGCACTGTATTACAGTGGTTCTCCTCCTTTCTCTCCGACCGGTCGCAGTTTGTGTTGACAGGGGGGCAGAGGTCGACCTCGAGGCCTCTCGTTTGTGGAGTGCCGCAGGGGTCGGTCCTCTCGCCGCTTCTGTTCAACATTTATGTGAAGCCGCTGGGTGAGATCATCCGTGGCTTTGGGGTGAGATACCATCAGTACGCTGATGACACCCAGCTGTACATCTCCACCCCAGGCCACCCCAATGATGCCCTCGAAGTGATGTCCCAGTGCCTGGAAGCCGTGCGGATCTGGATGGGGAGAAACAAACTCAAGCTCAACCCGTCCAAGACGGAGTGGCTGTGGTTCCCGGCATCCCGATATAGTCAGTTGACTCCATCACTGACTATCGGGGGCGAGTCTTTAGCCCCCGCAGAAAGGGCTCGCAATCTGGGAGTCCTCCTGGATAGGCAGCTGTCCTTGGAGGAACATCTGACAGCTGTAGCCAGGGGGACCTTTTGTCAGGTTCGCCTGATTCGCCAGTTGCGGCCCTTTCTTGATCGGGATTCCCTGTGCACAGTCACTCACGCCCTTGTCACTTCCCGCCTAGACTACTGTAATGCTCTCTACATGGGGCTCCCCTTGAAGAGCACCCGGAGGCTCCAACTGGTCCAAAATGCGGCCGTGCGGGTAGTGACAGGAGCAGCATGGCGCTCCCACGTAACACCGCTCCTGCGCGAGCTGCACTGGCTTCCGGTGGTCTTCCGGGTGCGCTTCAAGGTGTTGGTGATCACCTTTAAAGCGCTCCATGGCATAGGGCCTAGTTATCTCCGAGACCGCCTGCTGTCACCGATGACCTCCCATCGACCCGTGCGCTCCCACAGAGAGGGCCTCCTCAGGGTGCCATCAGCCAAACAATGTAGGCTGGTGACTCCCAGGGGGAGAGCCTTCTCTGTGGGGGCACCCACCCTCTGGAACCAGTTGCCTCCGGAGATTAGGAGAATTCATGACCTCAGTGCCTTCCGCCGTGCCCTAAAAACACATTTTTTCCAACAAGCCGGGCTGGCTTAAGAAGAAATTTTAAATATTTTTAATATTTTAATTGGTCTGTGAGTTTTAAATTTTGTAGCCAAATTATATATATATTTTAAATGTCTTAATATTTATATTTTATGTTTTTTATGTCTGGCTGTACACCGCCCTGAGTCCTCAGGGAGAAGGGCGGTATATAAATTGGAAATAAAATAATAAAAAAAAAAATTGGAAATAAAATAATGATGTACATTTTGACGTGTATCATTTTCTATCCCTGCCTTGGAGAAACTCAACCACGTTCTTCCATACATTCTCTGCTTGTCACAATGATGGGCTTCAAAGCTGAATGAAAAAGTCCTAAAGGCAGCATTTATATAAAGAAATCTCTCTCTCTCTCTCCTCTCTTTCTTTCTTTCTCTGTCCCTCTATCTCTCTCTCCTTCTCTCCTCTCTGTCTCTTCTTCTCTCTGTCTCTTCTTCTCTCTGTCTCTCCTTCTCTGTCTCTCTCCTTCTCTCTATCTCTCTCTCTCCCTCCCCCTCCCTCTCCCTTTCTCTCTCTCTCTCC
>WNWU01000003.1:59557632-59571845 GCA_012654045.1 Ptyas mucosa
AGAATAGAATAGAATAGAATAGAATAGAATAGAATAGAATAGAATAGGAGTTTTATTGTCACTTTAAATGTACACTAATCAGGACACATTTAAATGAAATTTCATTGCATTCAGCTCTCAAAGGATAACCATTATGCATATACCCACATACACTCACACACATATATGACACACAGAGAAACAACACAGTCTAGTTCGGATATGTACATATACATGGTGAGAAAAACAAATCTTGCAAGTTTACTAGAAGGATGGCATAAGGAACAAAACTGTTACAGAATCTAGTAGTCTTGCTAGAAATACTTTGAAACCTCTTCCCAGAGGGGAGCAATAGAAACAGACCATAAAGTGGTTGTGTGGGGTCTCTAACAATGCTTTGAGCTCTAAGCACATAGCGCTTATAAGCAGTATTCTGAATAACAGGAAGCAAGCTTCCTATAATGTTCTCGGCTGTCCCCACCACTCTCTGTATGGACTTTCTATCTGAGGCACTTCAGTCACCAAACCAAACTGAAGTTTTAGTGACTATATAGATTTTTTTAAAAAAAATTTGATTTATATGCCGCCCTTCTCCGGAGACTCAGGGCGGCTTACAATGCGCTAAGCAATAGCCTTCATACTTGTGTATATTTATACAAAGTCAGCTTATTGCCCCCACAAACTGGGTCCTCAATTTACCTACCTTAGAAAGGATGGAAGGCTGAGTCAACCTTGAGCCTTGGTGAGATTCGAACCTGCAATAATTGCAGGCAGCTGATGTTAATAACAGGGTGCTTTAGACCACTGTACTATCCAAGGCTCTTTTTCCCAGAATGATCTTTCCCCAACCTGATCCTTCGGTTTTCCAATGATGTAGACTAGAAATAATGTTTGTGGCAGAATCAAGTTTGGGGGAGACAGGAGAGAGAAAAGGGAACAGATAAGGTGAAGGAACAGAGGCATTAATACATCTAGAACTCAACTTACAACTGTTTGTTGACCATTCAAAGTTGCAACGGCACGGGAAACAGTGACTTACGACCATTTTTCACACTTCTGACCACTGTAGCACTCCCACTGTCACGTAATCAAAATTCAGACACTTGGCAACTGATATTTATATTTATGACGGTTGCAGTGTCCTCGGGTCATATGATCACCTTTGGCAGCCCTCTGACCATCAAAGGCAATGGGGAAGCCAGATTCACTTAACAACTGAGTTACTAACTTAACCATTGCAGTCATTCACTTAACAATTGTGGCAAGAAATGTCATAAAATGGGGCCAAGCACACTGAACAGCTGCATTGCTTAGCAACAGAAATTTTGAGTTCAATTGTGGTCATAAGTGAAGGACTACCTGTAGTAGTTAGGCTGGCAACATTTGTCTCTGCAATCACCCAACGTCCACCTAACCCAATGGCCCTTAAGCAGTGGTGAGTTGCTACCGGTTCACCCCAGGTCGGGAGAACTGGTAGCGGCGGCAGTGGGAGGCTTTGCCCACCCGCCTGGATGCTTCTGCGCATGAGCAAACCGGTAGCAAACTAAATTAAAACCCACTACTTCCCTTAACCCTAACCATGGAGAGGGAGTGGGAAAAAGAGAGGGAGAGGGATTAATTTATTAAGCCTATGATAGGGTGGTGTAAAGGTAAAGGGTCCCCTCGCACATATGAGCTAGTTGTTCCTAACTCTAGAGGGCAGTGCTCATCTCTGTTTCAAAGCCGAAGAGCCAGCGCTGTCCGAAGACGTCTCCATGGTCATGTGGCTGGCATGACTAAACGCCAAAGGTGCACGGAATGCTGTTACCTTCCCACCAAAGGTGGTCCCTATTTTTCTACTTGCATTTTTTAGGTGCTTTCGAACTGCTAGGTTGGCAGAAGCTGGGACAAGGAACGGGAGCTCACCCCATTACGCGGTGCTAGGGATTTGAACCGCTGAACTGCCGACCTTTCGATTGACAAGCTCAGCGTCTTAGCCACTGAGCCACCGCGTCCCCTAGGATGGCACAGATAGCTGGATAATTCCTCTCAAGCATAATAAAATACGCAGGCCTGAATATTTTAACTGAATAGTTTTTTAAAATGTGATTGCAACTGGCAGGATTGCTATCTAGCAGTCCAAGCAAAATTGGGTTTCAGGATGCCCTATTGCATTCAGGAGGGGTTATTTCTTTCTCATCCATGCTTTGATAGCTCTGCTTTTCTTTTCAGTTGCCCAGCCAGGAATAATTCAGTCTTCCATATCTTGAATTGAGCACATCTGTTCGATTGCTGCAATGGCCTGGGCATACAGCAGTAACTGAAAAGATTGTAGCTGAAGCTTAATTGTATTTACAAGGAAGCAAGTCCCATCAATTCTGTCCATACATCCTTTGAAGTTAGCATGCTTGGGATGGCAGACTCAGTGAGCTACCATGGAAAACTGGAGCGCTAAAATGAAATCAAATCCCCTCTCATTTGTAACAGAAAGTGAAGCGAACAAAAAAAAAAAGGCTGGGATATTTTGAGGAATTCGACCAGAGACATCTCCGTTTTCAAACAGGAAGAGAAGAAGAAGAAGAAGAAGAAGAAGAAGAAGAAGAAGAAGAGGAGGAGGAGGAGGAGGAGGAGGAGGAGGAGGAACTCAACAATTCAGGAATGTCTCCTAACCTTCCAAACCAATGAGGAAGAAACTGACCAAAAGACGAACATGCATTCAGCAGCAGAAGACACGGTTAATCTGGAAAAAAAAGGAGAAGCACCTGACGTTTTCATAACGGTGAATATAGATCTTATGGAACTGGTGTTGTAAATGTTCGCCCTCCACATTGCTCATGTCATTGATCATTTCTAGCACGACAAATCGAGGCAAAACAGACAGAACCAGCCGCTCCTGAAACAACAAACAAAAACAGGGAGAGGACGAGTTAATAGCCTCTGGATTTAATGAACCAATCAAATTGCAACCAACCAAAAACAAAAAAAAAAACCCGACTTTCACCTGAAGTCTATTGATTGAGTGGAAAATACTTATACATTTGAATCTTTCATTGGTGAAGATTCTGGGGAGATGGGCAGCCATATAAATGAATGAATGAATAAAAATATAAGCACTTGGACAGTTCTTTTGAAATGTATTGAATTGTTTTTCCTTTTTTTGCTAAAAACTGTGCACGGAACATTGTTTAAAAGGAGATATCTTAGACATTAGTGTGTGTCCCCCCCCCCCCAAATCAACTTGCAGTGAAAAGAAATGTAAAAACCTTCCCTTGTGTCAAAATAGCTCAGGAAACTATTTGGAATCTTCAAACACTTGAGAGAAAGGTATAGAATAGAATAACAGAGTTGGAAGGGACCTTGGAGGTCTTCTAGTCCAACCCCCTGCTTAGGCAGGAAACCCTACACCACTTCAGACAAATGGTTATCCAACATCTTAAAAACTTCCAGTGTTGGAGCAGTCACAACTTCTGGAGGCAAGTTGTTCCACTGATTAATTGTTCTAACTGTCAGGAAATTTCTCCTTAGTTCTAAGTTGCTTCTCTCCTTGATTAGTTTCCATCCATTGCTTCTTGTTCTGCCCTCAGGTGCTTTTGGAGAACAGGTTGACTCCCTCTTCTTTGGGGCATCCCCTCAGATATTGGAACACTGCTATCATGTCTCCCCTAGTCCTTCTTTTCATTAAACTAGACATACCCAGTTCCTGCAACCCTTCTCTATATGTTTTAGCCTCCAGTCCAGATATTGTGATGTGGGATCTTCCCACTTGCTGTTGATCTTCTAATATTATTAATTTTTTTTATCCTCCCTTTATTCTTTTTATACATAACTCAAGGCTTTCATGCTTAAGGCAGAACTACAACTCACTGTCTCCTGGTGTCTAGCCTGGTGCCTTAACCACTAGATTAAACTGGATTTTATTTTTATTAGTGGTTTTTATTGGTTTTATTATGACCCTATGTAGATAAGAACCACATTTGAACTATGCCTGCACTACTAGCAGTAATGCTGAAATGAGGCCGGAAGGCTATGTAATTTTGAGCATATGGCAGTTTTCTGCCTGGGTAGTAAGTATCGTTATTAAGCTATCAGCATCTTTTGCAGAGAGGCGTTCTTGTTCCAATGACTGCAACATTTCTGATTATGCAGAGATCCGTGACACGCAGTTGAGTCCAGCAGAGAGATAAAGGGCTTTGGGCTAATCATCTTTGTGGCTCTTCTCTGCACTTTTTTTTAGAGGCTCAACATCTTTTTTACATCATAGCGACCAAAACTGAATGCAGTATTCCAAGTGTGGCTTTATCTCTGATTGTTAAAGCTATTTTTTTTATTGGTACTGCCTTTGTCTTCCAGCTTTAAAAAAAAAAAAAGTTAAGCGCATGCAATTTTGGAGGAGAGAACTCACTTCACAGATCAAAGACTTTAGATCAAGATCCATTTTCTCATTCGCCAAAACTTCCCCCTGGGGTAGAACGAACTTTTGCTGTTCCTTTGGTACCAGTGCTTATCATATATCTCATTCCATTGAAGGAGGAGAGAAATTAAACTCCCTGTGCTATGCCCAAATGTTTGAATATAAATAGTTATGGATGATCTCGCCTTTTAGCTTAAAGCAAGATGACTCACGCATTTCTATCTAGAGGTTTTCAGCTGAATGAATGACTCTGGCCACCAGTAAGCTCATATTCAAAGAATATTCAAGAAAAAAGTACCTATTTTCTCTTTTGGTGCTTAAGAGTTTGCTCCTTTTTTAAAAGCCATTTATCGCAGCACTAATAACCCCTTTTGTCTTCATTCCAAGTGCATTTAATGTCTTGTTGCTAAGTTCTTATTAAGCACGGAACTTATTTTAAGGCGAGAAAAGCGAAGCATCAGGTAAAGTGTTTTTCACTAAGAAGAACTGATGCTTTAATCCTAAACCTGAAGATTTGGATGAAAATATTCAGTATTCTTAATTTTCTGCAAGAACAAAAATGCTCCCGGAAGTCTTCCACTGTTGCAAAGCCAAGGGTAGAATGGAGAGCACCAGTGGTGGAATTCAAATAATTTAACAACCGGTTCTCTGACCTAATGACCGACTGGGTGGGCTTGGCCATGGTGGGCATGGCCAGAGGGTGTGACAGGCAGCACTCAGCCTCCTGCGCACCCCTTGAGGAAAAATGGGCCGCGGGGGGATGAACCCCCCCATGCCCCATTTTGGGCCTAATAGGCCTCCCTGCAGCCTCCTGGGAGCAAAAATGGGGCACGGGTGTGTGTGTGTGTGTGGCGGGGTTACGCCGCCCCCCCAGTGACCTGTTTTGGGCCTAGTAGGCCTCACTGCAGCCTCCTGGGAGTGAAAACAGGGCATGTGGGGACTTCTGAAAGGGGCGGGGCAGGGAAGGGCCAGCCAGCAGTTTAACTACCAGTTCGCCCGAACCGGCCCGAACCAGCTGAATCCCACCACTGGAGAGCACACAGGGGAAGTTCTCCAGATGATCCCTCTTGCCTTACCTGACGCTGATTTTCAGTTTCCAGCCGCAGTCGAGCTTCTACACATCTTCGGGTCTCTAAGAAGGCTTGGCGTTGAGCTCGATCCGACAGGTAGCTAATGAAGATCCCAGCGGTATTCATGCACATAAATAAAACCGCCTGAGCTGCTGTCTGCAGGAGGCAACAGGAAATGAACACAAATGAGAGGCCCGTATTCAAATTTGGTATATTTTTTTTTCTCTTTACGACCTGAAATCCCTTTCTGTTGGCGTGACTGAATGGAGCTGAGCAGGTTTACTGGATGGATGTCCTTCCTGACGCCTATGTGGAGTTCGCAGCAGATATTTTATCTCTGCTCCCTGATAATACAAACACAGGTAGTCCTCGACTTACAACCACAATTGAGCCCAACATTTCTGTTCTTAAGTGAGGCATTTGTTAAGTGAATTTTTTGCCCCATTTTATGACTTTTCTTGCTACAGTTGTTAAGTGAATCATTGGGGTTGTAAAGCTAGTAACATGGCTGTTAAATGAATCTGGCTTCCCCATTGATTTTGCTTGTCGGAAGGTCGCAAAAGGGGATCACATGACCCCAGGACATTACAGCCGTCATAAATGTGAAGCAGTTGCCAAGCATCTGAATTTTTATCACATGATCCTGGGGATGCTGCAAAGGTTGTAACTATGAAAAATGATCATGTCACATTTTTCAGACCCGTCGTAACTTTGAACAGTCACTAAATGAACTGTTGTAAGTTGAGGACTATCTGATATTCTCCACATTATCTCCACATTCAGGCTATGAAAAACTAAAACAATACTTAGGTGTTCAACCAATGAGTTGAAATCACTCTGTACATTCCCCAAACTATACTATGGGTATCTATTTGAGATGTTGAAGAAAGTGTATGATGTAGTGCTCACATGAATGAAAACTAGCTGTCCCAGTTGTAGCAATTAGTTTCCAATCATTTCATGCTGTAATATAGTCACATACCAGAATCCCACATAATTCAGGATTTGCAAACACACGCATGCTTTTTTAATTGATCCCATTAACACCCTCAGTTGAATAAAAACTGAGGGCGGAATTGATTAATGTACTTAAGAAATACTTCTTATATATTAATCTATGTTTGTCTGAAGGGACACGGTGGCTCAGTGTCTAAGATGCTGAGCTTGTCGATCGAAATGTCAGCAGTTCAGCGGTTCGAATCCCTAGTGCTGCGTAACAGGGTGAGCTCCCATTATTTGTCCCAGCTTCTGCCAATCTAGCAGTTCGAAAGCACGTAAAAAATGCAAGTAGAAAAATAGGGACCACCTTTGGTGGGAAGGTAACAGCATTCCGTGTGCCTTTGGCGTTTAGTCATGCCGGCCACATGACCACAGAGACGTCTTCGGACAGCGCTGGCTCTTTGGCTTTGAAACAGAACTGAGCACCGCCCCCTAGAGTTGGGAACGACTAACACATATGTGCGAGGGGAACTTTTACCTTTACTTATGTTTGTCTGGAAATTCTAGCAGAGGAGTACCATTTTTGTATATCTTCGACCAAGAACAAAATATTTCTCTCATCTGGGATTGACATCCTCTTCTACCAAACATGCAATTCCAGAGGGAAATCCATTTACAACACCCTGCCTACTCAATCCAACTGGTTGAGTCAGAATTCACAATCAGCAGAGTGACACAAAGAAGCCTTTCCTAAATGAGATATGAACATACCAACTTTCTTTGGATCACCGTCAAGAGTTGAATATTAGTACTAACACCACTTTACAAAGCCTTAGTACGGCCACACTTGGAATACTGCATCCAGTTTTGGCCACCACTATATTAAAAAAGTCTGGAAAGGGTGCAGAGAAGAGCAACAAGAGTGATCAGATGGCTGGAGGCTAAAACATATGAAGAACACTTACAGGAATTGGGTATGTCTAATCTAATGAAAAGAAGGACTAGGGGAGACATGATAGCATTGTTCCACTATCTCAGGGGGTGCCACAAAGAAGTGGGAGTCAAGTTATTCTCCAAAGCACCTGAAGGCAGGACAAGAAGCAATGGGTAGAAATTGATCAAGGAGAGAAGCAACCTAGAACTAAGGAGAAATTTCCTGATAGTGAGAACAATTAATCAGTGGAACAGCTTGCCTCCAGAAGTTGTGAATGTTCCAACACTGGAAGTTTTTAAGAAGAGGTTGGATAACCATTTGTCTGAAGTGGTGTAGGGTTTCCTGCCTAAGCAGGGGGTTGGACTAGAAGACCTCCAAGGTCCCTTCCATGTCTATTATTCTATGTTCTAAAAAGAAGTCAACATTTGGGCTACAAATAATTAGATCTGGCTGGCAAGAGCAGCAGTGAAATGTAACAATGGATTTTGATGAAAGCCCCTAAAACATAAAATGCTGATTCTGCGTGGAAATAAAAAAATATAGAGAGATAGGAAGCACTTGGATGCATTAAACTCTCGCTGAACTACAAATGTTTGCAAGGGATGAGTCATGGTACCCGAGTCAGGACTGATTGCAAACACAATTAGCCATTTTTAATATATTTTTATTTCATTTACTTTCACAGAACATCTTGTGACTTGCTTGGCAGTCTGGTGTAATATAGGAGGAGAGGGGTCAGGAAAAACATACATCATACTCAGCATGGCACTGTTATCGCTGTTGTTATTGCTGTCAGTTTATTTGGGGAAATAATGAACACAGAATGAAATCATTCGGCAGGCCCATATTTAGGCTTTGTTGCGCAGTAGCTTTTTGGGAGGGGTTGGATTGGTAATAAGGGTTGGGTTCTCTTTGGTTACACAAAAGTGCCCCAAAATTGTGGTAATAGATCTTGGCCATCAAACTTAGCATTCTTGGACATTTTGAAAATAGCAATAGCACTTAGACTTATATACTGCTTCGTAGTACTTTTACAGCCCTCTCCGAGCGGTTTACAGAGTCAGCCTATTGCCTCCAACAATCTGGGTCCTCATTTTACCCACCTCGGAAGGATGGAAGGATGAGTCAACCTGGAGCCGCTCAGAATCGAATTGCTGGCAGTCGGCAGAGTTACCTGCAATACTGCATTCTAACCACTGCGCCACCACAGCATCATATGAGCCACGGTGGCGCAGTGGTTAGAATGCAGTACTGCAGACTACTTCTGCTGCCTGCTGGCTGCCTGCAATTTGGCAGTTCAAATCTCACCAGCTCAAGGTTGACTCAGCCTTCCATCTTTCCAAGGTGGGTAAAATGAGGACCCAGATTGTTGGGGGAAATAGGCTGACTCTGTAAACCACTTAGAGAGAGCTGTCAAGCACTGTGAAGTGGTATATAAGTCTAAGGGCTATTGCTATCAATAGAATAATGACAGTTTCTAAATGTCAATGTTGCAAAGGTACAAAGTACATGGATTGAGGTCTTCTTAGAGGTCTGATATAATAGCAGTGTTCCAATATTTAAGGAACTGCCCCAAAGAAGAAGGAGTCAACCTATTTTTCAAAGCACCTGAAGGCAAAAGAAGAAGCAATGGAGGAAACGAATCAAGGAGAGAAGCAACCTAGAACTAAGAAGAAATTTCTTGACAGATAGAACAATTAATCAGTGGAATAATTTGCCGCCAGAAGTTGTGGATGCTCCCATACTGGAGGCTTTCAAAAAGAGATTGGACAACCATGTAGGGCAGGGGTCAGCAATCCATGGCTCTGGAGCCTCATGTGGCTCTTTCATCGCTCTGCTGCGGCTCCCTGTTGCCGGTCAGCACCACAATTCTGAGAGGCACTTCCGGTTGAGGGGGGAAGCATGGTGCACCAGGAGGAGACTGTATGGCAAGGGGCGGGTTTTACAGTTGGCGCCATAATTGATAGGGCTTTCGGTTAGGACAGGTAGAGGAAAAGGGACGCCGTGCTAGGAGGAGACTCTATGGTGGGAAAACGGGACTTCTAGTCGGCTCCAGAATTGAACGGGGGGCTTCTGGTTAGGACCTTTGTGGCTCTTTGAGTGTTTAAGGTTGCCGACCCCTGGTATAGGGTTTCCTGCTTAAGCAGGGAGTTAGAAGATTTCCAGGGTCCCTTCCAAATCTGTTATTCTGTTAGGATTGTAAATTAAAGAGGAAAAAGAATTTTGCAGGATCTGGCAAGGACATCATGATAACAGGTTCTTCTGTTTTCCCCTTGGTATACACGTCAGCATTTGAGGGACATTGTTTGCATCAGAATATCACATCAGACCGTTAATCATAGTTCCCTTTCCGTGGACATCATAATTCCTATTGTTCAGAGATCAAATAAAATTATAAAGTATAATTTGTTTCCCAGAAGGGTGATGACGTGATCCAAAATGAGAATAAATTTTTAAAAATGAGCAACTGAACCTCTGAAAGAGGCATACTTGTTGCAGTCCTATCAGTCTGGACTCCCGGCAACTGCCTGAAGAAGTTCTTGCAGTTTTCATGGCAAGATTCCAGAAATAGTTTACCATTGACTCTTTCCTAGAGTTGAGTGAGATTATGCCTCTCTGTTTCTAGCCTGGTACCTTCACCATTACACCAAATTGTCTTTGAAAACAGGCATGGATGGGGTCCTCTAAAACCAGGAAGCTAAATGAAAACACAAAACATCTTCTCTGATGGATAAATTGCCAGGAAGAAAGGAAGGAAGGAAGGAAGGAAGGAAGGAAGAAAGGAAGGAAGGAAGGAAGGAAGTTCCAGAATGCAAAAAATAGCTGGAGACCTACCGGTATATGAGTCAACATTCCTAGCACTGAGTTCCCTCGTATTTTCGCCTGCATATATTCTCCATCCCCTCAAAAATGGTCAAACTACAATGACGTCTCATTGCATATCTTACAAACTTTGATCTTCTTGTTCAAGGTTGTGTGAGATTTTGGTGAAACATTAGCCCCATTTGGAGCATTCAGAATACCATTCAAAGTTCAAAAAGTTGTGCAGGTGTTCATATGTACCACTTTTCTGACTCCCGTAAAACAAAATGAACATACAGTGCTCACCTACCAATATGGTATAGGTTGTACAGACACACACACACACACACACACACACACACACACACACACACAGTGTTCTTAGGAGACAAACTTTATAGACACAGTTAATGTATTTATGATAAAACAGAGAAGGTAAACACTGTTTGCAGGGATGGTATTCACTTACTTTCCCTACCGGTTTGCAAATGTGAGCGCATGTGCCACTTCTGTGCATGTGCACGGCCTTCCGTGCATGTGCTTTGCCTGAACATGTGCCTTCCGTGCATGCACCCGGCCCCAAAAACGTGCCTAAATAGTATGGCATAGAGCCGGGGCGGGCCCACCCGCGATTTCCGCTACCAGTTCAGGCGAACCAGTCTGAGCAAACTGGTCCGAACCGGCTGAATATCACCTGTGACTGTCTGCCATTTTGTCAAGCTTTCAATGTGATAACTCGAGTCTGGAATAGTGCTGCGAGAACAACAGATAAGCACTTTACATACTGTAGAAATAGTCTTTCATAGCAGGGAAAACATTAAAATGGTTGAAAACCTGAGAGAAAGTTGGAGACGTGTGGATGTTGGAGAGGGGAAGGAAGAGGGGAAGGAAGAGGAAGATAGCTAGCTGGCAAGCAAGGTGAGAATTAAGTACTCTTTGTTGCTAAAGGAATGCAGGCTTCAGGGTGACTCAGTATAAGGAAAAAAGAGTCAGCAAGAAGACAACACAGTGTGGGATCTGTCTCTCCTGTGCAGATTCCCAAAGACTGAAAAAACAGACCCAAAGAGGAAGAAAAATCTAGGTTTTGCCAGCCTCAAAAAGATTGCCAGCTAAGTTTTAAATGATCTTGATTAACTCCTATGGAAAATTCAGTGGCAATTACATTACATGAGACTGGAGGCTCTCTCCATTTAGCAGAAGCTATATGATGGTTGACAGACAATTAGTCCCCAAATTGTTAGAGCAGTTAGCTCATAAAGTAATTTTCTACACTCCACACTTCTTTAAAGTCAGATGCCCAGCAACAGGAGAGAGAATTGTGAGTTTATTTATACCCCTTAGCTGAATCTCCTTCGCTCTGGTATCTGTCAGGAAAAGCCAGTCTTTCAAAGAAAATGATGCCTTTTCCCATTGATTGATTGATTGATTGGCTGATTGATTGATTGATTATGTGTCACCAAGACCTCATGGCTCTTTTTAATCTTGCTACGCTAAGAATAAAGGCAAACAAACAAACAGTCAAGAAACACTTTGCATGCTATATTCTTTCAGCTCTATTCTGATTCTATTTCGCCTGCTTAATCTGAAATCGCACAACAGTGTCTTACTGTGTCTTACTGTATATGGTTCTCAACAAATACTGCAAAGTCACCCACTTGTTTTCTGTACGACACAGCTGGATGCTGGCAATGGAAATTTGGTTTTAGATTTGCTATTTACATGAGTGGTGCGGTGGCCTAGAGGTGGAGTTCTTGCCTCACAATCAGGAGGCTGTGAGTTTGATCCTAGGTAGAGGCAGATATTTCTCTCTCTGGGCACAATGAGAATGTATCTGCTAAAACAAAACTCGGCATTGGTGACAGGAAGGGCATCTGGCCAGTAAACACTCAGCTGCATTCAGTTGCCCAGACTCCACCCCGCAAGGGATTATGGGGTCGTTAAAAGAAGATGATGATTTGCTATTTACACAACAATTGAAAAGAGTGAAAATTGGGACAATCCAGCCAAAGGAGGATTATCAGATGGATGTTACCATCACCTGTGCCTAACCTTGCGGATTTGAAAATGATCACTTTCAGAATGTGTAATCAGCATTGGATGGCTGTAGATTTTGAAAGAAGTTGAGACACTAGAAAAATTCCAGAGAAGAACAATAAAGATGCTTAGGGGATTGGAGGTTAACAATATGAAGAACGGTTGTTGTCTAGTTTAGTGAAAGGAAGGAACTAGGGGAGACATGATAGCATATAGTTATCTATAACTATAGGATATAGTTTTCCTATATCCAAAGGGCTCCCACAAAGAAGAGGAGTCAACTCTAAAGCACCAGAAGGCAGGACAAGGCGAAATGGAGAGAAGCAACCTAGAACTAAGGAGAAATTTTCTGATGGTGAGGACAATCAATCAGTGGAATGGCTTGCCTTCAAAAGATGTGGGTACTTCATCACTGGAGGATTTTTAAGAAGAGATCTGTCTAAAAGAGTATAGGTATTCCTGCTTGAGCAGGGGGTTGGACTAGAAGACCTCCAAGGTCCTTTCCAACTCTGTTATTCTGCCATTCTGAATTTACACAATTACAATCCCAACACATCGGTTAGAGTCAGATTAGGGGTACGGTAGGCTGGTGTACAGAAATGCATTCCCCCTACATAAAGGTAAAGGTTCCCCTCGCACATATGTGCTAGTCATTCCCGATTCTAGGGGGCGGTGCTCATCTCTGTTTCAAAGCCGAAGAGCCAGCGCTGTCCAAAGACGTCTCCATGGTCATGTGGCCGGCATGACTAAATGCCAAAGGCGCACGGAATGCTGTTTCCTTCCCACCAAAGGTGGTCCCTATTTTTCTACTTACATTTTTTATGTGCTTTCGAACTGCTAGGTTGGCAGAAGCTGGGACAAGTAACGGGAGCTCACCCCGTTACGCGGTACTAGGGATTCAAACTGCTGAACTACCGACCTTTCGATCATCAAGCTCAGCATCCTAGCCAATGAGCCACCGTGTCCCTTCATCCCCCTACATACTTGCAAGCAATTTCCATTTTAATTCATTCTCATTTTATTATAGCAAACCTATCTAGCCCTGACCTGCTCCTGCCTTCATGGGGGGCGGCGGGGGGGTTCCCCCTTCCCATTCTCCCAAATTCAACAAGCATCAAATTCATCAACTTAATGTTTCCTTGTGGGCGTTTGCTCCCGTATGTATCTAAAACAATTATTCCAGATGACGGTATGAAATAATTTGGGAAAGTGCTTTAGAGATTTGGGAGATTGAAACACACACATACATATATACCCCAAAAACCCTTTAATAGATCGGGTAGAGCAGGTTGGAACAGTGACATCGCTCCTGGGATTATTCCTTTATATCATGTTCCAGGTTGATGCACCCCTTGTGATATCTAAAATGGCTTCGTCAACTGTAATCTCTCTGACATCTTTGCTGAAGGCCTCTTCCCCCAGCCCCAGCCTGAAAATGTTCAAATATATATTAACTTGTTCCTTTCCCCCTAATTTAGTGCTCTGACACATGTATGGAGTTATACAGGAGTTATAAATAGTTCTTTATGACAACATGTCTGAGATTCTGCTCTGCATGTATAACGGAAGAGAAGAAAGGCAGAAAGAGAGAAAACAGACTGAAGAAAAACCCCGTAAAGTTGGCTTTTCCTCAAGGGAGATTCTAAACACTGTTCCATATTTTTTAGAATGGAATGGAAGGGAAGGGAAGGGAACATGGAATGGAATGGAAGAGCCTTGGTGGCACAGCAGACTAAAGTGCTGTTAAGTAGCACCAGCTGCCTGCAATTACTGCAAGTTCGAATCTCACCAGGCTCAAGGTTGACTCAGCCTTCCATCCTTCCGAGGTAGGTAAAATGAGCACCTGGTTTGTGGGGGCAATAAGTTAAAGAACACTGCTGGGGGGGGGGGGCGAAAGCCCTACTAAGCAGGTATATACAAAAGTATGAAGGCTATTGCTTAACGCATTGTAAGCTGCCCTGAGTCTCCGGAGAAGGGCGGCATATAAATTGAACCAATAAATAAATAAATAAATAAAATAAATAAATAAATAAGGGAAGGGAAGGGAAGGGAAGGGAAGGGAAGG
>WNWU01000003.1:59590605-59607782 GCA_012654045.1 Ptyas mucosa
CATGTATTTTTGCAGGCACTGGTCTACCCATTTATTTTTGCAGGCACCGGTCTACCCATTTATTTTTGCAGGCACCGGTCTACCCATTTGTTTTCTTTTAACACTGATCAGCTGTAGGGCGGCCCTTTGAAGCCCCACAGCAAGAGTTTAAATAGTTTTTTTCCCTCTAGCCATCAGCTGGGACTCAGGAGGCAGCAATAGATTGGGGGCGGGGCCAAATAAAAGGTAAGAATAACGTGGGGGTGGGGGGGCGGGGGGGCAGAACTGGTTCAGTGACGTCATATTGTCACCGCTACCGGCTCGACTGAACCGGGCCGAACCGGGAGGAACCCACCACTGATCCTGACCCCCTGAGGCAAACACAACCCTGTTGCTACCCTCAATGAAATCAAGTTTGATACCCCAGGTATAGGGTCTCCTGCCTGAGCAGATGGTTGGACTAGAAGACCTCCAAGGTCCCTTCCAACTCTGTTATTCTGTTAGTCTTCTTTGACCATGGGTAGAGGTCTCAGTCCTTAATGTTCAGCAAAAATATAAATTCCTGCTTTCTTATAAGAAATGAGGAACTGGAGGAAAAACAACAAGTAAATCCTGAGAATCTTCTGGGATATGATCAATTCTCTAGAATTTATGGGTAAATGCATAAGAAATGCTAACCGTGATATTAGATGTACATTATTAAGAAAGTGAGCATAGATATGCTTTTATATGCAAATGCTATGTTTTTAGTTCAGAATCACAGTGATAATAGAATTATGCAATTGGAGAGAACCTTCAATGCAACCTTGCCAACTTCCTATTTAACACTGGATTTGCTAGGACATCTTTAACAATCCAACTTCTGTTTGAAGACGTCCAACAAAGAAGAATTCACCACTTCACAGAGCAGCCTGTTTCATTGTCTGGCAGCTCAAACCATTGGGAAGTTTCTTTTGATGTTGAGCTTGAATCACTTGCCTTTTACAATTTCAACTTATTGAGTCTAATTCTGCCCCCTGGGACAACTGAGATTAAATTAACTCCCTCTTGTGTGACAACCCTTCGGATAGCTAAAGATTGCTCTTATTATAGCTGATCTCTCTTCTGTAGGCTAAATACACCCAGATACTTTAATTGTTCCTCAAAGGGGAATGGGAATTAGCAGATTGCATAGCCTTGAAAATTAGTGAATCAAAGACCAACGGTAGAGCAAATGGAGTGAACAGTTGTAAGCTAGATAAGAATGGTGACAATAGCAATAGCACTTAGGTACCGTATTTTTTGGTGTATAAGATGCAACTTTTCCCCCTTAAAAGGGAATGAAAATTTAGGTGCGTCTTATACACCGAATGTAGCCCCACCCACCCACTGGCCTCCATCCTTTGGTCTCTGCCTCCCAGCAATTTACCTCCTTGCAGCAAGCAGCAAGCAGCAAGAAGAAACAGCCCATTTCAGCTTCAGCACAGCTTAATGAGCACAAGTTGATTGTCCCTTGGATTGGCCTCCCAACTCTCAGCTGTTTCAAGCTTCAAGGATTGGCATTGCCTATTGCTGTGAGGTCCTCTGCTGCTTGCTGCAAGGAGGTAAATTGCTGGGAGCAGATTTTTTTTCTTGTGCTAATCAAGCTATGCTGAAAATGAAAATGAAAGTAAAGCAGGCTATTTGCTGTTTGCTGCAACGAGGCAAAATTGCTGGGAGGCAGAGGCAGAGGCACATTTCTTTTTCTTGTTTTCCTCACCAAAAAAGGTAGGTGCGTGTTATAGTCCGGAGCGTCTTATACTCCGAAAAATATGGTATATACCACTTCACAGTGCTTTACAGCCCTCTCTAAGCAGTTTACAGAGTCAGCCTACTGACCCCAACAATCTGGGTCCTCATTTTACCCACTTCGGAAGGATGGAAGGCTGAGTCAACCTTGAGCCTGGTGAGATTTGAACTGCCAAATTGCAGACAGCCGGCAGTCAGCAGAAGTAGCCTGCAGTACTGCACTTTAACCACTGTGCCACCAAGGCTCTTATGACAAGGGCGAACAAGGAGCTGAATTGGGGATATTTGGTGGAATGCTTGCTCAAAAGGGGGAGATGAGTAGGGAAATGTTATATTGAACATTAGTATTAGCAGAAAGAAGAAGGGGGGGTCAACTTATTTTCCAAAGCACCAGAAGGCAAGGCAAGAAACAATGGATAATAATAATAATAATAATAATAATAATAATAATAATAATAATGATAATAATAATATAATTGTAACAGTGATGCCCATTGTCATCGGAGCACTCGGTACCATGTCCAAGAATTTTATAAGGTACACCAGCAAATTGCAGCTTCCTGCAATAACACCAGCGGAACTGTAAAAAACTGCGCTACTTGGAACATCGTACATCTTAAGAAGGTACTTGGTTGATACCTAGGATGCTGGCAGCAACCCCTATCAACCATTAGCACCAGTCAATGGTATTTGTGATGCATTTTTGAATGTTCAGTTGACTGAGTTTCATGTTTAATGAATAAAGTAAACAACAACAACAACATTAAAAAAATCAATGGTATTTGAGATGCATTTTTGAATGTTCAGTTGACTGAGTTTCATGTTTGATGAATAAAGTAAATAATAATAATAATAACCTGATCAGTGGATGCAGCAAAATTGCACAAACTGACTACCTACAACGCCATGACCGCATTGCTAAGATCATTCACTGGAAATTGTGCCAGACGTTTGGATTTGAGTACAGCAAAAACCACTGGGAACATCAGGTTGAGAAAGTTTTAGAGAACAAGAAGCTCAAGATCTCGTGGGACTTCAGGATTTGGACTGACAGGCACTTGATCCATAACACACCTGACATAACAATAGTTGAAAAGGAAAAAATGTGGTTCGTTGACATTGCAATACCTGGGGATGCACGGATTGAAGATAAGCAGCAAGAAAAAAAATCACAAAGTACCGAGACTTGCAAATTGAAGTTGAGCGACTGTGGAAAAAGAAATCGTGTGTTGTCCCGATTGTAATTGGAGCCCTTGGAGCAATCCCCAAAGGGCTACCCCGCTATTTAGAAATTCTAAATTTACCAGACTTGAACATTTTGACTCAAAAACCCACCTTACTCGGAACAGCTTACATCCTCCGACGATACCTTCACAGTTCCTAGGTCCTTGGTTAGGACTCAAGCTGCTGAGCTATTAACCAGCCTCAAAGGCTGTGAATCTCACTAAAGATTAACCAATAATAATAATGATGATGATAACTTTATTGTCATTGTACCTGTATACACAGTATACCCATACAACGAAATTCACTTAACACCCAAAGACCAGGTCCAACACACATAACAATCCCCAAACACCACCCCCACCCACCACAAATTCCCCACCCCTAAACCACCCAAACATCCACATAAGAGACCATGTAATGCTGTCCAACAGCTCACTGATGGTGGCCCTTTAGTTCATTGTTGAGCACAATTATAGCTCTGGGATAAAAACTATTCAGAACGGATGGAAATGAATCAAGGAGAGGAGCAACCTGGGAACTTCCTAACAGTGAGAACAATTAACCAGTGGAACAGCTTGCCATCAGAAGTTGTGGGTGCTCCATCACTGGAGGTTTTTTTAAGAAGAGCCTGGACAGCCGCTTGTCTCAAATCGTACAGGATCTCCTGCTTGAGCAGGGGATTGGACTAGAAGACCTCCAAGGTCCCTCCCAGTTCTCTTCTGATTGATTGATTGGAATCCGTGTTTTTGAAAAAAGCAGAGGTTTCAAGCTGATTTAGAAACTAATGCATTTGCAGCTAAATTTGGAGAAACCTGCATTCGTATAACGCAGAATCAGAGCCTGCAACATCAGAATTGGACTAGAACATCTAGTCAAGATGATTCTCAAATGGAATGCAGAGGTGTCTGTAATACAACAGAAATAAACATTTATATTTAGCCCTCCACATACTTGACTGCTATTTTAGAAACAGTGGGAAAAAAAGCTGAGATCTGAGAGTGTGAAGTTTTGTTAAAATAAACTTGATTCCCTTCCTTTTCGGGAACAATTTGTACGGTTCAGAATGGAGTCCTAGGTGCACTTAGGCGCTTGGTAGTTTGCTGCAGACATTTCATTACCCAACTAAGGAACTTCGTCAGTGCAATAGGATTAGCACGGATGATGTTACCTAGCTGGGTAATGAAACGTCAGCAAACAAGCTACCATGTTCAGAGAGCGCTAAGGGAGTCTAGGACAACTTGCCATGGGATCATAATTGTGTGAAATCCTTGTCCGAAAGAAGCTTGTTCTTCCAACTACAAAAAGAGATGTAACCAGTGGTGAAATCTAAAATTTGTTACTACCGGTTCTCTGGCCGTGGCTTGGTGGGGGAGGGGTAATGTGGCTGGGTGGGTGTGGGCAATTTTTTTTTAACTTTTAAAAGCATTTTTTCTACAACCTCTTCGGCGAAGAGGTTGTAAAAAAATGCTTTCAAAAGGCTCTGACGATCCAAGCTGAGTTGCCTGATCAGCAGAGACTTTTTTTCTTTTAAATGCCTCTGACGATCAGACAACTCAGCTTGGATCGTCAGAGGCATTTAAAAGAAAAAAAGCTTTTGACGATCCCAGCTGAGCCGCGCGATCATCAGAGGCTTTTTTTTTTCACTTTTAAAAGCATTTTTTTTGGGCCGAAGAGGTTGTAGAAAAAATGCTTTTAAAAGTAAAAAAAAAAAGCCTCTGATTGTGCGGCTCAGCTGGGCAATGGGAAGGCAAGGATTTTTGCTACCGGTTCTCCGAACCACCCGCCTCCATTGCTACCGGATCGGGTGATCCGGTCTGAACCAGGAGCATTTCACCCATGGATGTAACCTCTTGAAAAATACAGCCGTTTACTTCTATCTATACATGAGTCTTTGCTTAGCTGAGGGCATAATTTCACATTACCTGGATTCATTTTCTGGCTCCCAGTTACCATCCCTCTTTACGTATCCTCTGAGAAACTATTCATAATGGCCTTACACTGTCTCCATCAAGAAAGGAAGTCTGTGCGTGCTATTAGTCATCTCTACTTTAAGCCAAAGTGCCCTTATCCTGTCAATGAAATGCTTATTTGCTTTGAGTGTCCATTGCATATTTCTACGCATATTGAAAACATGATTTCTAGCCAATAATTCTTGGTAAGTCAGATTTGTCAGTTCAATTTGGCAGCTCCTCCTTGTTGACCGGAACTATCTCCCAATCAGTGGTGAAATCCAAATTTTTTTGCTACGGGTTCTGTGGGCATGACTTGGTGGGCATGGTGAGGCTTGGTGGGCATGGCAAGGAAAGGATACTGCAAAATCTCCATTCCCACCCCACTCCAGGGGGAAGGATACTGCAAAATCCCCATTCCCACCCCACTCTGGGGCCAGCCAGAGGTGGTATTTGCTGGTTCTCTGAACTACTCAAAATTTCCGCTACCGGTTCTCCAGAACCTGTCAGAACCTGCTGGATTTCACCCCTGCTCCCAATACTGAAACACTGAATTGAAGATTGGATCCCGGTTTGAACAGAAACTTGAGAAAGTGTCCATATACAAGAAGGACTCTGATCTCTTATTTTCACCACTCCCACATTGGAGGGAGGGAGGGAGGAAGGAAGGAAGGAAGGAAAAGAAAGGGACCAATGAAGGAAAGAAGGGGAGGGAAAGGAGGGAAGGGGGAAGGAAGCTTAATGGCGTCACCCAAAAGCAAGCTATGGGTCCTTTGGTTTTCATATTTTGTCAGTGTTGTTTTATCTGGTGTTAATTGTTGTTTGATATTTTAGGAGATTTTTTCTAATTGCTTGTACTGGATTTTCTTCCAATAGTAAGTGAGGAAAATAATTACTTGTTTGCATAGGTACAAGTGTTGGAATCATACTTTAAAACCTCAATCTATATAACCAGTGTATACAGGCTAGGATCAAAGAAGTCAAGATGGCAATTGGACTTCCTTCCTTCCTTCCTTCCTTCCTTCCTTCCTTCCTTCCTTCCTTCCTGTTAAGTCCAGACACGAAAAGAGAGGCAGGACGATCGTAGTGAAGTAAAACAACTGTTTATTGCAGGCAACAGGAAACAACAATAAACTAACTACAAACTGAGAACTGCCCTAGGCTGCAGCTCCTTTTACCAGGAGCTGTCCAGCCTGTCAGCCACTGACACTTGTTCATTTTCCCGCCAGTGGGAAAATGAATCAATGAGTGAAGGCTGATGTAAGACTCACTTCTACTTGCATATTCAACTCTTCCTTCCTTCCTTCCTTCCTTCCTTCCTTCCTTCCTTCCTTCCTCCCTCCCTCCCTCCCTCCCTCCCTCCCTTACCATCAAGTCTGCTATTCCATGTGGATACCCTCGGCTCATACAAGGGAGTTACGTGTTATGGAACTTTCCCATCATGGTTAAGTTTTTGCTCCCCCTGCATGTCTGTGCAATCACACATCCCTTACTCTTTATATTAAGAAAAGACCTTTATCATGATCAGTTTTACATTTCTTGTTGCTTCTGAAATTAATCTGTTGCAATCAGCTGTAGGCTGAGGTGTTACAAAGCAACTGTCATCGTTGCATCTTGCAACGTATCTTGGCAATTAAGAAAAGCCAGATGGAAACCCTGTTCAACAGCCAAGAAATAAAGGAAAAAGAAAATGTTCAAGCAAGATAAGTTGCAAAAAGATGAAATAATCCTTTTAAGTACCTGTAGTGGCAAATAGATGATCACCATGCAGCTGACCAAAAATTTTTTTGCTTCTAATTTATTCAGCCGAAATGGCAACCCGCTCTATTTTATCAACTGCATATTTATCTTTAATTGGCCAGCAAGAAATAATTCTTTACAAGCTTTATGTAAAGACGGTGAATACTAGAGTAGAATGTCACTCGAGTTGCACTCTATTTTCTTTTTCTTTTCACAAAAGAGGATATCGAGTAAAATGAATTACAATAGAATGTAATGAATTGCAATGAATTCAATTTCCTTCTGGTTGCATTAGTTCATAAATAACTTGTAGGACCCACCCCTCTCCTAGGAAAATGAGAGATTTTAGGAAATATTAACAGGGCAGAATATTTCCCCTAAAAAGGAGGCAGAAACTCACCCTCCCACCTTTGTCAATGGGCCATTAAGGCCTGAGCCAGTCTATTCTACATAACAAAGATGTACCTCCTTCTAGCAGAGCCATAATAGGAGTTGCCCAAAGCCCCTTCATTACGTCATCACCCAGCAAGGCTCAACCAAGCCTGAGGACATAGACAACCTACAAAGTTACCCCTGCATGGCCCCATGGGAATCTGACAACCAATCAGAACACAAGCTCAAATTCAAAGCCCAACTGAGGGCATAAAACCCAGGCACTCTCAGCATCTCTGCCTCTTTTTTTCACCCAAGATCTCAAAGACATGTGATTCTGTTCATCAATAAACCTTCTTTCCAAGCAACTTCCATGAATCCAGTGTCTTTTTTTCCCCACTTGGAACTGAACTCAGATGGACATTTCTCCCAATAAAATCTACCGGCATTTTATTTTATCTAGTATTCAATTGGTGCAGTCTGAAAATGTAACGGGTAAAAAAGGCTTCATTCTAGCAACGGAATGTGAGACCTTCAAAATATGTTGTTCGGGCTCATCTTATAAGAATAATTAAAAAAAAACATTAAAAGCCATGTTTGCTCCTTATGGTGTGATAGCTGTGAGCAACTGAGAAATCGTAAGCTCTGTTTTTGAAGCAACCGGGTTGTAAATTCAGGTTTTAGCCTGATTTTAATTTTTAATGAAACTGGCCTTGCGTGCAAAAAGTAAAATAAAATATGGATTTCTGGTATTTTTAGGAAGGTTTTGAAAACACTTGGCAAGTTGCTGTTGAAAAATGACACGACTGAATGATCCGATTTAAGGTTCAGCGATTTAGGTCTCCCCAAAGAGATAATTAAAGGGAGCATCTTCTAAGGTATTGGAAGGAAAGCGAAAAAGAAGAGGATAACGGCACACAAGATGGACGGACAAATTCACAGCAGCTATGACTGTACCATCAAGAGACTTGACAAACAAAGTTAGGGGCAAATCACCATGAAGAAAATGTATCTATATGATTGTTTGCACCCGACAGTGATTTGACCGTACAGAATACATCAAAGAGATAGTATCAGCTTGGGGTTTTTTTGTTTTTTTTTTTACTTTTGTTTAAACTAAATCTTATTTGGATGTTCTATCCTGTAATGAGGATCATTAAAAGAACTTTATTTGGCTTGTAAGAATCTCCCTACCTCGGAAGGATGGAAGGCTGAGTCAACCTTGAGCCTGATGAGATTTGAACTCGCAGTAATTGCAGGCAGCTGGCAGCTAAGTGCTACACTTTAACAGCACTTTAGTCTGCTGCACCACCAAGGCTCTTGGTTTGTTTGTTTGTTTGTTTGTTTATTTGTTGAGTACATATTAGATAATATATATATAAGTATAAGCATGAATTGAATACATAAAATGAGTACAATTAAAGGGAATATTAGGACAGGGGCGGTAGGCACGCTGGTGCACTTATGCACGCCCCTTACAGACCTCTTAGGAATGGGGTGAGGTCAACAGTAGACAGTTTTAGGTTAAAGTTTGGGGGGTTTTGGGATGAGACCACAGAGCCAGGTAGTGCATTCCAGGCATTGACTACGCTGTTACTGAAGTCGTATTTTCTGCAATCGAGTTTGGAGCGGTTTACCTTGAGTTTGTATCTATTGTGTGCTCGAGTATTGTTGTGGTTGAAGCTGAAGTAGTCATTGACAAATTGACAAAGAGATTCAGAAGCTGGGGCCAGAGAGACTTATAACTGAAATACACACGCCGTAAGCGTCAGTCTAATGATGGTATCTAGTAATTGTAAGAAGTAGAAATCTCACAGAGATCACAAATCTTGCAAGATATTGCTAATCACACGAAAGTTCTTCTGGCAGCCCTTGTGCGTGCTATACACTGAAATCTCAAGCAATTGGGCAAGCTTATTTGGAACATTTTTAAAAAATAATAATTGATTTCAAATGTTGGACTCTAGATGCATTTTAGCAGTACCATATTTGGTGATTTGCGTTACCTTGAATTTCAGTCACTTTCAGTCACAAGTTCTATGCTCTTTTTTTCCCCCTGCTGAAACACAAACAGGAACTTTGCACGTGGGCATTGGATGGCATAAAAATTGCCTAGAACCTGAGGTAAAAACTTCCCAATCTCAGGGGTGGGTTGCCCCCGGTTCAGACCGGTTCGCAAGGACCGGTAGTAAAACCGGTGGGAGGCACCGCCCACTGACGCAGACGCCATCATAGGCGATCTACGCATGCCCAGGCACAATGCAAACCGGTAGTAAAGGTAAATAGAACCAGTGGTGAAATCCAATTTTTTTTACTACCGGTTCTGTGAGCGTGGCTTGGTGGGCATAGCAGGGGAAGGATACTGCAAAATCTCCATTCTCACCCCACTCCAGGGGAGAATATTGCAAAATCCCCATTCCCTCTCCACTCCTGGGGGAAGGATATTGCAAAATCTCCATTCCCACCCCACTCTGGGGCCAGCCAGAGGTGGTATTTGCCGGTTCTCTGAACTACTCAAAATTTCCGCTACCGGTTCTTCAGAACCTGTCAGAACCTGCTGGAATTCACCTCTGAGTAGAACCCACCCCTGCCCAATCTATCACCAGCCTTGCAGAATCCAGTTTGAGACTAGACTAGACTAAACTAGACTAAACTAGACTAGAATAACAAAGTTGGAAGGGACCTTGGAGGTCTTCTAGTCCAACCCCCTGCTTAGGCAGGAAACTGTACACCACTTCAGACAAATGGTTATCCAACATAAGCTAATATAGGCTATAAATAGTCT
This sequence comes from Ptyas mucosa, assembly GCA_012654045.1. Classification (NCBI taxonomy): domain Eukaryota; kingdom Metazoa; phylum Chordata; class Lepidosauria; order Squamata; family Colubridae; genus Ptyas; species Ptyas mucosa. The sequence goes on from WNWU01000003.1 coordinate 59,600,425, forward strand.
CACGTGAAAAATCTTTAGTTCTTCCATGCACTGTTGAAAAGTCAAGTCCCAAATTAAGAAATGAAATTACCGGTGTATGAATTATTTGGCAGTGAACTTAATTTTAACCCATAATGTCCTCCCAGCTGCCAAAACTAGTCTCCTAAGCCATTTCAGTTCCTATTCTGTAAAACTCTTAATTTGCTAGCAGGTTTTAAACGGCATAAGCCAAAAGAGAAGATTTCACATCTTCACCGATCTTAATGGAAGCAAAGAATATCTGAAATTTTTAAAATCAAGATTAATTCCTGTCCATAATGGCACAAAAATAGACTTTTATTTCCCTTCATAATGGATAAAAATTAGCAGAGATGTTCCAGAAACTAATTTATTTCAATTGAACATTTTCTTGGAAATTGATAGGAATGTAAGAAGCTGCTTTATATGACATGAGACTCATTAACCATCTGGGAAGTATTATCTCTGTTGGCGGGCACCGTCTTGCCAAGGGAAGAGTCATTTTCATTCAAATGCAAAAGAACGGTCATTGTTTTTCACCTAAAATCCAAAGAGGTATGGACCTTTTTGAGGGGATGGGTGGTGTTTGAGGACTTGAAGGAGGCTGTGGTGCCCCTACTTCTCAAGAGGCTGCCTTGGACACAGCTATGGTAGGCAACTATCATTCAGTCTCCAATTTTCCTTTTTTTTAGGGAAGTTTATTGAGGAGGAGGAAAGACAACAATTACCATCATTTGAACAAATCTTAATTGGAATTCAAGCTGGGATTCAGTACAGAGACAGTACCAGTGGTTTTGTTGATGACCTATAGTGGAGCCGGGATGGAGGTAATGCCCCATCCTTGTTTTCTTTCTCTCTCTCTCTCTTTTTCCTTTCCTTCTTTCCATTTCCCTCCCTCTTTTCTTCTTTCTTTCTTTCTTCCTTCCTTCCTTCCTCTCTCTCTCTTTCTCTTTCTTTCTTTCTTTCTTTTTTCTTCCTTCCTTCTCTTCCCTCCCTCCCTTTCTCTCTCTTTTTCTTTCCTTTCTTCCTTCCTTCCTTCCCTCCTTCTTCCTTTCTTTTTCTTTTCCTTCCTTCCCCTCCTTTCCTTTCTTTTTTCTCCTTTTCCTTCCTTCCTTCCTTCCTTTCTCTCTCTCTCTTTCTCTTTCTTTTCTTCCTTCCTTCCTTCCCCTCCCTCTCTTTCTCTCTCTCTCTTTCCTTCCTTCCTTCCCTCCCTCCCTTCTTCTCTTTCTTTCTTTTTCTCTTTTCCTTCCTTCCTTCCCCTCCTCCCCTCTTTTTTCTTTCTCTCTTTTTCCTTCCTTCCTTCCTTCCTTCCTTCCTTCCTTCCTTCCCCTGCCCAACTTAACCAAGTGATTCTGGGCAGCTTACAATTCTAAAATTCAAAAACAATTTAAAAGAATTAAACCAATAAAAACGACCCATCAAATAAATAATTTCTCAGTGTCTTTTGACACCAGGACCCACTGTAGCCTTTTGAGTCAGCTCCATGGGTTGGTGATTGGGTTGGGGGGGGGACATTTGCACAACTCCACCTGGTGCATCAGTTGTACTCTTTCCTGAACTGGACATTTCTCAAGGTAGACACTGTTGTCTTAAGTCACAACTACTCTTAACATCCTTCACACAGGGCTGCTCTTGAAGACCCTATGGAATCTTCAACTGAGAGAGAGTGGGGAGGGAGGGAGGAAGGGAGGGAGAGAGAGAGAGAGAGAGGTCCAAGATCATCCAGTTGGCTTTGTGTCTAAATTGAGGCTAGAAATCACACTCTCCTAGTTTCTGGCCTGGTGCCAGGTAACCACTATTACACCAAATTCACTGTCAATTTCATTTTAATTAATGTTAAAATCAAAGGAATGTTAAGTTGCAGATAACAATAATTGATCCCATTGCTTTACAGTTTTTCAGTGGTTAGAATTCAGTGGTACACTCACTATAACGTAGTGAGGCTAACTCTGCCCACAGACTAACTCTGCCCACAGTCTGGAGTTTGATCTTGACCAGTTCAAGGTTAACTCTCAACCTACTACCCTTCTGAGGTCGATAAAATGAGGACACAGATTGTTGGGGGAAAATATGCTGATTCTGTAAATCACCCAGGGTGGTATATAAATCTAAGTGCTATTGCTAGGCAGAGGTGCAATTGGTTGCAATTTATCACCATTTTCTCCTTAAGACTGCAACACAAAGAAGAAGAAGAAAAAATAACCCAAAGGTTTGTTGTGATTTTAGACTCTATAGTCCTTGCGTGATAAAGCACCACCAGCTGTCTGAGAAATACAGCTCTGTGTTTTATTTTTCCTCAAGAAAAATCTTCAATTCATGCTGAGTCACAAGCCAGTCCGTACAAATGCTAGCTAATTTTGATCTAGACGGGATGGCCCCTGATATAAATATCATTCCCTTCATGAAGTCCATCGAGTTTGTCAGAAAGAAGAATTTAACCATCCTTGCCTTCATGGAAAAAAGGGGGATCTACACTCAGAAAAGGGAGGGGATAAATCCTTCACCCTTTAGGCAATTTGCTCGAAGCAGATACCAAATAACGTTGCAGAATTGTCCATGCCATTTGTGGGTTGAGAATTAGGGAGAACGAATTCACTGAGTTGTAATAAGGAAGGAGAAGTATTTCTGAGGAGTGTGATTGCCCATTACCAAGAGCAACTGCATTGTAGCTTTTTAAAAATGTGTTTAATTGGAAAGGAAGGATGGTAGAATAGAAAATATATGAAGAACGGTTGCAGGAATTGGGTATATCTAGTCTAGTGAAAAGAAGGACTAGGGGTGACATTCCAGTATTTGATGGGCTGCCACAAAGAAGAAAGGGTCAACCTATTCTCCAAAGCACCTGAAGGCAAGACAAGAAGCAATGGATGGAAACCAATCAAGGACAGAAGCAACCTAGAACTAAGGAGACATTTCATAACAGTGAGAACAATTAACCAGTGGAACAACTTGCCTCCAGAAGTTGTGGGTGCTCCAACAACTATAGGTTTTTAAGAAGAGATTGGACAGCGACTTGTCTGGAATAGTACAGAGTCTCCTGCTTGAGCAAGGGGTTGGACTAGAAGACCTTCAAGATTCCTTCCAGCTCTGCTATTCTGTTAAAACTCAGCTTTGTTTAGCTTCTATAATTGAGACCCTATCACGCTTAGTCTTCTGAATACAGCTGCAATGAAAAAAAATATTTCAGGGATTTTTGAGAGGATGGTCTGATGCATGGTTCAATGAATTTTCAGGGCTACGATGACTCAAATTACACAGCATATTTAAGGAGGAAGTTATGTAACGTTGACTCCTATGAAAGGTAGGCAGTACACCAGTACATAAATGATAAGAAATCAAATTGCCCAACTCATTGGCCAACAGTGAATACATAACAGCAAGGTTTTAAGTCAGACCATAGTCAGTTTGGTTTACGAGCAAAGTTTTCCATCTGTCCTCAATTACCTATTTAGATTGCATAAGGAAGTCTATAGCTACAACCTAGCAAACTTTAAGAGCTGGTGTAGAAGGGTTGATGCAATTGTGTGTGTGTGTGCGTGTTTGTGTGTGTTGAAGCGTGTGTGTAGGTATGTGCTGGCAAAGGGCTCACAAAATATTAGAAGAAGCTCTCTTCTTTTGAAAAACGATTTCCTTCATCCATGTTTTTTTTCCAAACATTCTTCCTGATACATCTCAATCAATATCCCATATTTCTGTTTTCTTTGTTGATATTCTCAGAAGAAAACACAGACAGGTGATATAAAATCCAAAAATAAAATTTTCAATAGCTGGGTCCCAATATTGATAAAGCAATTGTTGGGGGGGGAGAAACCCTACCTTTTTATGATAGGAATACTTGTAATAGACATCATGTTGCTGTTTATTTTATCTGCAGAAAATGTATACGCTATTGCGCTGGAGAAAATCATCCAATGCATAGAGTAAATATCGTCCGTTCTTTTATTTAGTAATATTCTGAGAAACAGCCCTTCACTCACTCCCACCCACCCACCCACCCTCCATAATTCTCATATTGGTCTCTCTTGTGAATTCTGAAGGTCAGGTTTGTTCCTGGAAAGGTTTGATCTGAAATGAAATTAACCTTCTGGGCTGCGTCTACCCTTTGGATTAATGGAGAAAAGATTGCATCAAAGCTCAACAATTCAAGAACGGTATTCTAAGTGGTATTAAAACAAAAATAAGAATTAAAAAAAAAACACTAGAGGGCGCCAAATGAAAATGCTGCAATTCAAACATACCTTAAGTAAGAGCAGATATAATTTCAGCACCCAAATTGGGGACAGCTCCCGAGTCCCTGGCCAGCCATCAGTTGCAAACATAATTATCAATACATCTCTTGATAATATAACTGTAGCAGAAGATCTGACACGCCTTATCTTTCTCTCCTTGGAAAGAACGTCTTTCACATCTTCTATTCTTGGCCATGTTATTTTGCAAATTCAGACTGAATTCTCAGTATTCTGAACTCTCTGGATCAAAGATAAACCTTCAAATCTTTGTTTGCATTTGCTGAATTTATCCTTAAATTGAAACTAGGTTATGACACTCAATGTGCATTAAAATAAATAAATAAATAAAAGTCACCCAATGTTACCAACATTCTATTTATTAACTGTTTCCCTGATTGGGTTCCAGGTTTCAACAGCCCAATTCAGATTAAAGGAAGGCGAAAGAGTTAACCTTGCCAATCTTAAGAAGGCTGGTCTAAATCAGTTCAAAGTAGTGCTGCTTGAGAAATTTATGAATAACGTTTTGAATCTCTTCATATAAAAGAGAGATGAAATATATACGGCCTGGCCCTTCCTCAAATGAAACTCCCTACTGTGTTCAATAGAATTTATTTTCATGACTTAGCAAGGGGCAGCATCTTACTGACTTTCTCTGTCTTTAGAAGCTAAGAAGGAGCCAGCTTGGTTACCTATTTGGATGGGCATCTACTTGGAAATCCCAGAACTGTAGGCTAGAGGAAGAGATTGGAATGCATCCTGCTAAAGGACAAACAAATCACTTCTTCTATTGCTGCCCAGAAAACTACACACAGACAAACACACAAACAAACACACACAATCATTTCGCAGAATCAACTTTGATGCAAAAACTCAGGGTGACTTTAGTTGCTGCATCAAGTTTAGCAGTGCCAGTGACAAAATTTTATAGGGGTGGGCAGGCTGAAGAATATTAATAGTACTTATGGTGTTCCTGAGTTTGGATATGAGAGAGAGGATGGAAAATGTGACTCCGTGAACTAGTAATGTCTTGTATTCTGTGAAATCTTTGTGCAGATAAGGAGTTGTTCACCCAGCTGCAATGAACGTTCCTTAATCATACTATCCATGATTAGTGTAATCTAAATTTAGGCTAACTGCGTATCTCTTGGGGTGAGCTGTGCCCTGTGTTAAATAAATAGAAATAGTATAATTCAGATTAATATTCATGATGTTCCTTAAAACGGGGAAGGGGTTTTCTGGAGGCCAAATAGATTATTATTATTTTTTTGTTATATTTGCCTTCCTTCTCCTCCTTTAGAGCTATATGAGGAAGGCTCAGGACTTCCAAGAAGGAATTGGCAAAGAAAGAAAGAAAGAAAGAAAGAAAGAAAGAAAGAAAGAAAGAAAGAAAGAAAGAAAGAAAGAAAGAAAGAAAGAAAAACTATTCATTGATCTCCATTAGCAGATAAGACTTTACTCCAAACAGATAAAAACTTCAACTCATGGAAATCTACCTGCAGATTCAAATGACTGTGAGATAGAGATAGAGATAGAGATAGAGACAGAGACAGAGACAGAGACAGAGACAGAGATATATAGAGAGAGAGGGAGGGAGGGAAGGAGGGAGGGAGGGAGGGAGGATGGATGGGCGGGCAGATAGACAGACAGACAGACAGACAGACAGACAGACGGGATGTTGCTAATCTGTTTCAAGGCAATTGAGCCGACACTGTCCAAAGACATTTCCAGAGTCATGTGGCCAGCATGATGTCATGGAGCACTGTTACCTTCCCACCAAAGTGGTACCTATTTATTTACCCACATTTGCACACTTTCAAGTTGCTAGGTTGTTCGCAGGAGCTGAGTTGAGGATGGGAACTCACCCCATCGCGTGGCACTCGGGTCTCTTTCCAGCTGACAAGCCCAGAATCTTAACCTTAAAATGACATATTCCTGTATCTTCCTCAAACACTCTTTCCTTCCCCTTTGCCAAACAGAAGCTTCCTTGTTCCATTCCATCTTGGGAATCGAAAATTGCTGGAGCTTAGTTACCCATGTGGTAACCAAGAAGTCGGCGCTTACTCTGAAATCATTACTCATGATCTGGAGACATCTCGGTGAGATTTATTGCAAAATCTGCCGCCTGCGAGACTGCCTTGGATGGTCATTTGTAAAATTTAACCGGTTAAGAGTGGACATTGATTAATATGGGCAAGCCCCCTGGCAAGTATAACTCTGCTGTGTACTGTCTGCGCCATCTGCCCTGTCTTCCAATCGGTTTCTGAGTCTAATTCATCGTAGGGTGATCCAGATGCTTTGGACAACAACTCAAGTTGGGGGTTTCCCTCCCCCGCTCAATAGCCATAATGGCTCCGACAGATGGGCAGAAAGTTAGGATGCAAACTGTACAAGTCAATCTATGAATGATTCCAAAGAAACGACCACTTTGGGCTACCAGGTTGTAGCCTGAAAATACAGCCTCGTGGAAACTGAGGGGAGGATGCTCAGAGGTCACCAAGCTGAAATCTTTTGCACCATCTACCAATCTTTGCAATTAACAAGATATACAGTATATTGGTCGCTAGGAATCAAAAATCACCTTGAGAATATATAAAAAATTTCCCTGTTCTCACCCTTCTCGGTGAGTCTGTGCCTTCGTCAATCTTGGAGCCTGGGACTTTGAGGGTTCGGCTGAGAATCTTAGCTGTTCCTAGCACTGTATTTTTCTGGACAGAGAGAGTTCTGCCATCATTCCTGGGATCTGCTAGAGCCACTCTCCCACCCATTGAAAAAAAATTCCAAAGTTGTTCTATTAAAAAATTGTAGATTAAATGAAGCTCTTCAGAATGGAATGGAGTGGAGTGGAGTGGAGGAGAAGGGAAGAGAAGAGAAGAGAAGAGAAGAGAAGAGAAGAGAAGAGAAGAGAAGAGAAGAGAAGAGAAGAGAAGAGAAGAGAAGAGAAGAGAATAACAGGCAAGATGTCCTCTAAAACCAGGAAGATAGGTGAAAATACAAAATATCTTCGCTGATGGATAAATTGCCCTAAAGAACAGTCTTAAACAAGGTTGTCTTCAGGAGCCAAAAAGATGACAATGCAATCAAAGTTTAGAATAGAATAGAATAGAATAGAATAGAATAGAATAGAATAGAATA
>WNWU01000003.1:59644028-59655923 GCA_012654045.1 Ptyas mucosa
CCTTCCTTCCTTCCTTCCTTCCTCCCTCCCTCCCTCCCTCCCTCCCCAACATTAATATCTGAAAAGATCTTAATGGATTTGCTGACACCATTTTACCTCTTTCTCATATGGGAAGTCATTGGCTTTTCTCCTCTATTTCTTTATGTCTTTCCGTCCTATTGTCTGCCCATCTGTCTATCTGAATCAGCATGTCTACGTGAAACATGGGAAGGCATGGTTAACATTTAAATTGCTCCGAGTTGCTGAGAGTTGGATTGGGTGGCATATAAATTTAACACGTTGTTATTACGGTTGGTTGCACGGTCAGCCAGATGTTTAGATGGGACTTGGCATTTTTAGCCACCTACCGTATCCTTCCTAAGGGCCTTTGATAGACAGAAGTTGTTTTGATGGTATTAAAACTATAGTCTTGGGATGTAAGCTGTTTCAAGCGGAGCTGCCTTTTGCAATTGACTGGTGGCAAATTTGTCAATGACAATAGTATTCGAGTAGTGCTCCAGATGTTTTGGGATTGCAAGATGATGATGATGATGATGATGATGATGATGATGATACAAGGAATCAAACCATCCTTTTATTAATTAGTTAAAATGAGTAGTAAATAGCTTCTATTCCCTTTAGAACATATCTATAAGCTGTCAATCCTTGCCTTCCCAGACAACTAAATATATATATTCATACCCTTGTCTCAGACTGAAGAGGGTTTTTCTGGGCTAAACCTTGGAGTTGGCATCTGACCCCGCCCCCCCCTTCCCAACTCCCTTTCTCCTCAATTTCCTCACACCCAAAATATGTTGTGATTGACAATTCTAAACCCCAATCATTGCAATCTGTTAGAAATCAGTACTACAGGCAATTTCTACTGACTGCCGGCTGCCTGCAGTTTGGCAGATCGAATCTCACCAGGCTCAAGATTGACTCAGCCATCCATCCTTTCGAGGTGGGTAATAGGCTGACTTGTAAACCACTTAGAGAGGGCTGTAAAGCAATGTAAAGCGGTATATAAATCTAAATGTTATTGCTATTGCTATTACATCACCTTTCCCCAATCTGCTGCTTGTAGATCTATTTAAATTGACCAACAGTAATGCAAAGAATACAATCATGTTGTTTATAAGACGGAAGAATATAACAATATATTGCGGGGGATTACCTGTCCAGGTGTACATATTAGGAAAATATGTGCAGAAATGCACTAGTTGCCTTTAAATCGGTGAAGATTTTCTTCTTCTTCCAGGTTTGCAAGTAGATTAATCTCTCTTAATGAGTAGGAGCCAGATGCTGCCCTTTTGCGAGGTCTGAAGTATACTTCCTAAATTATTTACAAAGCATGCAGTGCCCTGTGGCATGTGTTTAATCTGAAAAAAAGGAGAAATTAAGGCTAGAGCTAAGGGCTTAATTTTGAAATATCTGCTGGCAGATGGAAGATGGAGTAAACTCCGTTTTGCTCCACAGAGGGAAGGCCTAATCCAGTGAATAGAAAGTGCCAAGAAACAGATTTCTGTTTAACTTTGGGATTTATTGGATAGTGGAACAGTGATGTCAGAGGAGGAAGTGAACTCATTTTAAGCAACATTTATGTATGTCTATGGAGATTCTCAGTCTTCCAGGTCATGGTTGCCCCAAAGGTGCTTTTTTTCAAGAGGCAACTGGACTTTCTGGTTTTTCTTTTGAAAACGTTTCGCTTCTCATCCAAGAAGCTTCTTCAGCTCTGCCTGGATGGTGGGGAATGGAAGGATTTATACTGGTCATTTGCATTTTTTTAGTGAGCCATTGAGGTGACCTGGAGGTTTATCTTCATCATCAGGGTCACCTGTACTGTGCAAATGAGTGTGGAGCAGTGGTGGTTTCCTCCCAGTTTGGCCCAGTTCGGCTGAACCAGTAGCGGTGACGATACGACTTCACCGAACCGGTTCTCTTTGTTCGGGAGCTGGGCCCTCCTGCCCCCCCCCCGCCCCGCCCCCGTGTTATTCTTACCTTTTATTTGGCCCCACCCCCAATTTTTCGCTGCCTCCTGAGTCCCAGCTGATCGGCTGGAAGGAAAAAAACTGTTTACACTCTTGCCGTGCTACAGCTGATCAGTGTTAAAAGGCAGTGTGGTGGTAGACAAGTGCGCTTGAAAAACAAAAGGGTAGACTGGTGCCTCCAATAACAAAAGAGTAGACCAGAACGCTCCAAGAATAAATGGGTAGACCGGTACAGCTCTGTAAACAGTTAAAAGCCTGGTAGACCAGTACCTCTACTATAGCCTAAAGAATTGTCACATGACCATCAAGCCACGCCCACAAAATAAGGCATGTGGGCGTGGCTTGATGGTCATGTGACAATTCTTTAGGATTTGCCAGGTACTGGTCTACCAGGCTTTTAACTGTTTGCAGAGTTGTACCGATCTGCCTATTTATTTTCGCAGGCACCAGTCTACTCTTTTGTTTTCTTTTACCACTGATCAGCTGTAGCCCCGTGTCTTGTTAGGTGTAAGGAAATAAAGAATTGAACTTGATTGGATTTCACAGTGTCATCCTTGGCTTGGGCCTGACAGGAAGCACCTCTCACAAGTTATCAGTTGTATCTGAAGCAGAAAATCTAGATTCAGTCAGTTTTGTTCCGTATAGCATCAACTGTCAGCCCTGGAGGCCATCTTTTCTTTTGGATCTTCAGAACTGCCACACTTAGTGCTGTGGGAAAGTGGGAGGGGGGCAGGGGTGGGTTCTAAATTTTGTTACTACCGGTTCTGTGGGCGTGGCTTATTTTGTGGGCATGGCTTGATGGTCATGTGATAATTATTTAGGATTTAGCAAAGGTACTGGTCTACCAGGCTTTTAACTGCTTGCAGAGCTGTACCGATCTACTTATTTATTTTTTGCAGGCACTGATCTACTCATGTAGTTTTGCAGGCACCGGTCTACTCATTTGTTTTCTTTTAACACTGATCAGCTGTAGGGCGGCCCTTTGAAGCCCCTCGGCAAGAGTTTAAGCAGTTTTTTTCCCTCTAGCCATCAGCTGGGACTCAGGAGGCAGCAATATATTGGGGGTGGGGCCAAATTAAAGGTAAGAATAACGTGGGGGGGCATGAGGGATGGGTGGGGTGGCATGGGGGGGCAGGGGGCGAGAACCGGTTTGGTGACACCATATCGTCACCGCTACTGGCTCAGGAGAATTGGGCCAAACCGGGAGGAACCCACCACTGGAAGGGGGGGGGGGGTTGGATGGAGTTGGTAGAGTTCATTAGCCATAACAACATTCTTTTCTCTGAGAGTCAAGGACGTTCAGCCTGCACCTGGAGTGGCGTGACTGGGAGGCATCTCCAGTTGGGACGGTGGATTGATTGGACCATGTAATGGACATGTGGGTGCAGGGGGAAGGGACTTTGACTTTCCTTTGGGTGGGGAAAACCCGGGAGCTTTCAGATTCGGGTTTTTCCCAGATGTGCCAATATGACCTCTCTAATAAAATGGAACTTTTGAGGAATTGCTGGCCTTGGAGTCTTCATTGGTTGGGGGTGGTTATTTATTTATTTATTTATTTTATCACACTTTTATACCGCCCTTCTCCTTTCGGACTCAGGGCGGTGAACAGCCAGAATAAAACACATGTACATAAAAGTTAAAATAATTTTAAAATAGATTAAATAATTTAGGCCCGTATAATTAAAAATATCCCACATTCAAAAGTACACATTTAAAATTTAAATATCATTATATAAAACAACATAAAATCAAGCCAGCCCGGCGATTTGAAAAAGATGGGTTTTTAGAGCCCGACGAAAGGTCCGGAGGTCGGAGATCACTCGTATCTCTGGGGGTAGATCATTCCAGAGGGTGGGCGCCACCACAGAGACGGCTCTCCCCCTGGGGGTCACCAGTCGACACTGTCTGGCTGACGGCACCCTGAGGAGGCCCTCTCTGTGGGAGCGAACCAGCCGGTGGGAGGCAATCGGTGGCAGAAGGCGGTCCCGTAAGTACCCGGGCCCTAAGCCATGGAGCGCTTTAAAGGTGATCACCAACACCTTGAAGCGCACCCGGAAGTCCACTTGTTACTTGGAACCCTGACCTTTACCGTTACCTTTATCTCTTCTCTTATGTTCTATTTGTCCCACCTGCTTCTTTCTCATGGGCTTGCCTGTTTTGAGAAGCAGGATCTCCCCTGCACACTAACCTCTGTGCTTGTGCAGAAGCTCATTATTGAACTAAAGTAATCACCCGACAGGATGCGCCCCCCCTTCCTCCTCCCCCCCCCCCGATGAAAAGTTGGTATTCAATTTTCTTCATCCACATGATTAAGTAACCTTACCTTGAGATATACTTGGGCCAGTTTCCATGTGAACTTGGCATGGAATTCCAATTTATTTTTATTTTAACCACCAAGAAGTACACTGATGGCCTCAAGGCAATTTAGAACCTCCTATACCTTCCTCCCCTCCCTTCTTTCTTTCTTGAAGAGGAACTGTGAGGGGGAGGGGGGGAGAAATCACACTGACATTTTCCAATTCCATTTTGATTTTCACCTGCTTTTACAGCATAGTCTAAAGATTATTGTGGATGTGAGAGGTCAGACAATAATTATAACCAAAATACCACTAAATATAGATGGTGTGTTCCGTTATAAATACACGCATTTTATGACACGTAAAGAATTTAAGCAGTGCTTTATGATTGAAATAGCTTTGATTTCGTTCCCTCCCTGTAATAGCATGAAGAGGGAGCATAGTGTCTCAGTGGTTAAGATGTTGGGGTTGTTGGATGGAAAGCTGGCAGCCCAGGTTCGAGACCTGAGTTCCGCACGACTGGGTGAGTCCCCATCCTCACCCTAGCTCCTGCCGAACAAGCAGTTCAAAAGCATGCAAACCAGTGGTGGGTTGCCCCTGGTTCGGACTGGTTCGCAAGAACCGGTAGTAAAACCGCGGGAGGCCCCACCCACTGCCCCGGATGTCGTCATCAGCGATCTGCACATGCCGTTGCGAACCGGTAGTAAAGGTAAGTAGAACCCACCCCTGATGCAAACGCGAGTAGATAAATAAGTACCACTTTGGTGGGAAGGTAACTGCGCTTCGTGACGTCATACTGGCCACATGACCACAGAAACGTCTTTTGGACAGCGTTGGCTCTGCCTTGAAACAGAGATGAGCATCGCCCCCTAGAGTCAGCAACGATTAATGGAGTAAAATCCACAGGGATTCCTTTACTTCACTTATAATGGCATAAAGATGTAGGTAGACCTCAACATATGACTTTAATTGAGCCTACCATTTCAATCATAAATCATGACAAGTGGTGACCATGCCCGATTTTGCAAGTGTTTTTGCGATGATCACTCAGTGAATACAGCAGTCATTAGTAGAATAAATTAACAGAATTGGAAGGGACCTGGGAGGTCTAGACCAACCCCCAGCTCAGGCAGGAAACCTATATCATTTCAGACAAATGGTTATCCAATATCTTCTTAAAAACTTCCAGTGTTGGAGCATTCACAACTTCTGGAGGCAAGTCGTTCCACTGATTAATTGTTCTAACTGTCAGGAAATTTCTCCTTAGTTCTAAGTTGCTTCTCTCCTTGATTAGTTTCCATCCATCGCTGCTTCTTCTGCCTTCAGGTGGCTTGGAGAATAGCTTGACTTCCTCTTCTTTATGGCAGCCCCTGAGATATTGGAACACTGCTATCATGTCACCCTTAGTCCTTCTTTTCATTAAACTAGACATACCCAATTCCTGCAACTGTTCTTTATGTTTTAGCCTCCAGTTCCCTAATCATCTTTGTTGCTCTTCTCTGCACTCTTCCTAGAGTCTCAATATCTTTTTACACCATGGCAACCAAAACTGGATGCTGTATTCCAAGTGTGGCCTCACCAAGGCATTGGAAAGTGGTATTAACACTTTACATGATCTTGATTCTATTCAGAGGTGGGTTTCAGCAGGTTCTGACCAGTTCTGTAGAGCTGGTAGCAGAAATTTTGAGTAATTCGGAGAACCAGTAGTAAAAATTCTGACTGGCCCCACCCCCATCTATTCTCTGCCTCTCAAGTCCCAGCTGATCGGGAGGAGATGGGGATTTTGTAGTAACCTCCCCCTGGAATGGGGAGGGAATGGAGATTTTATAGTATCCTTCCCCTGCCACGCCCACCAAGCCACGTCTACAGAACCGGTAGTAAAAAAAATTTGAAACCCACCACTGATTCTATCCCTCTTTTAATGCAGCCTAGAACTGTGTTGGCTTTTTTGGCAGCTGCAGCACTCAAATCAATGGTTCAAATCCATTATTCGCTAATGCTGCTTTCCAGCCAATTATGTGATTTTGGGTAACTGCGAACCACCATAAATGCAACCCGGTTGCTGAATGCCCAAAATGTGGTCACATGACTGTAGGGATGGGGAAACCTTGGAATTTTGAAAATGGGTTGTAAATTCTATTTTCAGGGTCTGTTGTAACTTTGAATGGTTACTAAGTCACCGGTCATAGATGGAGAACTACTTATAGAGCAGGGGTGAAATGCTCCTGGTTCGGACCGGATCGCCTGATCCGGTAGCAATGGCGGCGGGTGGTTCGGAGAACCGGTAGCAAAAATCCCTGCCCCCCCCATCATGCTCAGCTGATTCGCACGATCATCAAAGGCTTTTTTTTTTACTTTTAAAAGCATTTTTTCTAAACCTCTTCCGAAGAAAAAATGCTTTTAAAAGTTTAAAAAAAATGCCTCTGAGGATCCCGCGGCTCAGCTGGGATCCTCAGAGGCATTTCAAAGCATTTTTTTCTGCAACCTCTTGGCTGAAGAGGTGGTTAAAAAAAAATGCTTTGAAAAGCCTCTGACGATCCCAGCTGAGTTGCCTGATGGGCAGAGGCTTTTCAAAGCATTAGAAAAAATGCTTTGAAAAGTTAAAAAAAAAAAGTTGGCCACGCCCACCCAGTCACATTACCACCACCACCACCAAGCCACACCCACAGAACCGGTAATAACACATTTTACATTTCACCACTGCTATAGATCCAAATGGCAGAGCTACTAATTATACCCATTGGTTATTCAGCTCTGAATATTTGGGGATGCTCAAGAACAGGGCTGTACCTTTTTTTTTAAAGCTGAGGGTTGCATTTGGCTTTTGAGTACAGGTAAACCTTGACTTAACAGCCACAGTTGAGCCCCAAATTTCAGTTGCTATTAAGGAAGACACTTCAAGTCTGTAGAGATTCTCAGTCATCCGGGTCATGGCTGTCCCAAAAGTGCTTTTTTCAGGAGGCAACAGGACTTTCTTGTTTTTTCTTTGAAGGCATTTCACTCCTCATCCAAGAAGCTTCTTCAGCTCGGACAGGATAGTGGGAAATGGAAAGATTTATATTCCTTGCATTTATATTCCTACTCAGGTGACCCCGAGGACACAGATAAACTTCCAAGTGCTTCAAGAAGTGCTCTAAAAGGATGCAAATCAGAGGTGAAATCCAGCCGGTTCTATCCGGCTCAGATGAACCGATACCGGCAGCTGCGGGAGGCTCCGCCCACCCACGCGGATGTCATGACGTTGCTTTTTTGCGACATTTTAAACCTCTGTGCATGCGCAGAAGGCTTTGCGCATGTACAGACAATGGCGCGTTTGCAGTGGTGGGTGTCCCCCGGTAGTAAAACCGGTGGGAGGCTCCGCCCACCGACCCTGAATGTCATCAAAACGCTTCTGCGCATGCGCGCGGCCCCACTGCAAACCGGTAGTAAAGGTAAGTGTCAGCCTTCGAAGGCTGCCATAAAGAGGAGGAGATGAGGCTTGAACTTTTACCTACTTATTCTTTTTGTAGATAGTGTTGCTTGGAGATGGGATGGGAGGGGGGAATTCCTGGGGTTGGAGGCAGGAGCTGAGAAGATTGAGCTGGAAGATGGCCAATAAGAAGTTGAGGTTTGGGGGAACGGAAGGGGAAGGTTTTGGGGTCAGAGGGTTAGTATTGGCTACGACGAAGTTGGGACCAGATCTGTCGTTCTCAATAAATGAGATATTTCAGCAAAGACTAATTGCTTGGGAGTGCAATTTATTTGAGATGACATCGGAACCTGACAGTAAGTAGAACCCACACCTGACCGGTAAGGAAGGTAAGTAAATTTAACCCCTGATGCAAATGACCAGCTGTCTGTAAGGAATATAAATGTTTCCATTCCCCCATTATCCTGTCAGAGCTGAAGAAGCTTCTTGGATGAGAAGCAAAACGTCCTCAAAGAGAAAAAACAAGAAAATCCAATTGCCTCCTGAAAAAGCACCTTTGGGAGAAGAAAGACACGTGTTAAAGTGAATTTTGCCCCATATTATGACCTTTCTTGACACATCTGTTAAGGGAATCACTGTAGTTGGTAAGTTGTAAAACAACTGCAAAGTGGAATCTGGCATCCCCCTTGAGTTTGATCCCAGGACACTGCAACCATCATAAAATACGAAACATTTGTCAAGTATCTGAATTTTGATCATGTGGACACCACAATGGTTGTAAGTGTGAAAAATGGTCATAAGTCAGGGGTCCTTGGTGCTCTCTGAGCTTGCTTGTTTTCTTACAGACGTTTGGTTACCCTAACTAGCACGGATGATGTTACCTAGTTTGGGTAATGAAACGTCTCCTTTATTGGTCGTAAATCAGCTTTTTTCAGCGCCGTTGTAACCCCAAACGGTCACTAAACGAAGTGATGTAAGTCGAGGACTAGCTGTAGTGGACTAGAGAATCATTCTACAAAAAAGGGGGCGAGTTTGGGTGAAAACCAGGAGTCTGTGAGTTCTAGGGCCGCTCTAGGCACGAAAACCAGCTGGATGATTTTGGGCCGGTCACGCTCTCTCAGCCCAACCCACCTCCCAGGGTTGTTGTTGAGGGGAAATAGAGGAGGAGGAGGAGGAGGAGGAGGAGGAAGTATTATATATGTTTGCTGCCTTGAATTGAAGTAATAAAATAAACCTAATAAACCCAACTGACTTTTGGGCTGATGTTTGGGTGACTCAGCCAAACGTCAAGATGCGCCTCATGCAAATACCGACTTCACGCCTCAACTGAGGGAGGAGACAGCTTTCAACTTTCCTTGAAACCATCTTGCCGTGTCTTTTTTGGTCTTCTCTCCACATCACCCACTTTCCTTCGCCATCTTCCTTCTTCCTTCCTACACCCACAGAGACAGAACAGCTGCCTTCCCACCTGCCAATCTAAACTGAGCCAAGTGGTATATATTTCACTTTCCCTTTGCATCCATGCCTATACCAGAGGCTGTTTAATTATCTTTTCTGTGCTGGGTTTTCTTTTTTCTTTTTGCTTTCGCCTTCCAGTTTTTTGCTTCCCCCACTCAGGCTGCAGAAACCTTTCAAATCCCTAAAGAGCAGAGAACGTTACAGATAAATTGAGGAACAACACTTGTGAATGCCAATAATGCTCTTTCCCCAGTTCTAAATTCAAACAGGTGGCAGAAACTAAGCTGAAAAACAAGCTCAGTTTTGACAACTTGAAGGCAGGACAAGAAGCAATTGGGTGGAAACTAATCGAGGAGAGAAGCAACCGAGAACTAAGGAGAAAGTTCCTAACAGTTAAAACAATTAGGAAGTTGCGGGAACTTCATCACTGGAGGCTTTCAAGAAGAGATTGGATTGCCATTTGTCAGAAATGGTGTAGGGTCTTCTGCTTGGGTGGGGGGTTGGACTAGATGTCCTACAAGGTCCCTTCCAACTCTGCTAATCTGTAAAAAGTTAATCAGTGGAACGACTTGCCTCCAGAAGTTGTGAATTCTCCAACACTGGACGTTTTTAAGAAGAGATTGGCCAGCCATTTCTCTGAAATGGTATAGGGTTTCCTGCCTGAGGAGGGGGTTGGATTAGAAGACCTCTAAGGTCCCTTCCAACTCTGTTATTCTGTTATTTTAATTCCCCTTACATTCTTTTGGAGGGCCGTGAAAACAAGTATGCACCAAACTCAATCCAATCAAATGCGAATCTAGTGATAGTGCCTTTCCAGAAGATCCAGAATATTATTCGTTGGGTCAATCAAAGTCAATCATCATTTTGGAAAAATGCAAAATTTTAGACCACTTCTTTCAGTCATTATACCAGAAAAGTTCTCAGAAAGTTTCCATATGTCAAAAAGCAAGTGAGTTGCTACATTATTCCTTGCCTAAAGAATGTTCTCCTTGCGTAATTTACACATCAGATGCATTGAGTATTTGGGAGCAATTGAAGAGTGATTAAAACAAAAAACTTTTCCTAAACTTTTAAAAACTGTCTTGACATTCTCATGAGGACCCTCTAATTAGGTGGTTACTTAGAAGCCAACAACCTGATGGGACCTAATAAAAAAAAATCAGTCAATGTTGGCAGCATCTTAAAAAAAAATTGTTAGGGGATACATACTGTAATTTTTATTTGTTTTATACCTATTCATGTTAGAGTTATCATCCAATTAACAACTGCGTTAACATAGTCCTAGAGGAGTGAATGTTATACCATGTGATTTATTTTGCTGGTTATTCGTCTATCATTATATTTATTTCCTTCGCTCGGGTTTTGTTCTTTTTAAATTTTGCTGGTTGTTGACCAAATAAATATGATTGTTTGATCAATAGTCGCACGATAGGGTGTCTTTGCTTCTTTATTAGCCTTGTTCTATTACCTAGTCAGTCACAAAGTTAGAAAAATCTCCTTTGAGATCTGGTAGCACACAATTTGGCCCAAGTGGGTCTGGAAGAGACTGGACTGCCATCTGTCAGAAATGGTGTAAGGCAGAGGTCTTCAAACTTGGCAGCTTTAAGACTTGTGGACTTCAACTTCCAAAATTCTCCAGCCAGCTATGCTCCACAGCTATGCTATGCTGACTGGAGAATTCTGGGAGTTGAAGTCCACAAATCTTAAAACTACCAAGTTTGGGGACTAGTGGTGTAAAGTCTCCTGCTTGGGCGGGGGGTTGGACTAGATGACCTACAAGGTCCCCTCCAACTTTGTTAATCTGTTAAAAGTCACTGGCTAGAGACTGCATGTCTACCAACTTTCTCTAGGAAGTGCTGGATGGCCTAATAATCTTTTGGCCAGAAGACTAGTCCTTATAGTTAGTTCCCTTCCCATATTCAGAGAGGCAGATGTTTGAACTCATTCATGGAGGACTTTGCTTTTTTTCAGTAGTTCTTTCTCTCCAAATCTTTTTCATAGCTAGGAAAGCAAAATGGCTTAATTAGAGGTTAAGGCACCAGGCTAGAAAGCAGGAGACTATGAATTCAAGTCCTGTTTTAGTCATGAAAACCAGCTGGGTGACTTTGGGCCAATCACCAGGAGACTGTGAGTTCTAGTCCTGCCTTAGTCATAAAAGTCAGCTAGGTGACTCTCTCTCTCAGCTCAAGCCACCTCACAGTGTTATAACTCTAGCCAAACATACCTGATACACCTTCCTCCTCTTCTTTTTCCCACACAACCAGTTTGTGAGGTGGGTCGGGCTGAGAGAGAGTAACTGATCTGGTGGCTTTCATGCCAAAGGCATGCCTAGAACTCACAGTGCTCTGGTGATTGATACAAAGTCACCTAGCCAGTTTTCATTCCTAAAGCAGGACTAGAACTCACAGACTTGTGGTTTCTAGCCTGATGCCTTAACCACTAGACCAGACTGGTTCTCTCTGTCTGCCTGCTTGCCTGCCTGCCACTCTATCATCTTCTCTCTCTCTCTCTCTCTCTCTCTCTCTAACTCTCTCTCTCTCTCTCTCTCCCTATCATCTATCTACCTACCTACCTATTATGTATCCATCTATCTCTACCTACCTATCATCTATCTACTACCAACCTACCTACCTATCACCTATCTACCTACCTATCATCCATCTCTCTCTCTCTCTCTCTCTCTCTATCTATCTATCTATCTCTATATCTATCTGTCTATCTATCTATCTATCTATCTATCTATCTATCTATCTATCTATCTATC
>WNWU01000003.1:59667972-59684662 GCA_012654045.1 Ptyas mucosa
TATTCTATTCTATTCTATTCTATTCTATTCTATTCTATTCTATTCTACTCTACTCTACTCTACTCTACTCTTCATTCTTTTATTCTATTCTATTCTACTTTACTCTACTCTACTCTACTCTTTATTCATCTATTCTATTCTATTCTATTCTATTCTACTTTACTCTACTCTACTCTTTGTTCATCTATTCTATTCTATTCTATTCTATTCTACTCTACTCTACTCTTTATTCTTCTATTCTATTCTACTCTACTCTACTCTACTCTACTCTACTCTACTCTACTCTACTCTTTATTCATCTATTCTATTCTATTCTATTCTATTCTATTCTATTCTATTCTATTCTATTCTTTATTCATCTATTCTATCCTATCCTATCCTTCCACATCTATAGATATAATCTTACCAGACTGATGACTCTGCTATCTGCATCGATAATAGACTCTGGGAACCCTCTTTCTCTCACATATAGTATCCAGGCTGAGTTGCTCTTACTTTTTTGTTTATCCCTTTTTGTAGATTGTCCCAAGTAATTTTTAACAATTTCCATCAAATTTGCCTTGTGTTTTCTCTGCTTCCTTTATTTTTTAAAAGTGCCCTGCTTTCTGTGCCTTTTGCTTGGATTATAGAGCGAGTTCTAAGATGTAGTTCCTCTATGGAACTAGGGGAAATTATGCTGTTTTAAATTCTTGCACCAGCTGGACTGAAGCCCATCTGCCTCCCTGTCCTCATAGGCTACATCATTTAATTAAAACAAATTGAGCAAAAACATAGCCGAGGTGCCTATAGAAGAATTAAATTGCATACTGTACAATGAACGTTAACAATAGGAATAAACATAAAATGTTAATGCAGCCGTAACCTCAGCAGTAGAAACAGCATCTCCATCTACTAGAGAACTCTGCGTGAAAAAAGAATTTGTTTTATTTATTGTTTTTCCTCCATATATATTGTTTAACTGATTTGATGTTTTGATCTCTGGTTATATAGTATGCTGCCCAGAGTCACTTAGGTGAGATGGGTAGCCATTTAAATGTGATAGCTCAGGGGTCGGCAACTCGCAGCTCTGGAGCCACATGTGGCTCTTTCATCCCTCTGCTGCGGCTCCCTGTCACCGGTCGGCTCCACAATCGATAGGGGTTTTGGTTAGGATAGGTAGAGGAAAAAGGATGCCATGCTAGGAGGAGACTCTATGATGGGGAAACCAGACTTCCAGTCGGCAGAGGGAAAAAGGACGCCATGCTAGGAGGAGACTCTATGGTGGGGGAACCAAACTTCCAGTCGGCTCCAGAATTGAACGGGGGAGGGGGGAGGGGGCTTCCTGTTCAGGACCTTTGTGGCTCTTTGAGTGCTGCCGACCTGTGATAGAAAAATCAAAAGAATAAATACTAAAATTGATCTCAATTTTAGAGTAATAAAACCGTATCAACAATTAAAACCAATCAGGGCAATCCATCATGGCAATTCCCTAAAATGTTGACAATGCTGCTTCCTGATAAAACTCTTCTGTCAATCCAAATCCATATATATAGGGGCCAGGGCAGAAAAGACCCTGTTTCTGATTTCTCGACTTCACAATTCGCAAAAGAGAGAAGCTGATAGATTAGAATAGTAGACAAGAACTCTCCATGTTATCTTTGGCATGGATAAATGGACAGATGGATAAGAAGTACAGATGTCAATTATTCTGGATTGGCAGCGCAATGTGAAATTGGAAGGAATTTATTCTTAAAACTTGCCCCGGAGAAATCTGAGTTTTCTAGAATTTCTATCCAAAGAGCAATATTCTTTGGTCCTTAACTTTAGAGAATATATTCACAGCATTTGCCATGATGAAAGATTCCTATAATATAGGTAGTCCTCAACTTTCAACCCCTTGTTTAATAACCATTTGAAGTTACAACGGCACTGAAAAAAATGACTTATGACCGTTTTACACACTTACGACTATTGCAGCATTTTTGTGGTCACATGATCAAAAATTGGATGTCTGGCAACTGGTTCAAATTTACGACAGTTGCAATGTCCCAGAGTCATATGATCACCTTTTGCGACTTTCTGACAAGCAAAGTGTTAGAAATTCTGTTTATACAAAGCAACACACAGAGCAAACAAAGAGCACAGTCACCATGTGCTTTACTGCTCAACTATATTACTGTAGGAGGAAATAGGAAACTCGATTTAGAACAAAAGAGCATATCGAATATATGCCATAGTGCCAAACTTGTAAACACTGCCACCAACTGGCTAAATACTACTGTAGTTGCATAAAAATATGTTCCAACAATGAATTCCAACACAAAGTCAAAGGGGAAGCCAGATTCATTTAACAACCCTGTTACAATCTTAATAACTGCAGTCATTCACTTAACAACTAGGGCAAGAAATGTTGTAAAATGAGGCAAAGCTCACTTAACAATTATTAACAACAGAAATTTTGGGCTCAATTGCGGTCATGAGTCAAGGACCACTTGTTTGTATATTCAACCATTTTTCTGTTCAATCAGTTCTGCCTACCCTGGTAATATTTTTAAACATAAAGTTAAAAGTCTACATTTGTATCTATAAGGTACCTCTCTATGGACAAGTTCACCACATGTATATTCTTGCTTAAATATGTACTATTTTCAATTTTAGAGTTGGGAAAATTTTTTCAATGGGCCTTAGTCTATAAATGCTTGGCAGTTTCGCATTGAATTCTGTTGAACAGATCGCTTCTAAAGATAAATCCATGGGTAGAGTTCTCCAGTCTCTTTATATCTACACAGGCATTACGGTAAGATGGAAATTGCATGTAGTTTTCTATGCAACCACATTCTTGGGAATTATTTAGATAGCTTGTTAAGCAATAAGATCCCAACAGTAAATATCCTGAGCTTTGCCAATCAACTAAATGAGACTTTCATGGCAGCATTGTGCTTATTCTTCTTACTAAAATTGGGGAGATTTTGTTTTTCCTGGAATTGCTGCAATTGTCATCTGCAATGTTTCTAAAAGATTGCTGTATAGATTGGGGCAGGCAATTAATTTCCCCAAGGGGCCACATGAGAAACAGGAACTGTGCTAGATAGCCGAATATAAGCCCCCGAAGTTGCTTTGGCATTCATATACATATTTTAAAAAGTAGAAGTTGCCCTCAAAGTAAAAGCAATCCATGCAGGAGCAACCAAAGTGTTGGATGTATTTAGATCCCTGATGCTAAGGGGAAATACATTTTAATGGTTATGCTAAACTTTCACCATTTTAATTCTAATTTCTGTGGACCCCTCACTCCATATTTAAGAGGTTCCTAAGGGGGATATGCATAAGTAAACTAACGTGCCTGTGGTCCCTGATGCATTTTAATTGTTTTCATTTTGCTTGTTCAAATTTCTCATTTTCTTTTGACAAATAAATGTAAATGAAGAAAGAAGGAAGGAAGGAAAGAAAGAAAGAAAGAAGGAAGGAAAGAAGGAAGGAAGAAAGAAAGAAGGAAGGAAGGAAGGAAAGATAGAAAGAAAGAAGGAAGGAAGGAAAGAAAGAAAGAAAGATAGAAAAAGAAAGAAGGAAAGAAGGAAGGAAGAAAGAAGGAAGGAAGAAAGAAGGAAGGAAAGAAAGAAAGAAGGAAAGAAAGAAAGAAGAAGGAAGGAAAGAAGAAAGAAAGAAAGAAAGAAAGATAGAAAAAAGAAGGAAGGAAAGAAGGAAGGAAGGAAGGAAAGAAGGAAGGAAGGAAAGAAAGAAAGAGAAAGAAAGAAAGAAGGAAGGAAGAAAGAAAGAAAGAGAAAAAAGAAGGAAGGAAAGAAGGAAGGAAGGAAGGAAGGAAAGAAAGAGAAAGAAAGAAAGAAAGAAAGAAAGAAAGAAAGAAAGAAAGAAAGAAAGAAAGAAAGAAAGAAAGAAAGAAAGAAGTTACAATATATGCAAGCTGGTCAGAAGGTCCCAAAGGTATTTTTTCAAGAGGCAACTGGACTTTGTTTTTCCTTGAAGACATTTTGCTTCTTATCCAAAAAGCTTTTTCAGTTCTATTAAAAAAAACCCCACCTACTTGCCTCTTGAAAAAGCACCTTTGGGACAACCATGACCTGGATCCAAATCCCCAACTCCAAGCCATGGCCCACTATCAGGCCACAACCTGTTCAAAACTGGGCCATGGGAAAGATGGGCAATCGTGAACACGAGAAACTCCACTCGCACGAGAGGAGGCCACTAGCGCTCGCTTGCGAAGGTCCCTTTGCATGAGTGGAGCTTCGTGCACGCAAGTACAAGCACCCTCCTCTTGTGCACGAAGCTCCATTCCTGCAAGTGGAGTGTGCGCACTCCACTCGCACAAATGAAGCTGTGTGCACACGTCTGCCTGCCACTCACATGCCTCCTCCCCCCACCCCACCCCGAGCCAGACCAGACCACCAAGCTGGGAAGGTTGGGGTTCACTGATCTGGATGACTGAGAATCTCTATAGACCCTGGTCAGAAGATAGAACCTTTGTGTGATGACCTGGGAAAAGGCACAAAGGTCACACAGCCAGCTGAGAGTTCAAACTACCCTTCAATGCTCCAAATTTCCCCTCAAACACTCCCATATTCTTGGCAAGTCCCAGAGATAACCCCCACACACGACGGCCTCTGGCTGCGCCCAGTCCAGCAAAACAAAGGAACTGGGGAATGAAACCACGAACCAAGGAACAAACAATGAGTCCATCAAGTAAGGAACAAGGCACTGAGTCCACGAAGCCAGGAACATGGCACTGAGTCCACGAAGTCAGAAAGAAGCAAGCAGTCCTGCAAACTCCAAATGTTTGTATCGGCACACCAACCTCTACCAATTCAGCATTTGTTCCTGACAAACGCCCCGCCCCACAACGTCTTCTTAAATCTCAGTCCCCAGGTGTGCCTTGTGAAGAGGGGCAGGGCGCTCTCCTCCTGAGTTGTTGAGTCAGCCTGCACTGTTCCTGCCTTCTCTCCACTCTCCATGCTTGGGGATCAGGAGGGGGCAGTCCTTGCTCATTGCCTGAGCTCTGTCATTCCTCATGTCCACTGCTTGCCCTCTCTTGGTCATCCTGCCCCCATTCCTCCCTGCTAGCAAGCCTTAGGAAGACTCAGCAAAGCAACTCAGATGCTTTATGATAGAAAGCGATGCCTACAACGATTTCCCCGATGTCAACTTTTCAAAGCATCAAATAATTTCCGCAGCTGGGTTGACTAAAAATGGAAGCTTCTGTCTCTCTCTGTGTGTGAGCGTGAAATGAATAGCGTGAGTTGGAGTTTCCTGCTTAGTCTGAAAAATGAGATCCACTTCTCCAGGGCCCTGGGCTTCGGCAAGACAGTGTGAGATCAACAAATTGTTTATAAGGCGATCCAGTTTTCATTCACCGATTTAGAAAATATCAGAAGAGTTGGGTTGTTTGGGGTTTTTTTTTTGGTTTTTTGGCCAACTCTTCCTGTAAGACAGGAATACAGGTAGTCTTCAACGTAACAATAGTTTACTTGGTGACTGTTTGAAGTTACAACGGCACTGAAAAAAGTGATTGATTAAAAAAAACATTGGACATAGATATGACACCACTGGTTCCAAACATCTTCCGCCACTTTACAATAATATTAGTACTCATATAAACATATACAGTAGTTCTTAAGCTTTGTTCATTATTTAAACATGATATGATATTAATGCTTTTTCCCTTATTTCTGTATATTTATTCATCTCTTAAACATACATTGATCTATAAAAACATCTATATTTTTGTTCTAGCACTATGCATTTGTCTTGGCTACCCTCTTGTTATCTAATCATAAAATTGTTCCCAGATTCTGTAGTACTTAGTTTCGCTTTTATCCTTCAGTTCCAAAGTGAGTCTGTCCATTTCTGCGCAGTTAAAGATTTTCAGTAATATTTCCTCTTCAGTTGGAATATCTTTCTCGTTCCATTTTTTGAGCGAAGGCTATTCGTGCCGCTGTGAGTATATGGAGTAATAAATAATTTGTATCTTTCTTATATTTTCTTTCTGTAATTTTTAAAATTTTGTATTATTAATAAAAAACTTTTAAAAAAGAGTGATACGATCAGCGGTGGGTTTCCAATATACTTACCACTGGTTTGCTGCGCGCACGCATGCTTGCTTCACATGCACCTTCTGCGCATACACCTGTCTTTCTGTGCATGTGCCCATCCTTCTGTGCATGCACTTTGCTTGCTCGTGCGCCTTCCGCGCATGCACCCGGCCTCAAAAAGTCCCTAAATAGGACGACATAGATATAGAGCCAAGGCGGGTGGGTGGCCACTCACCTACGATCTCCGCTACCAGTTTGCCTGAACCGGTCCGAACCAGCTGAATACCACCTGTGCTTACGACTGTTGCAAGCATCCTCACAGGCATGTGAATGCAATTTGAATACTTGGCAACTGACTCATATTTATGACTGTTGCTGTATCTCGGGGGTCACGTGATCGCCTTTTGCGTCCATCTGACAAGCAAAGTCAGTGGGGAAGCCAGATTCACCTAACAAATCGTTTTACTAGCTTAACAACTGCAGTGATTCAATGAACGACTGTGGTAAGAAAGGTTGTAAAATGAGGCAAAATTCACACATGTTTCGCTTAGCAACATAAGTTTTGGGCTTAATTGTGGTCATAAGTCAAGGACTACCTGTATCCATTGACCTACTTTATCGAGCCAGATAGGTTTTTATCCCTTGAGCTGGGCCAATGCAGGGGTGAAATGCTCCCGGTTCAGATCGGATCGCCTGATCCGGTAGCGATGGAGGCGGGTGGATCGGAGAACTGGTAGTAAAAATTCCTGCCCCCCCCCATACCCAGCTGAGCCGCGCAATCATCAGAGGGTTTTTGTTTTTTTTTTTACTTTTAAAAGCATTTTTTCTACAACCTCTTTGGCCGAAAAATGCTTTTAAAAATAAAAAAAATAAGCCTCTGATGATCGTGCGGCTCAGCTGGGATCCTCAAAAGCTTTTAAAAGCATTTTTTAAACAACCTCTTCAGAGGTTGTAGAAAAAATGCTTTAAAAGCCTCTGATGATCCCAGATGAGTTGCCTGATTGGCAGAGGCTTTTTTTCTTTTAAATGCTTCTGACGATCCAAGCTGAGTTGCCTGACCGGAAGAGGCTTTTTTTCTTTTAAAAACCTCTGATGATCCAAGCTGAGTTGCCTGATCGTCAGAGGCATTTAAAAGAAAAAAGGGGTATA
Organism: Ptyas mucosa; assembly: GCA_012654045.1. Taxonomy (NCBI): domain Eukaryota; kingdom Metazoa; phylum Chordata; class Lepidosauria; order Squamata; family Colubridae; genus Ptyas; species Ptyas mucosa. Next base: position 59,675,145 of record WNWU01000003.1, read on the forward strand.
TACGAGACCGCCTTCTGCCATCAACAACCTCCCACCGGCCAATACGCTCCCACAGAGAAGGGCTCCTCAGGGTGCCGTCGGCCAAACAATGTTGACTGGCGACATCCAGGGGGAGAGCCTTCTCTGTGGGGGCACCAGCCCTCTGGAATGAGCTGCCCCTAGAGGTTCATATATTCCCCGACCTGCATACCTTTTACCGCGCCCTGAAGACTCTTTTATTCCAACAAGCCGGGCTGGCCTAATAGGAATTTTAAATTGGGTGTTTGTTAGTTTTTAATTTCGTGGGCCAAATTTTATATATATATATATCTATATATTTTAAATTGTTCTTAAATTTTGTGGTTTATATGTGTTTTAATATGGCTGTACACCACCCTGAGTCCTTTGGGAGAAGGGAGGTATAGAAGTTCAATAAAATCTAAATCTAAAAAAAATGTGTGTCCCTCTTGATGTCAAAGGGGGACACATTTAATGCATTCTTGTGCTGGCGCTGGACAGCTTCTTTTCCCATCTTATTTTGTACGCAAGCCTTTCTGTCAGACGTCAGGTTCTTTACCTTCCTTTTCAGAGAGCCAAAAATAACACAAGCAGTGCTCCTTACACAAAGGAAAGGTTTGCAACAAATGAAACCAGTTTCAGATGAAGCTCGTCCTGAGAAGCGTTGCAAAATTCACCTAGCTTTCCGGTGAGCTTTTGAAGGTCAGAATTGAAACTTTTAATCAACAATGAACCTGAGCGATCTTAACACTTCTCCTAGCCCTTACTACAGCTGTCATTTGTTGTTGATTTTTAAAATAAGGAAATACCCTAGTTGGGCGGGGTTACTTTTAGATATTCCTTCCCACCCGTAGGTTAGTTAGATTAGCCTGGAGAATACAGGTAATCCTCGATTTACAACAGTTCATTTAGTGACCATTCAAAGTTACAATGGCACTGAAAAAAAGTGACTTAAGACCATTTTTCACACTTACAATCATTGCAGCATCCCGATGGTTATGTGATTTGATGCTTGTTAACTGGCTTATATTTATGATGGTGTTCTGACCCAGCTCCCCAGACATGACAAACCCTCTGTATTAAATCAGTGATTCCTTTATTAGGAGTGCCAGCAGCCCTGGCAAAAAGTTTCTCTCTCACCGCAGGCTAACAAGTTTGTCCTGTAGGGAGATGAATAGTTGTCTGCCACATCTATTCATCTCTGCCCCCTGCCTTTTATCCCCAGAGCTAGAATGGGGTTTTGCTAGCAGCTGTGGCTCTTCCTTCCCAAGGACCGGCCCATAGATTTCCACTGCTCTCCTCTCCTCAGCCTTCTGTGCATCTGTGCATCAGGCACTGGACCCAGCTGTTCCTCCTCTTCCACATCAGCTACCTTCAGACCTGGGGGCTGTTGACTCTCCATTTCAGGGCTTATGGACAGCCCAGGCTCCGCCTCTGTCTCTCTCTCTGACAACTCCATTCCCTCTTCCCCCTCAGAGCTCTCAGGTTGCCTTGATGCTAGCCCTGACTCAGCTGATTCAGCTGCTGGAGAGGCCAGCGGCGGACAGGCCACAACAGATGGTTGCAGTGTCCCGGGGTAACATGATCACTTTTTGCGACCTTCTGACAAGCAAGGTCAATGGGAAAGCCAGATTCTCTTAACAACCCTGTTAAGAGGGGGTTGGACTAGATGACTTCCAAGATCCCTTCCAATTCTATTACTCTATGGTCTACGTTCTATGAATCATTCTTGCTTAAATCTCTATTGGGTATATGCAGAATACTATTAGTTTTGCTCTTGCTGCATATTCTTCACGTTTAAGTCCTCATTTTTTTGCTCCAGATCATGACCAAGGAAACAGTTCTCTTGGTCTGAACAGAACGCTAATCTTCCCAAGATCAAATGTTTGTCCTTGAATTACAGAGCTTTACTTCAATCTATCATTCTCACATTACAGACACAACTGATCTCGAAGGGCCAATGTCAGAAAGTGGAAAAAAAATATTGCTTTGGCATGCTACATTAATAATTTCAGTGCACATCCCCTCGACTAATTGCATTTTTGCTTCCTTTGAATTCCTATCACTGAAGAATAGATTTATTTCTGACACTTCTGCTTTGCTGATTTAAGCCTGCCTTCCAGCTGTTAGATCAGGGAAAATAATTATGCAACTCCATGACAAATAAAGACCAGATTAATCTCTACTTAGTCAACCAACTCGGCACAAATATACTCATCCACCGGCAGGAATGAGGGATGATGACATCCTGTATATATTTTAAATAATCCACAACCTCTTCAAAGTCGAAAGGAAGTTAAATGCATCCCTCTGCTTTTTATAGCCGGCTAGTTTCACTTTTGAATGGTAAACAATGTGTTTAGTGAAGGAGCCTTTTCTATGGTGGAGGGTTTTGGGTGGTCCCCGGGAAATGCATCTGGGAGAGACAACGGGAAAACTGGATATGAATGAAGGAGAAATTAGGCACTTCTAGAATACAATTCATATTTTTCTTTAGCCTTGCGTGCCATTTTAATTGGTCTAAATGAAGTCCATAATTTAATGTATAATAATGAAGATTTACAATTTTAATTTTCCTTCCTTCCTTCCTTCCTTCCTTCCTTCCTTCCTTCCTTCCTTCCTTCCTTCCTTCCTCCTTCCCTCCCACCCACCCTCCCTCTCTTTCTTTTCCTCTCTCCCTCCCTCCATTCCTCTCTCCCTCCCTCTCTCCCCCTGCCTGCCTGCCTGCCTGCCTCCAGGTTTTCCCCTTTCTGGATTAGAAAATGTAGTTGATTAAGACTTTATTTGGTTTGCAGCCTGAATCATTTCGCTGAATTGATTTGATTTGATTTGATTCAAATCCTCCAATTGATTTGAAGGCATTTGATTTGATGCATCTGATTCACTGATTCTGTCTAAAGAGCTTATTCCAATGTGATTTGACTGACTGACTGTCAAATCAAATCTCCAAATCATTTTTTTTAAATGAGAAAATGACTTTCTCTATCATGCTCTGTGCAGGGGTGAAATCCAGCAGGTTCTGGGGAACCGGTAGCGGAAATTTTGAGTAGTTCAGAGAACCAGCAAATACCACCTCTGGCTGGCCCCAGAGTGGGGTGGGAATGGGGATTTTGCAGTATCCTTCCCCAGGAGTGGAGAGGGAATGGAGATTTTGCAGTATCCTTCCCCTGCCATGCCCACCAAACCACACCCATCAAGCCACACCCACAGAACCAGTAGTAAAAAAATTTGAATCCCCCTACTGGAAAGATGGTTCTTATAAACTTTTTCCATGAAAACTTAAATCAGACAATGTTCTGCTGGTGAAAAGCATATTTATTTTATTATTAGTTCTATTTATATGCCGCCCTTCTTCGGAGACTCAGGGCGGCTTACAATGCATTAAGCAATAGCCTTCATACTTTTTTGTATATACCTGCTTAGTAGGGCTTTCGGGCCCCCCCCCCATATGAAAAGAAAACATAATAAAAAGTGTTTATCATTTGCTTTTAGGGATTATGAAGGCTCTATTTAAGTGCAGGTCAGCATATTTTATGCCCACCAAGCCACGCCCACCAAGCCACACCATGCCCACCAAGCCACGCCTACAGAACTGGTAGTAAAAAAAAATGGATTTCACCACGGGCTCTGTGGAAGTAAAAGTTGGAAAACCTACAGTGGCCAGACAGAAACAGAAACAGATGAATTTTCAATAAGAGAAAATATTTGTAGCTCAGAGGTCCTTGGTGCTCTTTGAGCTTCATTGTTTGCTTGGCAGAGTTTCATTACCCAAACTAGTTAACATCATCAGTGGTAGGAAGGGTTTGCTCTCAGTGGGCATGCAGGTGGCTTGCCCTGTCAGTGCTGGTGGTGGGGTGGCAAAATCCCTCCCCCACCAGCAATCAGCACCCAGATGAGCATAGATTAACTCCAAGATTAACATCAGATCAATAATCAATTAGTAAGCAATACCCCAATCAAGGAACTGCCAAAGAAGCCAACAGCAAACAGCCCAATCAAAGAATCTCTAAGACCATTCCTACCAATATTGACAGGCAAGCCACTCAAATATAAACTGACAGCTAACCAGAAGTGGGTTTCAGCGGGTTCTGACCAGTTCTGGAGAACCGGTAGTGGAAATTGTGAGTAGTTCGGAGAACCGGTAGTAAAAATTCTGACTGGCCCCGCCTCCATCTATTCTCTGCCTCCCAAGTCCCAGCTGATCGGGAGGAAATGGGGATTTTGCAGTAACTTTCCCCTGCCATGCCCACCAAGCCACGCCCACCAAGCCATGCCACGCCCACCAAGCCACATCCACAGAACCGGTGATAAAAATTTTTTGAAACCCACCACTGCATCAAACCCCACTTCTTCCTAGCACTGATGATGTTACCTAGCGTTGGAAGAAATATCCATCTGGTTCAGAGGTGGTATTCAGCCGGTTCAGACCGGTTAGGGCGAATCGATAGGAGAAATCACGGGTGGGCCTTTTCACCCGCCTTGACTCTATGCCATCCTATTTAGGTCTGCTTTTGAGGCTAGGTGCATGCGTGGAAGGCGTGCGTAAGCGCGGGGCGAACCGGTGGTAACAAAATGTGAAACCCACTGCTGAACCCAGGAGAAGGGCACTGGAGACAAAATGGAGGCTGGAGATTGATTGGAAAGAGGGTCCGTTTATTGATGAAGCAGAACCACATGTTTGTGGTTGTGGTGCAGCTGACCATATGGAGTTGAGAGTGGGGAGTATTTATACCTTTTCTTGGGCTTTGAACTTGACCTTCCTGTTGAAGAACATGTATTCTATTGGCTGTTGTCAGACTCCCAGGGGGCCATGTACAAATCCTAGGAGTTTGTCTGAGCTAGGTTTGGTTGAAGCTTGAACTGCTGGGGATGGTGCAACTGAGATGATGCAATGAAGGGGCTTTGGGCAATTCCTATTGTGGCTGAGGGCTAATCCTACCTTTGTTGGATCTTGGGTGAGGGTATTTGCTTATGAATAGAGGTAGCTATCTGTTTAGTGCTGGCATCTGCTGTGGGCTATTAAGGAAGGCGGGGGCTGCTTTCCAAGAGCATGTTTCTCCATCTCTCATCCAGGGAAATATAATATTTTGCCTTTTTAATATTTCTCAAAATATTTCATTCTTCTAGGAGCGGGGTGGGGGCTAACTTCCTACACTAGCTTGGTTAATGAAACATCTGCAAGAAAACCACCAAGCTCAGACAGAACCAAGGACTGCACCAAGGACTGCACCGTTCAACCCTGAATTACACATATCCCCATTTATCAGTTTCCAGAGTGGCCTAGATGTGACTGCAGAATGAAGGAAATGCATTGTGCAAGTCAACCCGTTGTAAGCACAAGAGAAGTGCTATTTTTAAAACGCCCATTTTTTTTAAATCAAAAGAGCAAGTTAGCTCAGTCAGACACAGCTCTGTGAGGATCATGATCAATGAAGACATTAGACCAGTGATGGCTAACCTTTTGGCCATCGTGTGCCAAAAGCAGGGGGAGCGTGGTGGGGTCACACGCATGCGTGCCCACAGTCATAATTTTATGCGCCCTGCCCCCCCCCTGTGCTTCCCCCACTTTTGGCACGCAATGGCACGGTGGGCCTGGTAGGCCCGTTTTTTGCTCTACCCAGGCCCCAGAGCCTTTCTAGGAACCTGGGGAGGGCAAAAACGGCCACACACACCCCCAGAGGCCTTCCGGAGGCCGGAAACAGTGTGTTTCCTGACTTCTGGTGAGTCCAGAAGGCCCGAAAATCAGCTGGCCAGCGCATGCATGCATGCCAGAGCTGAGCTCGCATGCCCACGGATATGGCTCCACATGCCACACTGTGGCACCCGTGCCATAGGTTCGCCATCACAGCATTAGACAGAAGCTGAGGGTCTTTAAATGCATTGGTGCCACCAATTGGGGCAGCCCACTGTCGGGTGCAAAAAGACGATTAGCGAAAATAGCATGTCGGAAACATTTAAAATTGATGCAGGATTTTCAATGACAGAATAAGGAGTTAGGAAGACTCCTTTTATGCCAGGAAGACTTGAAGGGGTTTCGCTTCTCATCCAAGAAGCTTCTTCAGCTCTGCCTGGATGGTGGGGAATGGAAGGATTTAGATTCCTTGCATCCTTTTAGCAGGTCGTTGAAGCACTTAGAGGTTTATCTGTGTCCTCAGGGTCACCTGAGTAGTGCTTTATAAATCCTTCCATTCCTCCACTGTCCTGTCAGAGCCGAAGGAGCTTCTTGGGTGAGAAACGAAACGTCTTCAAAAGACAAAAACAAGGAAGTCCAGTTGCCTCCTGAAAAAAGCACCTTTGGGACAACCATGGCCTGGATGATGACTGAGAATCTCCACAGACTTTTAGCTATACAATTTGGGATGAACACCCTCGGAATGGTGTGGGAGTAGGGATGGATTTCCAGAGAGAAAAAATTGCAGACTACAGAAATAATTTGCACTACTCAGGTGATCCTGAGGACACAGATAAACCTCCAGGTGCTTCAATGACCCTCTATAAAAGACCGGAGGAGGTAGTCTGGTGACCAGAGATGCGTTTCACATAAGTTTACCACTGGTTCACTGTGCACTGAAAATGTGAGCGCATGCATGCATGCACTTGCTTCGCTCACACCTTCCACACATGCATGCGGCCATCCACGCATGCGCTTTGCTCGCACACATGGCTTGCATGCATGCACACGGCTTAGAAAACGTGGCAAAATAGGACAGCATAGCACCAGGGTGGGTGGGTGGCCACCCACAGATTTTCCCACAATTGGTTCGCCCAAATTGGTCCGAACCGGCTGAATACCACCACTGCTGGTGACGCAGGTAGTCCTTGACTTACGACCACAATTGAGCACAAAATTTCTTAACAGCTGTTAAGTGAGTTTTGCCCACTTTTTTACCACCTTTTTATTGCCACGGTTGCTAAGTGAATCACTGCAGTTGTTAAGTTAGTAACACGGTTGTTAAGTGAATCTGGCTTCCTTGTTCATTGTTCTTGTCAGATGGTCGCAAAAAGCTGATCACACAACTCTGGGACACGCAACTGTCATAAATGCATGCCAGTTGCCAAGTTTCTGAATTTTGATCACATGACCATGGAGATGGTGCAGCGGTTCATTAGTGTGAAATGCGGTCCTAATTATATTTTTCAGTGCCGGTGGAACCAGTGGTGGGATTCAAATAAATTAACAACTGGTTCTCTGCCCTAATGACCGGCTGGGTGGGCGTAGCCATGGTGGGCATGGCCAGGGGATGTGACAGGCAGCACTCAACCTCCTTCACTACCCTGGGAGCAAAAACAGGCTGTGGGGGGGAGGGGCTGCCCCCCTTCCCGTGCCCTGTTTTTGGCCTAGTAGGCCTCCCTGCAGCCTCCTGGGAGCAAAAACAGGTTGTGGAGGGTCTGTTTTCAACTTCCCTGAGCCCTGGAGGCTCTCTGGAGGCTGGAAATAGGCCACTTTTCATGCTCAATGGGCCCCACATGCCCCCGTGCACTTACCTGGGATCCAAAACAGCCCATGTGGGATCTCCTGGGAGGGGCAGGGTGGGGTGGGGTGAGGCCAGCCAGTCATCAGAACTACCAGTTTGTCAAACCGGATGTAAAATTGACATCCGGTTTTGCCTGAACCGGTCCGAACCGGCTGAATCCCACCTCTGGTTGGAACATCTAACAGTCACTAAACTAATTGTTGTAAATTGAGGACTCCCTGTAATGGACAGCTTAATGAACTTTGCCCACATCCTTCAGTAATTCCAAAGCAATTTGATCTGGCATACTGGATATGCCCAGAGGAGTAAGCAAGCTTTAGATAGCCTAAGGGAAGAAAACAGATTTGAAATATCTGCCATCTGACTTTTTCAGTCAATCAGAAGGTCGGAAATGCAAGCAGGAGCAGCAGGAACTGCATGAAAGGTCATTTCCAGTTTGGTCTTGATAGTTTGTGTCATATCACAACTTCCATCACTTTGCCACACCTGCAGTGACATAGCCAGTTCTGCAAATAACAAAAGGGGGCAATTTGGACTACAGGAATCTGAGCTTCTGTTCATTTCTGTTTAAGCGGCTGAGGTTCTTCCCAAGGGCAGAACTCAGAAAGGTTCGAAAACCACAATGGAAAGATGCAGAGGTGGGTTTCAGCAGGTTCGGACCAGTTCTGGAGAACCAGTAGCAAAAATTTGGAGTACTTCGGAGAACTAGTAAATACCACCTCTGATTGGCCCCGCCCCCATCTATTCTCTCTCCCAAGTCCCAGCTGATCAGGAGGGAATGGCGATTTTGCAGTATCCTTCCCCTGGAGTGGGGAGGGAATGGAGATTTTGCAGTATCCTTCCCCTGCCACGCCCACCAAGCCACACCATGCCCACCAAGCCATGCCACGCCCACCAAGCCACACCCACAGAACCGGTAGTAAAAAAAATTGAATCCCACCACTGGAAGGATGGTTCTTTTGAACTTTTTTCCATGAAAACTCTACTCAAATCAGACAATGTTCTGCTGGTGAAAAGCATATGAAAAGAAAACATAATAAAAAGTGTTTATCATTTGTTTTTAGGGATTATGAAGGCTCTATTTAAGTGCAGGCCAGCATATTTTATTGTCATACCAACCAATTAGTTTGCAGGGTATACTAGTAGCTTACTCTGTGATCAACACTCACAAGGAACTTGATTTACTTCAGTGATTTTCTATTGTTTCTATTTATTGTTATTGTTCTGTTTAATGCTGCTTTGGATGCCCTCTTTCAGGTTTTAATCAGCCTGTGGAAGTTTTAACTTGTTTTATATTCCGTGTAAGCCATTTAGAGTCATTTCATTGCAGCAGGATAGAACTGTGATAAATAAATAAGCAACCTTCTTATTTTGTTATGATTAGAGAAAGCCACTCTATATTTCCCAATCCAATTTTTGTGGGGGTGTTAATGTGAATTCCTCTCTCCGCCATTGTAAATGGGATAAAATGTATTTATACCAGGGTACATAAAGGGCCAGATCCAGAAAAACTTCATGTAATTTGGCACCCCTCATCCTATTGATTAAGTTTTTCATAGTCCTGCACTCATTCTTGCAAAATATCATATGACACCCTCAAAATTTTGCAAAGTTTTATGATCTTAATATTATATATGTATGTATGTATGTATGTATGTATGTATGTATGTATGAAGCTGATGAAGGGAGGAGAACTTGTGGCTCAGAGGTTAATACAACTGCCTAACAAGCAGGCAGCCCAAGTTCGAATCCAAGTAAGGGTATGGCTAGCTGATGAGAGCTAAATAGCTTGAAATAGATCTATACTAGTCTCCCTTTATTTCTTTATCAGAGAAATATAAATTTGGTATAAAATGGTTTGTTGTGAATGCGACTGCTTGAGGGCTCATGGATTGGAGCTGAAAGGCGAAAGGGATGCAGTAGGCTCCCTTCCACACTTTGTATGTATGTATGTACTATATGTATGTATGTCTGACCAGGGGGTTGGACTAGAAGACCTCCAATGTCTATTCTATTCTATTCTATTCTATTCTATTCTATTCTATT
>WNWU01000003.1:59684672-59697097 GCA_012654045.1 Ptyas mucosa
TCCACTCCACTCAATGAAATTACAAGCATCTGACAGTTAGGTGGGTTCCATTACTGGAGGTTTTCAAGCAAACGTTGGACAACTAGTATTACAAACATATTTTTGGTCACTTCCATAAATTCAGTACATTCCAAAATTCAACCCCCCCCAATAATAAACTCGAAAAAAAATTCTCAGCTACCCTGAGAATAAGTAGAAAAATATGTTTCTTTCCCAGAAGAAGATATATTTTTTTTGAGATATTAGAATGCCCAATTTTGTCACAGCATGGTATAAAAGCATGATGTGTCCTTCTGTAGCATAACATGAGTCTTGTTAATAAAGAAACTGATTAACAATTAAGGAGCATTGTGCTTAATAATGTGACTTCATAAAAGAGATGAACCCTATGAACCGGTGCTTCTAAACGTGGAGTGCTTAATCAAGCATAACATTTACATAACAGAATAAGAACTAATAATATTCATCTAGACATTAACCATCAGACAGGAATATTAACTGATGAATCTAGTACGTTTAGGCTGCTATCTCCCAAATCTTTTCATATGTGTCTGCTTTGAATGCAAGGGGTATATCCAGTGGTGGGTTGCCCCCGGTTCAGACCGGTTCGCAAGAACCGGATGTCATCAAAGTTGATCTGCACTTGCACAGGAGCATCTGTGCATCAGAGATGGATTTCAGCAGGTTCTGGAGAACCGGTAGCGGAAATTTTGAATAGTTCAGAGAACCGGTAGTAAAAATTCTGAGTGGCCCGACCCCCCATCTATTCTCTGCCTCCCAAGTCCCAGTTGATCGGGAGGAAATGGGGATTTTGCAGTAACCTTCCCCTGGAGTGTGGTGGGAATGGGGATTTTGCAGTATCCTTCCCCTGGAGTGGGGAGGGAATGGGGATTTTGCAGTGTCCTTCCCCATGCCACACCATGCCCACCAAGCCACACCCACAGAGCCAGTAGTAAAAAAAAAATTGAATTCCACCACTGGCTAAAATGCAGGGTAGCAGATCCTGGAGAGAAGAGGGAACAGATTCAGCTGTGAGGAATAAGAACAGAGCAGCATTGTTGGAAGTTAAGGTATTTTTCGGACTATAAGATGCACCAGACTATAAGACGCACCTACCTTTTTTGGTGAGGAAAACTAGAAAAAGAAATCTGCCTCTGCCTCCCAGCAATTTTGCCTCGTTGCAGCAAACAGCAAACAGCTCGCTTTACTTTCATTTTCGTCTTCAGCATAGCTTGATTAGCACAAGGGGAAAAAATCTGTAATTTACCTCTTTGCAGCAAGCAGCAGAACCCTGCACAGAAAAGCTGAGAGAAAATCAGCTGAGAGTCGGGAGGCTGATCCAATCAACTTGTGTTAATTAGGTTGTGCTGAAGCTGAAAGGAGCTGTTTTTTCTTGCTGTTTGCTTGCAGGGAGGTAACTGCTGCGAGGCAGAGGCCAAAGGATGGGGGCCAGTGGGTGGGCAGGGCTACATTCGGTGTATAAGATGCACCTAAATTTTCACCCTCCCCTTTTAGGGGGGAAAAGGTGCATCTTATACTCTGAAAAATACGGTTAATGTTTCGGTTATCCTTTCCTTTGTTGAGAGTGGATAGCTCTTCTCTATCTTGTATAGAGTAGTTCTTTCTGTTTCTGATTCTACCTTCGGAATAACAGAACAACAGAGTTGGAAGGGACCTCGAAGGTCTTCTAGTCTGACCCTCTGCTCAAGCAGGAAACCTTATACCATTTCAGACAAATGGTTGTCCAATTTCTTCTTAAAAACTTCCAGTGTTGGAGCATTCACAATTTCTGGAAGCAAGTTGTTCCACTGGTTAATTGTTCTAAATTTCTCCTTAGTTCTAGGTTGCTTCTCTCCTTGATTAGTTTCCATCCATTGCTTCTTCTCCTGCCTTCAGGTGCTTTGGAGAATAGCTTGACCCCCTCTTCTTTGTGGGAACCCCTGAGATATTGGAACATTGCTATCACCTCTAGTCCTTCTCTTCACTAGACTAGACGTAGCCAATTCCTGCAAACATGCTTCATGTGTTTTAGCCTCCAGTCCCCTAATCATCTTTGTTGCTCTTCCATCCACCAACCATCTTGGTGGCCGCTTCACTTACCTTCCACTATTTCATCTTCTCCCTTCCTCCTAGGATCCAAAGCAAAATTCTTTTGGTGATGATCTGGCATAACAGTAGCCTTTATTTAGCATATGTCGCCTTATTGAATAACTCTTAATTGACTTAGCATAAAATGAACACACTAAATCAAAACATAAACACATATCAAACCCAAACAAATACAAATAATTATTCACCCGCTGAGTCACTCATCACTGTAAGTCCTATCTGTTTTCCTAAAAGTTCTCTGATAAAATACTGTTTTACTATTTTTTTTCCCCAAATGATAGCAAGGAAGGAGTCATTGAAGGCAGTGGTGGGTTTCAAATTTTTTTACTACCGGTTCTGTGGGTGTGGCTTGGTGGGCGTGGCATGGCATGGCTTGGTGGGTGTGGCAGGGGAAGGATACTGCAAAATCTCCATTTCCTCCCGATCAGCTGGGACTTGGGAGCTAGAGAATAGATGGGGGCGCGGCCAGTCAGAATTTTTACTATCGGTTCTCTGAACTACTCAAAATGTCCGCTACCAGTTCTCCAGAACTGGTCAGAATCTGCTGAAACCCACTTCTGTTCAAAGGCAAAAGGAGAAGGGGACAGCAGAAGAATAGACGGTTAGATAGTGTAATTGACACAATGGATGTGGGTTTGGGCAGACTCAGAGAGACAGTGGAGGGTAGGGGTTTGGCACACCTTGGTCCATGGGATTTGCAAAGAGCTGGACACAGCTTACTTACTGAACAATAACAGCAACAAGGAAGGAGCCACTCCCATGGGGAAAGAGGAAATATCTTAGAACAAGGGGGACACCACTGAGGAAACTTGTCTCTGGGCTTCTATTTTACTGGCCATAACTCAGATTTTGACTTCAATCTTATTGGTGGAACTTACACGTGATTGGTGTCCCAAAGGTGCTTTTTCAGGAGGCAACTGGACTTAAGAATGTGGGAAGGAATGGAAGGATTCTGAAACTATCCAGTCAGAGCTGATGAAGAAGTTTCTTGGATGAGAAGTGAAAGGTCTTCAAAAGAAAAAAAACAAGTAAAAAAAAAAGGTTCCGACGATCGCGTGGCACTGCTGTGATCTTGGGAACCTTTTTTAAAAAACCTTTTTAAAGCATTTTTTTACTACCTATTTGCCCGAACCGGTAATAAAGAATGCTTTAAAAAAAAGGGGGGGGGTTTCCGACGATCGCGTGGCACTGCTGTGATCTTGGGAACCTTTTTTTTTTTTTTTACTTTTTTAAAGCATTTTTAACTACCTATTTGCCCAAACCGGTAGTAAAAAAATGCTTAAAAAGTAAAAAAAAAAAAAAAAGTTCCGACGATCAACTGATCGACACGCAATTGTTGGAACTTTTTTTTTTTAACTTTTTAAAGCATTTTTAACTACCAGTTCCAGAGAACCGGTAGTAAAAAAAATGCTTAAAAAAAAAAAGTTCTGACAATTGTGCATCGCTCAGCTGATCGTCGGAACCTTTTTTTTTTTTACATTTTTTTACTACTGTTTCAGCGAACCAATAGCATTTTTTACTACCGGTTCAGGTGAACCAGCCCAAACCAGTAGCATTTCACCCCTGGCTCAGAGCCCCCCAACTGGTTCTCATGCTTAAGGCGGAAAGGGACAATTTGCTACGGCCAACTCGCTACAACCAAGTCGCCACGGCTAACTTGCTACGGCCAACTCGCCACCGCCAACTCACAGCCACAGCCAACTCGCTGCTGGACAACTCGCCACGGCCAACTTGCCACATGATAACTCACTGCGGGACAATTAAACAATTCAATTTAATTATTTTAAATAAATTTTTAAAAATAATTTGTGCCATTCACATTTCATTCTGTCCCACCTTTTGCATCCTTTCACGAATGTTTCTATTCCACCATTGCTTTGATGTAACTCTTCTCCCTCAGTGAGTTGGCCTATGGTGAGATGGCCGTAGCGAGTTGTCCATGGAGAGTTGGCTGTGGCGAACTGTCATAGAACCTGGTTAAGGTGGGACTAAAACTCACAGTCTCCTGGTGATTGGCCCAAAGTTACCCAGCTGACTTTCATGCCTAAGGCGGAATTAGAACTCCCACCTTCTATTATTTAGCCTGGTACCTTAACCACTAGACCAAACTTTTGCAAAGCAACATCCTTTCCAACTCATGACAGTCCGTGAGATTTGGAGAAAGGGGGAAGTTGCCTCTACACGGGAGTCTGTCATATTTATCAGACCTCCCAACAAAGAGTTCCGACAATGATGCCTGCTATCCCTTCTCACTTTTATTCTTGTAATAAACACCACAGCTGAGACTGAGGAACCTAGACCTGAGCTTAAATCTCCTCACTCGTGGGGTGAACTTTAAAGCATATTCAAACAGCATGGCTGGTAAAGACTTCTCGCTGAAGTTTTTGAAGAATCGTTGCTGCCACAGTGCGCGGTGTGCAGAGCCAGAGAGATCAAAAGTCTTACTCAGAAGTAGAAGAAGCCATTTGAACAGTCTCTCAGCTATTATTTCTTCCCAAGCCAACCTCCTCTCTAATATGTCCTTCCTTTCTCACTGGGAGATTGATAATTGTACCGAACGGCAATTAAAATGTTCCGTGCCAGCATAGTTCCATTCGCTTCGCAAAAAGAGAGGAAGGGAGAAAAATATGAATGGTTTCATTTGCTGTTCGGTTGACGTCTTTGAATTGGTCTCCTGCAGGAGGAGTGAGGACCTCCCAGAAGACGTTCTCACAAGCCAGGAAAAACAGGTGGGACGGAACTGGTTTAGCTAGTTTTAGCCAGAGAAATCTCATTGTGTTGAAAAACTTTCATTTGGCTCATTTAGTTGTTTTTTGTCTTATGGTCCTCTCCAGTGGTGGGATTCAGCCAGTCCGCACCACTTCGGGAGAACCGGTTGTTAACTTTCTGGGCAGTTTGGCAAACTGGTTGTTGGAAGAAATCATTAGGGCAGAGAACCAGTTGTTAAATTACTTGAATCCCATTACTGGTCCTCTCATTCTTGGGCCTCACATCCTGGCCCTAAAACTCCTGGAAGGCTTCATGGTAGCCATATCAAAGAACATGTATCATCCTAAAGGAGGGCAGGACAATAGAAGAATTCAGAGTAACAGAGTTGGAAGGGGCCTTGGAGGTCTTCAAGTCGAACCCCTGATCAAGCAGTAGACCCCATACCATCTTGGACAAATGGCTGTCCAATCTCTTCTTAAGAACTTTCGGTGAGAGAGAACCTACAACTTCTGGAGGCAGGCCATTCCTGTTGTGGTCCACCTGCAGCCTGCGGAGCTGGCAGTGGAGTCGGACAGCGATGAGGCTGAGGAAGAACATGGGCCAGTCCTGGAGGCTGGAGAAGGCCCAGATGAGGGCTCTGCGTCAGAGGCAGAGAAGGGGCCAGGGCCATCGGGGAGTGAGGTGCGGACTCCGTAGTCTCCAGAAGCTGACAGTAGAGAGGCAGAGGAACAGGAGGAGCCTGTTCCTAGTGCATGCATGAGAAGAGCTGCCAGAGCAGCTCAAACAAAGAGGACAACTCAGGAGTAGGGCCAAGAGATGTTTGGCCTCTCCCATAAGGCTTAAAAGACCCGCAACGGCTCTTAGGCTCTTTGCCAGAAAACAACGTTGATAAAACTGCTGCTCTTATCTCTTGTCGATGTCTTCTGCCTTTGAACTTTTGCCAAGAGAAGCCTTTGGCAGTTTGCTTAATTATACTAAGGTTGGTGATTAGATTGAAGAATTTGTGTTATGAAGAGTTTGTTTTAATTTAGTTTAATGAGTTAATTCTCAGCTGTTCTAATAAAGTCTGTTTGTTTTGGAACTGTTTGCGTCGATTACTACCTACTTAGGCCTGGGTCACAACAGTTCCACCAATTCACCAGTTCAATCACAGGAAATTTCTCCTTAGTTCTTGTTGATAAGTGTCCATCCATTACTTCTTGTCCTGCCATCAGGGGCTTTGGAGAATAGTTTGACTGCCTCTTCTTTGTGACAGCCCCCCAAATATTGGAAGAGTGCAATGATGTCACCCCTAGTTCTTTTCTTCATTAGACTAGGCATACTGTACTCAGTTCCTGCAAGCATTGGTCATATACTTTAGCTCCAGTCAGTGGTGGGATTCAAATAATTTAACAACTGGTTCTCTGCCCTAATTACCAGCTGGGTGGGCATGGCCATGTCAGGGGGTGTGACAGGCGGCCTCCTGCACCCCCCCCCGAGCAAAAATGGGGCACAGGGGGCACACCACACCTCTGTGCATCGTTTTGAGCCTAGTAGGCCCCCCTGCAACCTCCTAGGAGCCAAAACGGGGCATATGGGGACTCCTGGAAGGGGAAGAGAGGGGCCAGCCAGCAATTTAACAACTGGTTCGCCTGAACCATCCCAAACCGGCTGAATCCCACCACTTGCCCCAGTCCTCTAATCATCTGTGTTGCCCTTCTCTGCACTCTGGCCCTTCTTTCTATTGTAAACAGGTTAGTTGCAATGCATTAACTCTCCCTTTCTTGTTGCAGATAAATTAACCAGAAAGCTTTGATAATTAATTATCAGCCTTATCAGTTAGGGACAGAAGGGGGAGGACCATAGTAGCATAGTAATGAGCCCATCTTCTGGAAGGACCATCCTCTATCAGGAATGTGTATCCTTTGTTGCACACTATAGCTTTTCCAGTAATAACATAGGGCTGTTTGAGTTGGATCATAAGGAAGGCTGAGTGCTGAAAAATTGATGCTTTTGAATTGTGGTGCTGGAGAAGACTCTTGAGAGTCCCTTGGACTGCAAGGAGATCCAATCAGTAAAATCCTAAAGGAAATCAACCCTGACTGTCCTTTGGAAGGACAGAAGCTGAAGCTGAAGCTCAAATACTTTGGACACCAAATGAGAAGAGAGGACTCCCTGAGTTCTGCCCCAACTACAGACCCCAAAGAACGCAGCACACACAAAGTCTGTACAAACCTTAGTTTACTAAATTAAATCAGTTTTTTTTCCAAACAATGGCTGTTAATTAACTTTCTTAACAGCCTACAAGAATTCAAAGAATAAATAATCTTAATCTTACTATGGTTGGCACAAGCCCAGAAGCAATTTGCAGAAAACTAAGATCAAGGCACGAAGGACAGTGAATGAAGTTGTTCCCTGCAAATTGCTTTAGTTGGCGTTCCTCCTTAAATAGGCTAAGGGAGTGGCCAATTAGCCCCAAGCCTTACTCTCAAGGAGACCTCCTCCTAAGGAACCACTCCTGCCTTTTGGCAGCTCTGTGCACCCGTGCATTGAGAAGAGGCTCCTCCTCTTTGTCCTCTTCACTTAAGGGAGCTTCTGGAGGTTCTGAAGGCCCTGGCTGAATCCCTGCCTCTGGCACCACATCTTCTCCAGCCTCCTCATTGTCTGACTCGAATGCCAGCTGCACAGGCTGCTGGCGCAGCACCACACCAGCCTCCTTGCTGTCTGAATCAGCCACCAGCCGCACAGGCCGCATACGGGCCACAACACCCTGGGAAAGACCATGATGCTGGGAAGGACTGAAGGCCAAAGGAGAAGGTGATAGCAGAGGATGAGATGGTTAGATAGTATCAGCAACATAGTAGGCATAGGTTTGGGGAGACTGAGGGAGACAGTGGCGAACAGGGGGGGACTCGGTATGCCATGTTCCATTGGGTTGCAAAGAGTCGGATATGATTTAGTGACTAAACAACAAAAGTCCTTTGTTGCTGGTTCCCTATGGCTTGCTAATGATTATGTGTCTTTGTTTTCCAAAAGGGTATAAATGCTATGCCAATTTGTGTATTGGGGGCTCTTGTTTTGTGATCTAGTCCAGCGATGGGCTTCACATTATGTTGCTACCAGTTTACCGCATGCTCGCTTCTTACGCACACACGCCCAGTTTGCACTCACGCCTGCCTTCCACACATGCGCCTGGCCTTCCGCGCATACGCTTTGATTGTGTGCATGCCTTCCATGCAAAAAACAGTGCCTAAATAGGAAGGCATAGAGCTGGGACGGGTGGATGGGCCCACCTGTGATTTCCGCTACTGGTTTGGGCGAACCGGTGTGAACCAGCTGAATACCACCTCTGATGTAGTCCCAAAAACACACCTCCTTTGTACTGTACAGAATAAACAGGTTTTAATTTCCGGTCCTGTGTGACAATGAGTTACTTCACACCAGGGGAAAAAAAAATAAACCTAGCATTTGACTGGGCCGATTCCCATTTTGGCCATTAGTGGCACCTCAAGATCCCTATGAGAAGAGGTCTCAAGAGATTCAGGGGGCACCTCCTGATGGCAGATAGCCTTAATGCTCTTCTATCACCCTTGATCCTCTGTGGAGTTTAGGGATACATCATCTCTGACCCAGGGGTGAAATGCTCCCGGATTGGACCAGATTGCCCGATCCGGTAGCAATTTTCCCCCGTGGTTCGGCGATCCAGTAGTGACCGCCGTCCAGGTGTCATTAAATTCATTAATGTTTTTTTACCTTCTGCGCATGCACTTCCAAACCGGTAAAGAAGGTACGTAGATTTCATCCCTGCTCTGACCACAAAAAACAATATGCAGCTTGTATCTTATGGGTTCTAATGTACTGAGATGAGATGGGCTATAAATAAGTGAAAAATGTAAAAATGTGGTTGCCAGGGCTGTGGATATAGTTCTTAAGAGTTATTGCCAAATGGTACACTTTAACGGCTAAGAATTACTAGGAAGCAGGCTTAAATTAATTTTACAACGCGTTCTAATGGGCTTTGTAATATTCCACAACAGAAGAAACTGGAACTGCAAAGGGAGTGTTGGAGCATTCACAATTTCTGGAGGCAAACTGTTCCACTGATTAATTGTTCTAATTGTTCTGTCGGGAAATTTCTCCTTAGTTCTAGGTTGCTTCTCTCCTTGATTAGTTTCCATCTGTGGCTTCTTGTCCTGCCCTCAGGTACTTTGGAGAATAGCTTGACTCCCTCTTCTTTGTAGCAGCCCCTGAGATATTGGAACACTCCTATCATGTCTCCCCTAATCCTCCTTTTCATTAAACTGGACATACCCAGTTCCTGCAACCGTTCTTCATATGTTTTAGCCTCCAATCCCCTAATCATCTTTGTTGCTCTTCTCTGCACTCTTTCTAGAGTCTCAACATCTTTTGTTCATTGTGGTGACCAAAACTGAATGCAATATTCCAAGTGTGGCCTTACCAAGGCATTATAGAGTGGTATGAACACTTCACGTGTTAATTATGAAATGTTGCCCTCACCCATTTGCTTCAATGGAATGTGGTGAGGAGATGGATTCCTCAGAAGGGAGGGAGCATTCCAGAGGAATAAAAGGCAACTCTTATATCAAATGTGAGAGAAAGAGGGTGAAGTCAGCCACTCCCTAATGGTTCCCAGACTATATTGTAAATGCGGAGAGCTGAGTCCTCAATCGAGCATGATTTTGTCTATAGATATGAAACAACGAAGAACTCAGCTTGGAAGAACTGCCACATATCATCCTTGGTTTTGATATTTGTTCACCCACTTGCATTCTGTCTTCCCCACTCTTTCTTCTCCCCACCCCATCCCTGGGAAAGAGTAATAACTTCATTTTGTTGAAGCCACCACTCCTCTGAGATCAAGGATAACATCGTGACAGTATTGCGTGTTGTCATAATGTGCGCTTCCACCAGCAAACACCAGAGGGAGATACATTTATTCCTCAATGTCCTTTTTGCAACCCCTTCCAATTCTACCACCAAAATTTAATTTCCTGCCTAAATGGAGAAAATATAGGAAATGGGGATATCTTTGAAGGGGGGAGGGGGAAGGAAAAAGCATCCATATGAAAATAATTTGGGGTTAATGGTGGCGCACTTATTAGAATGCAGTATTGCAGGCTAATTCTGTCCAGAGACTGGAGTTCGATTCTGATGGGGCTCAAGGTTGTCTCAAGCTTCCATCCTTCTGAGGTCAGTAAAATGAGGACCCAGCTTGTTGGGGGTAATATGTTGACATTGTAAAGTACCCAGAGAGTGCTGTAAAGCACAATGGGGGAGTATATAAATATAGCAATAGCATTTAAACCTATATACCACTTCACAGAGCTTTACAGCTCTCTCTAAGCAAGGGCTGTCGAACTCCTGGCCTGGGGACCGGATGAGTCATATCCTGGCCACACCCACGCCTGGGTGAAAAAAGTCCCGATACATCACGTGATGATGTGAGTTTTATACCACTGCTCTAAGCTGTTTACAGAGTCAGCCTATTGCCCCCAACAATCTGGGTCCTCATTTTACCCACCTCAGAAGGATGGAAGATTGAGTCAAACTTGAGCTGGTCAGGATCGAACTCCTGGCAGTGAGCAGTGAATTAGCCTGCAATACTGCATTCTAACCACTGCGCCACCATGACTCCTAAGTATTATTAGTATTCATTATTACTATTTATTGTGACTATTATTATTATTATGACTATTTATATTACTAAATAGCATTAGGGGACATGGTGGCTCAGTGGCTAAGACACTGAGCTTGTCAATCGAAAGGTCGGCAGTCTGGCGGTTCGAATCCCTAGCACCATGTAATGGGGTGAGCTCCTGTTCCTTGTCCCAGTTTCTGCCAACCTAGCAGTTCGAAAGCACGTAAAAAATGCAAGTAGAAAAATAGGGACCACCTTTGGTGGGAAGGTAACAACGTTCCGTGCTCCTTTGGTGTTTAGTTATGCCGGCCACAAGACCACAGAGACGTCTTTGGACAGCGCTGGCTCTTCGGCTTTGAAACAGAGATGAGCACCGCCTCCTAGAGTTGGGAACAACTAGCACATATGTGCGAGGGAAACCTTTACCTTTAGCATTAGTACTAGTTCTAAAAGTATTGCTATGGGCAGTAGCAGTCGTGGTGAGAAAGCCCTTCTCATCTGCAAAATAGAAAGCTTTTCACTTTAGTTGTTCTCCTCATCCTCATATCTTTTCTTCTCGTGCCCCGCCTCCCCCCCACCCCCTGGAGTCCTTAAGTGGCCACCAAAAGTTTGCTTTCATTTGCCATCAAGTTGGTTTGTGGCAGTGGTGAAATCAATTTTTTTTTTACTTCTATGGGTATGACTTGGTGGGCGTGGTGTGGCTTGGTGGGTGTGGCAGGAGAAGGATACTGCAAAATCCCCATTCCCTTCCCTCTCCTGGGGGAAGGATATTTCAAAATCTCCATTCCCATCCCACTCTGGGGTTAGCCAGAAGTGGAATTTGCCGGTTCTCCGAACTACTCAAAATTTCTGCTGCCGGTTCTCTGAACTGCTCAAAATTTCCGCTACAGGTTCTCCAGAACCTGCCAGAACCTGCTGGATTTCAACCCTGGTTTGTGGGTGTCTGAATCATTCCAACAAGCAGGAAGAGCTACTGAAGGAAGGAGAGCAACAAGGATATAAGCCTTTTGTAGGCTTCCTTCTTCTTTTTTCTTTTTCTTTTTTAAATTTGATTTATATGCCGCCCTTCTCCGGAGACTCAGGACGGCTTACAATGCGTTAAGCAAAAGCCTTCATACTTTTGTATATTTTATACAAAGTCAGCTTATTGCCCCACAATCTGGATCCTCAATTTACCTACCTTAGAAAGGATGGAAGGCTGAGTCAACCTTGAGCCTGGTGGGATTTGAACTTGCAGTAATTGCAGACAGCTGATATTAATAACACTGCTTTAGTTTGCTGAGCCACCAGAGCTCTTCTTCAGCCCATTTATATGCTGGCTGTTTCTTCTGCCCACTGCCAGTGCCTTGTAAAATTCCTGCAATTTTCCTGGTGAAAGATATTCCGAACAGACAGCGAGTTGCACAAAATAAACATTACCCCCATCAAGTCGTTCAGCACAATTTGATCGATTTCTTTTTTTGGGGGGCAAAACGTTCTGCAAGATAAATGATTGCCAACAATTTTGGGATTTCTTTAGGCTGAATTGGTATCGGCTCGTTTTCTGAGGTCCTGGCTGTGTAATTTTTGCTAACGCACTAAAAGGCTCCTCTGACGTCAAAGGGCTTGGCTGAACTGAACAAGGAGCCCTAAAATGTCAGCACAAGTTTCTGTATCAGCAAATGAAAACTATTATCAGGGGAAACTGTAGACCGTTTTAATGGGTTTCAGAGAAGGAAGGGATGAAAAAGAATCGAGAGTTCAGTTCTTCAAACAAGATTATGGAACTCGGCCCTCAGGCTAAATTCAGCTTCCAAGTCTGCTCCATTTGACTGATCAAGGTCTCCACACAGATCTTTCCTGTCCTCCAAAGCCCATTTTTCTCTCCACCTTATCGTTGTCGAAATTTCAAGCTCCTTTCTTCTCATTTATATCAGCGACTCTTTCTTTCTTTCTTTCTTTCTTTCTTTCTTTCTTTCTTTCTTTCTTT
>WNWU01000003.1:59713576-59735410 GCA_012654045.1 Ptyas mucosa
TCCTCCTCCTCCTCCTCCTCCTCCTCCTCCTCCTCTTCTTCTTCTTCTTCTTCTTCTTCTTCTTCTTCTTCTTCTTCTTCTTCTTCTCCTTCTCCTTCTCCTTCTCCTTCTCCTTCTCCTTCTCCTTCTAGTTTCTATGCTTCCCATCTCTGGAAGATGGGAAACACTTGGAAAAATAGAAATCTAAATGGATGCTTTTCTATCTTCACTGAAGTAACTGCTAACTAAACCAAGTCCGAAGTGTTAGGTCAAGCTGGTTTCCCAGGGGTTTCTCAAGGAAGGAAGATAGATGTGTGCTTGACATGCAGAAGGTAGTAGGTTCAAACTCTGGCATCATCACTAAAATGTTACGCTTCATGTCTTCTTTTTTTCTCCATTGAAAAGAGACTGAAACTCACATTCCCAAGCAAGGATAGGAATGCTATGTCAACAAGTAAAGTGGAAGTAAAGTCCACACATCTTAATTGTGCTGTGATTAGGAAATACTACTGTAACCTCAATAACACGATCTCAATAACGCAGCATTCCAGTACAGGTAATAATGTCCATAATTGAGAGCAATATTTTTTTTTTGCTAAGCAAGATAATTGTTAAGTGAGTTTTGCCCCATTTTATGCTACAGTTGTTAAATGAATCACTGCGGTTGTTAAGTTAGTAACATGGTTGTTCAAGTGAATCTGTTGCGGCCTGTGCAGCTAGTAGGTGATTCCGACAGCAAGGAGGTTGGTGTGGTGCTGCGCCAGCAACCTGTGCAGCTGGCACTCGAGTTGAACAATGAGGGGGATGGAGAAGATGTGGTGCCAGAGGCGGGGATTCAGCCAGGGCCTTCAGAACCTCCAGAAGCTCCTATAAGTGAAGAGGAAGAAGAGGAGGAGCCTCTTCTCGATGCACGGGCGCACAGAACTGCCAAAAGGCAGGAGTGGCTCCTCAGGAGGAGGTCTCCTCAAGAGTAAGGCTTGGGGCTAATTGGCTACTCCCTTAGCCTATTTAAGAAGGAACGTTGACTGAAGCTATTTGCAGGGAACAACTTAGTTCACATACCTTCGTGTCTTGTCTTGCTTATCTTATCAGCTTCCTGCAAATTGCTTCTGGGCATTCTGCCAACCATAGTAAGCTTTCATTTATTATTCCTTGAATTCTTGGTGGCTGTTAATGCAGTTAATTAACACCCGTTGTTGTAAAAGACTGGTTTATTTAGTAAACCAAGGTTTGTACAGACTTTGTGTGTACTGTGTTCTTTGGGTCCGTAGCTGGGGCAGAACAGAATCTGACTTTCCCCTTGACTTTATCAGAAGATTGCAAAAGGGGATCACATGACCCTGGGACCCTGCAGCCATCCTAAATGTGAACCAGATGCTTGGTGTCCGAATTTTGATCACCTGACTACAGGTTTGCAGCTGCAACAGGTGTAAATTTAAGAAAAATGGTCATAAGTCACTTTTTTCAGTACCAATGTAACTTCAAACAAACTGTTGTAATTCAAGGACTACCTATAATGGTTGTGGAGTCTTGTTTCTTGACTTGGCCTACCTTGAAGGCTGACCGAGCCAAGGTCTTGAAGGAAATGTTCAAAACATGATGAAAATGAGGATATGTAGAACTGGGAAGATCACCAAAGCACAAGGCTCAGGACCAAAAAGGCCAAAGATGGGGAAGAACCCTAGTATAGCTTTCTAGGAGCTACTGACCAAGAATCGCAGAGAATGACAATGTCTACTATAAAGCCTTAGTAAGACCACACTTAGAGTACTGCATCCAGTTTTGGTCACCACACTATAAAAAAGATGTTGAGATTCTAGAAAGAGTGCAGAGGAGAGCAACCATGATGATTAGGAGACTGGAGACTAAAACATATGAAGAACGGTTCCAGGAACTAGTCTAGTCTAGTTCATTAGTCTAGTCTACTTCACTAGTCTAGTGAAGAGAAGGACCAGGGGAGACATGATAGCAGGGTTCCAATATTTGAGGGGCTGCCACAGAGAGGAGGAGGTCAAGCTGTTTTCTAAGGCATCCGAAGGCCAGACAAGGAATAATGGATGGGAACTGAACAAGGAGAGATTTAACCTGGAAATAAGGAGAAATTTTCTGACAGTGAGAACAATCAACCCATGGAGCAGAAGTTGCCTTCGGAAATTGTGGGAGCTTCATCACTTGAGACTTTCAAGAATTGATTGGACTGCCATTTGTTAGAAATGATGTAGGGTCTCCTGCTTGGGTGGGGGTGTTGGACTAGATGACCTACAAGGTCCCTTCCAACTCTGTTAATCTGTTCTGTACTGCATTTCTGTGACGTTCCACAAAGAATGGCAATCAACATCAAACATTCAATCAATGAATTGCCATTCATTCTAAGTATAGAGGAACTGTTACAGGAATTGGGTATGTCTAATCTAATGAAAGGAAGGACTAGGGGAGACACGATAGCAGTCTTCCAATATTTGTGGAGTTGCCACAAAGACGAGGGAGTCAAACTATTTTCCAAAGCACCAAAAGGCAAGACAACAAACGATGGATGGAAACTAACCAAAGAGAGAAGTAATCTAGAACTAAGGAGAAAATGCCTAACAGTGAGGACAATCAACCAGTGGAAGAGCTTGTCTCCAGAAGTTGTGGGTGCTCCATCATTGGAGGCTTTCAAAAAGAGACTGGACAACCATTTGTCTGAAATGGTATGGGGTTTCCTGCTTGAGCAGTCCTCTAAGATCCCTTCCAATTCTATTATTCTACGTTTTATGTCCTATGTTCTATAAGAGAAACCCAAGACTATTTAGTTTCCAAGATTTAAGGCTGATGTCTCAGAAGCAATGACTAGAAGTAACATTTGAGTCCTTATCTCATAATGCTTAGCTTTCTTCCTATTCTTTCAGAAGATTTATTTTCTTTTGTGTTTCACAACAAAAGATTTCAGGGATAACTTTAAGGAACTTTTTAGTGCTTTCCTTTAGTGACCCTTGGGTTAATGTTACTATTTTAATTTCAAAGTTCTCCTTAAGAATGTGTGAGGATTTTAATAAATTTTGATAAGATCTCTGCCTAGGTTCCCCCCCTCCTGCTTCTTTTGTTCTGGGTCTCTTTATTTATTAAACAATTTTGATTACTTCTGACAATGCACCTGAGCAGATTTAAATATATTAACATCTTCCTCAAATAAAGGTTGAACTCTGATTTCTTCAGGGGTAGCTCAATGCAGTTTGGCATTGCCGTCTAATATTTCCCAGGCCAGTCTGACAATTTGCCATTAAAATACAGGTAGTCCTCAACTTACAACAGTTCCTTTAATGACGGTTCGAAGTTACGACATCACTGAAAAAAGTAATATTATCATTTTTCTCATGGCAGCTGTCACATGATCCCCATGGTCACATGATCAAAATTAGGACACTTGGCAAAAGTGATCCCCTTTTGCGACCTTCTGACAAAGTCAGTGGGGAAACTTTGTTGTTGTTGTTAGTTGCGAAGTTGTGTCTGAGCCATCGTGACCCCATGGACAACATTCCTCCAGGCCTTCCTGTCCTCTACCATCCTCCAGAGTCCATTTAAGCTCACACCTACTGCTTCGGTGACTCCATCCAGCCATCTCATTTTCTGTCGTCCCCTTCTTCTTTTGCCCTCAATCTTTCCCAGCATTAGGCTCTTCTCCAGTGACTCCTTCCTTCTCATTAGGCGGCCAAAGTATTTGAGTTTCCTCTTCAGGATCTGGCCTTCTAAAGAGCAGTCAGGGTTGATCTCCTCTAGGACTGACCGGCTGGATCGCCTTGCAGTCCAAGGGACTCGCAGGAGTCTTCTCCAGCACCAGAGTTCAAAGGCCTCCATTCTTTGGCACTCAGCCTTTCTTATGGTCCAACTTTCACAGCCATACATTGCAACTGGGAAAACCATCGCCTTGACTATACGCACTTTTGTTGGCAGGGTGATGTCTCTGCTTTTTAGTATGCTATCTATATTTGCCATCTAGACAAATCTAGTGGGGAAACTAGATTTACTTAACAACCGTGTTACTAACTTGACAATTGCAGTGATTCACTTAACTGGGACAAGAAAGGTCATAAAAAGGGGGCAAAATTCACTTAACAACTGTCTCACTTAGCAACAGAAATCTTGGGCTGAACTTTGGTCATAAATCGAGGTCTACCTGCACTCATCCATGCCTAGTTTTTCTGAGACTATCCACAGTTGCTTAGTTTGTCCCAGCAGTAAACTATACTCAAAAATTTTATAGCTATTAATAATTTGTAAGATTGCAGTGACAGATAGACTGTGCAATGTACTGTAAAATTACAGTAAAAATATAAGACTATCCTTTATAAACTCCCAGAAAAAAATAAGAGTTTTTTTTCCTCTGTTCTAAGCCATCCATCATCCTGGTTTCATAGTACAAATATATGCACACAAGAAAATGTTTGCTGTAATAATATGCCGATGGTGACAGTTACTAGGAATTGCTCCCCAGAACAAATGGAAGAACCTAGAATAAATTAGATTGGGTGGATCTGTCCCACAGTCAGAGATGCAAAATTGTTATTGTTGTAGTGGCATTGGCTTGTTTGAGATACAGACTTGTGCAGTGCACCCTCATTAAGGCAGGGGGGACCCCAAAATCTCATGGAGGAACGATGAAAACAACAACCCTCTCAAATTCCAGGAATTGCATTAGTTGTATTTTGCTGGGTTTTGAAACTGTTTGAACAGGCTTATGAATTTTAAATCTAAAGTCAAATAAAAACAAAGATGACTGCAACAGGGGAAGAGATGGATTTTCTGCCCATTTTGAAGGTAAAGAAGAAAAACGACTTGAAGCAGGAAGTAAGTAGTTGATGATGAGTTGGGAGATTTGCAGAGCTCAGCTGGCTTGGCACCCTTTGCTGTTTTCGTTTTATTTTATTTATTTATTTATTTATTGGTTCGATTTATATGTTGCCCTTCTCCAGAGACTCAGGGTGGCTTACAATGCATTAAGCAATAGCCTTCATACTTTTGTATATACCTGCTTAGTAGGGCTTCCGCCCCCCCCCCCCCAAGCGGTGTTCTTTTTTATACAAAGTCAGCTTATTGCCCCCACAATCTGGGTCCTCATTTTACCTACCTCGGAAGGATGGAAGGCTGAATCAACCTTGAGCCTGGTGAGATTTGAACTCGTAATAATTGCAGGCAGCTGGTAGCTAAGTGCTACTTTAACAGCATTTTAGTCTGCTGCACCACCAAGGTTCCTTGTTGGGAACCAAATCCTTTGCAATGTTTATTGGAGCATGGATATATACTGTACATGTATGATTACACAGAGAAGAGGGAGGGAGAGGGAGAGAAAGAGGGAGGGAAGGGGAGAGGGAGGGAGGGAGGAAGAGAGAGAGGGGGAGGGAGAGAGAAAGAAAGAGATAGAGATTAAAATTAGAATTCCTCATCTGAACTACATTCATTATGGATTTGAATTTCAGTGTGGAGATTTCCCCCAGGCTAATGCTACTGGGTGTTGGTAGATAATTGCCTCTAATGTCATTGATTTTGACTGGTCTTTGGCTCGGTAAAAATTAAAGCAACCTTGTAAATCTTTGCTTGCTTGCTTGCAAATGTACAATTATAATGATAGAAGTGATAGACTCGGTAACATTGAAAGAAAATTGGAAAGAAGGTATATATTAATATACAATTGGGGACGCTCGGATACCAAATAGGGGAAATAATAGACAACAAAGGAGAAAGAAAGAAGAGAGGGTAAGATACAAGAGGAGAGGGAGAGAGATGAATGGAAGAAAGGGGAAAGGAGAGGAAGAAAAGATAGGGGAAAAGAGTAGGAGAGAAGGTTAGAAAGGGGGGAAAGAGAGGAGGAGTGGGAGGAAGGAAGGGGAAGTAGGGAAGAGGAAGGAGAGGAGGTAGGGAAGGGAAAGAAGGAAGAAGGAGAAGAAGGTGTGTTGTAAAATGAGGGGAAAGAAAGGGTAGAAGAGCAACCCCGAATGCAATTAAAATGTTTTATTGTTATACTTTCCTTAGAAAAAATATGTATATGTATGATTACTTATGGATAAGAGAATGTACATTTACAATATATGTATAAGAAATAAAAATAAAAAACTTTTCAAAAAAAAATCCTTGTACATCTCAAAATTGCCCTGTGCGTGGGAGAGAGATAGTCATAAAGAGATTAATTAGTTAAATGTGGGTGTTCTCCCCTTTGCAAAAAGAAGAGCTACTTGCTATTTTCTTTCCCTCTGACAATCCTCCCTCTACAACATCAAGGGTATCCAACCTTGGCAACATTATGTCTCCTGGACTTCAATTCCCAGAATTCTGAGAGTTGAAGTCCACAAGTCGTAATGTTGTCGCCACTTCGCTGCTCTGTCAGTTCTGGGGAGTCCTGTGATGAAATGGCATTTTAGGCTGACCCCCCTAAACCTCAGAAGCCCCACGTTCAGTGGTGGGATTCAAATAATATAATAACTGATTCTCTGCCCTAATGACTGGCTAGGTGGGCGTGGCCATGGTGGGCGTGGCCAGAGGGTGTGACAGGAAGCACTCAGCCTCCTGTACCCTCTTGGGAGCAAAAATGGGCCAGGGGG
Source organism: Ptyas mucosa (assembly GCA_012654045.1). NCBI lineage: Eukaryota > Metazoa > Chordata > Lepidosauria > Squamata > Colubridae > Ptyas > Ptyas mucosa. The sequence continues at coordinate 59,720,128 of WNWU01000003.1, forward strand.
GGATGATCCACCCCCTGCGCCCCGTTTTGGGCCTAGTAGGCCTCCTGGAAGCCAAAAGGGAGCACATGGGGACTCATGGAAGGGGCGGGGCAGAATGGAGCCATTTAACTATTGGTTTGTCCAAACCGGCTGAATCTCACCACTGCCCACATTTGCTGATTGAATGGATATTTGGGAGTTGGGGTTCAACCTAGCTAGAGGATAGACGATCTGGGGAGGCAGGGCTGTAGAGAGAGTTTCAATGCCTCCTCTATCATTTTTGAAACCCAACTGTTCCTTCTGATATTAAGCAATACAATAAGATTTGGAATCAGGTTCAGAGCAGGGGTGAAATCCAGCAGGTTCTGACAGGTTCTGGAGAACCGGTAGCGGAAATTTTGAGTAGTTCAGAGAACCGGCAAATACCACCTCTGGCTGGCCCTAGAGTGGGGTGGGAATAGAGATTTTGCAATATCCTTCCCCCAGGAGTAGGGAGGGAATGAGGATTTTGCAATATCCTTCCCCTAGAGTGGGGTGGAAATGGAGATTTTGCAGTATCCTTCTCCTGCCACACTCACCAAGCCACACCATGCCCACCAAGCCACACCCACATAACCGGTAGTAAAAAAAAATGTGGATTTCACCACTGGTTAAGAGGCTGAGTTTGGAGGAGAAAAAGAAGGAAAAAAAAACATCTATCAATGCTCGGGAAAGCGTGGGTTCCCCTAGTGCATCAGCTTTTTAAAAAAAGAAAAAGGAAAGAAGGAAAAGGAAATCCGATATGGAAGTTAGAGCTACAATATTTTGATTGAATCGTATTCCTCAATATATTAATAATAAGTCACGCTTCTCAAAGGGAGAATGTGGAGGTTAACACACTCTGCTCCTAAAAGAAGATAATAGTTCCCTGCCAGCAAAGTTAAAGGAGGTTGTACAGGTAGTCGTTGATTTACAATCATTTGTTTAGTGACTGCTTGAAGTTACAATGGCACTGAAAAAAGTGCCTTTTCACACTTGTGACCATTGCAGCATCCCCAGGGTCACATGGTCAAAATCCAGACATTTGGCAACTGACTCATATTTAGGACCGTTGCAGTGTCCTCGGGTCAATGGGGAAGCCAGATTTACTTAACAACTGGCTTACTAACATAACAACCTCAGCAATTCACTTAACTGTGGCAAGAAAGGTTGGAGCAAAACTCACTTAGCAACTGTCTTGCTTAGCAACAGAAATTTTGGATTGAATTCTGGTCATAAGTCGAGGACTATCTGTATTTATGAGGAAGGGACTTTCTGGTGACATCAGTTCACCAACCGGTTGTTAAGGTTTTGAAATCCGCCGTGAATAAAGTGAATATATTTGTAAAAAGTAGACAACATTATATGAGGGTGAAGGGAAAAAAGAAACATAGACTGGTGGGCAAGGAAAGAAGAAAGTGAAGTTACTACAACTTGAGGCTATAGAAATGCCTCCTTTGCCAGGTCTCCTGGTTGCATCGCACTCGTGTTGGAAGCACCAAGGCCTTCCGGGTTGAAAGAATTAGCCAGTGACATCACAATTGCCCAGGGGATGCCCGGTTTGGGGCTCCTTTCATGTCCCCGTTAATTGCCCATCAAAATGGTACCTATTTATCTACTCACATTTGCACACTTTCAAACTGCTAGGTGGGAAGGAGCTGGAGCAAATGATGGGAGCTCACCCCATCACACAGCAGCACACAGGTCTCGAACGCGGGCTTGCTGATTATCAACCCAGTGTCTTAACCATGTGAGCCGTCACACTCCTAGGTCTTCTGATATATTTTATACACAGAGATTATAACGGTAAATGGGAGATGGGAGAAGAGCCATAGGCATGGCCATGGTTAGATAAGAGGCAGCTGAGCCTGTGGAAACAATACAGGTGTGGCAAACATCTCAAAAGAGACCCTCCCTAATTTTTGGAATGTATAGGCGAGGGCGGGAGGTGGGGGGGGGGAAGAAATGTACTTTCAGTCTTGCAAGATTGATGTAATCCAGACAAGAAGCATTCCCAGATGACCTAACTCTACGTTATTGTACAGTTATATCAACAGAATCGTTCAAGTTTGAAAGTGCATTTCTCCCTCCTCACGTTTACAGCCCAAAAACCTAGGAAGGCTCTCTCCTCAGATGTTTGCTATGCCTCCACATCCTTCTGCATACTCAGCTGCCTCTTATGTGACTGCTCCCCTGTCAGTTGCTCTTCCCTGCCTCCCAAGGTCATTCGCACACACCATTACATAGACATGCTACAGAGATAAATGCCTGTGGAGATTCTCAGTCCTCCAGATGACTGCCAAGCAATACAATCCTTCCATCCAAACCCCCCACTCACCATCCTGTAAGAACCTAACCTTCCATCCTCCCACCGTTCAGTCTCAATTGTCAGTACCTATCCTTCCATCCCCCAGCATCATAATTGTTATAAAGGTGGTGGACCGTAACCTTATATGTTTACAATCTATTAAATAAATGAGCCTCACGAAGATTTTTAAACTAAACTGTTTTATTTACGAAAATAAATAAAGCCTATTCAAGAGAATATCAGTTGTCAGTTTCTTCCTTAAGTATCTTGTCAGCTCTTTCTACAATTGCCCTGTACAATTGGAGTTCGGGCCTTTCTTCCTCAGAAGGGAGAGGCTTTAATGACTTCAGCTCTGCCTCTGATCCCGAACTGCTTTTGCCTGCTGGCAAGCAGCTTCTAATATACTGTTTCAGTGACAGTTAGTGAAGTGACAGTTAGAAAAAGCCCGGGAAATTCAAAGCCAGGAGCTGTACTCTGATTGGCTTATTCAATTATCTAAGCCGAAGGCCATTTATTTATTTATTTATTATTTATTTATTAAATTTATATACCGCTCTACTCCCGAAGGACTCAGGGCGGTGAACAGTTAAACAATAAATACATGTGATACAGATATTTAAAAACTGTTAAAATACAATTAAATAATTTGGTCCAGAAATAAAATTGAATTAAAACACCTCAAATTTATAGGGCAGATTCAAAATTTAAAATTTAAAAGCAGTTTTAAAAGAGGTTAGGCCAGGCTGGCCTGCTGGAATAGGAATGTTTTGAGGGCACGGCGGAAAGCGCGACGATCCGGGATTGTCCGTATATCCGGGGGTAGCTCGTTCCAGATGGCGGGTGCTCCCACAGAGAAGGTTCTTCCCCTGGGGGCCGCCAGTCGACACTGTTTGACCGACGGCACCCTGAGAAGCCCCTCTCTATGGGAGCATACTGGTCTGTGAGAGGCTATTGGTGGCAGAAGGCGGTCTCGTAAATACCCTGGAGCGCTCTAAAGGTGGTAACCAAAACCTTGAAGTGCACCCGGAAGATCACAGGGAGCCAGTGCAGCTCACGCAGGAGGGGTGTCACATGGGAATGCCACGTTGCTCCCATAACGACCCGCGCGGCTGCATTCTGGACCAACTGGAGTCTCCGGGTGCTCCTCAAGGGGAGCCCCATGTAGAGAGCATTGCAGTAGTCCAGGCGGGAAGTGACGAGGGCATGAGTGACTGTATTTAACGAGTCCCGATCCAGAAAGGGATGCAACTGGCATATCAGGCGAACCTGATAAAAAGCTCTCCTGGCCACAGCCGTCAGGTGTTCTTCTAAAGACAGCTGTGAGTCCAGGAGGAAACCTAAGTTGCGAGCCCTCTCTGTGGGGGCCAATGACTCGCCCCCAATAGTCAGTGATGGCACCAACTGACTATAGCGGGATGTCGGAAACCACAGCCACTCGGTCTTGGATGGGTTGATCCTGAGTCTGTTCCTCCCCATCCAGATCCGTACAGCCTCCAGGCACCGGGACATCACTTCAAGGGCATCATTGGGGTGGTTCAGGGTGGAGATGTACAGCTGGGTGTCATCCGCGTACTGGTGGTACTTCACCCCGAAATCACGGATGATCTTGCCCAGTGGCTTCACATAAATGTTGAAAAGGAGAGGTGAGAGAACCGACCCTTGTGGCACCCCACATACAAGGGGCCTCGGGGTCGATCTCTGCCCCCCTGTCAACACAGACTGCGACTGGTCAGAGAGAAAGGCATTAATTAATAGGCACATCAACTGTGAGGGAATTTTTCTCACAATAATCAATGAAGCTTCTTAGATCAGAAGCAAAACAGTATCTTCTTCTTCCTCAGAAAAAGCCAAAAAAATATACCAGTTGCCTTTTGAAAAAAAAGCACCTTTGGTAACACTACACAAATACACCAGACCAGTTTAAAGGTGAGAAAGAAACAAATTACGCAACAAAATATAGAATTTAAACAGGAGCTGTTTTTATTAGGAATATTAGACCCGGGAATGGGAAAAAACCTTGCAATATATTATATTACATATATTAACGGTGGGTAGGATTGCACTCGCACAAGACTGGAAACAGACCATCAGAAGAAATAGTGATCTGATAAATACTTGAATGTGCAGAAATGGACAAAATGACTATGGAAATAAAGGAAAGAGAGGATTCGGACTATTATAAAGTATGGAATCGAATGTATAAGTGGCTAGAAAACAGAAACCTAAACAAGAAATAGGAGTTTGAAATAAATATTGACAAGATAATAATTAAAGCTATTAATTATTGCCAAAATTAAATTATAGAATATGTAAGTATAATGTAAATATTTGTAACTAATATGGTTAAAATGGCTGTTGTAGTTGTTATAAAGGATAGAAAGGTAAAGTAGAAGAGCGAATTACAGAAGCAGAATACACATGCCAACACTGAAGGCTATAAAACATATTATTTTACATATGTCGTTATGTTTGTCTTGTTATTTATTGGGGTTTTTCCTGTTTTTTCTGTTTTTAAAGGAAAAATGCTTAATAAAAACTATTTTTTTTAAAAAAGGTGAGAAAGAATATACTACTCCAGCACTAAGGTATAGTAAGAGAGTATTGTCAGAGACTAAAGAGAGAAGACAGCAAGGAAGTTAACAATAACAGAATTGGAAGGGACCTTGGAGGCAATCTAGTCCAACCTCCTGCTCATGCAGGAGACCTATACTAGGGATTCGAACTGCCAAACTGCCGACCTTTCCGATCGACAAGTGACAGCGTCTCAGCCACTGAGCCACCTAGTAACAGGCAACAGAGAGAAAGCACAGCTGCTTAACTCATTATTTGCATCAGTCTTCACTCAAAGAGAAACTATAGCCCAACCTACCAAAAACATAACTGTAAAAGACAGACTAGAAATAAAAGTTAAAATAAGCAAAAAATAAAAAAAGTAAGAGAACACCTGTCTGATGTGGTTCCCATCTTCAAAAAAAAAAAAGGGGGGGGGGCAAACTGACCCAGAAGTTGGAAGTTGCCAAAACTGCCTTTGGAAGTTGGGGCAGCTTCTTCACTTGAGACTTTCAAGAAGAGATTGGACTGCCATTTGTCAGAAATGGTGTAGGGCCGTGATGGCGAACCTATGGCACGCGTGCCACAGCTGGCACGTGGAGCCATATCGGTGGGCACGCGAGCTCAGCTCCGGTGCACATGTGTGCGCTGGCCAGCTGATTTTCAGGCCTTCTGGGCCCACCAAAAGCCGGGAAATGGGCTGTTTCCAGCCTGCGGAGGGCCTCCGGGTGGTGGGGAAGGCTGTTTTCGCCCTCCCCAGGTTCCTAGAAAGTCCCTGGGGCCTGGGGAGGGTGGGGGGCAACACAGATGTGTCATGCACGCATGCGCGGGGGTTGGGGCGCATAGAATTATGGGTGTGGGCACGCGCGCGGGTGACCCTCCCCACGCTTCACCCACTTTTGGCACGCAATGGCAAAAAGGTTAGCCATCACTGGTGTAGGGTCTCCTACTTGGGTGGAGGGTTGGACTAGATGACCTACAAGGTCCCTTCTATCTCTGTTAATCTAAATCTGAATCAGATTCTTGTAATTCTTATTGGCTGGCTTCTTTAATAACTCCACTCTCCCCACCAGCTCTAGCCAGCCCCATGGCACAGGAGCAATCTGAAATTCAAAGAGTTGGAAGACACCGGCAGGTGTAATTGAATATTTTTGAATTCTTTATTTGGCTTCATTTTCCAAAAGGCACTCAGCTGTCTGGTTGCTGAAATTGAAAAGTCGGTAAACTCCCAGATGGAGCATAACCCGGAATTTGCAAGACATTGTTTTCCACTGTGGTTTAAAATCCAAGCGGTGGTTCTCCTGGGAGTCTAGCAGGCTGTCTAGTATTTAAATAGGAAGGAAGTAGAGAGTAGCAGTTGAAATTGTTTGGAAGTGATATGTTTAGAGGTGGGATATCTATATTCTAGGTCCATAACTTGGTGTCTACCGCCAGGGATGGGCTGCTGGAGGTTCGCAGGGGTTCGGGAGAACCTTCAAATCCCACTCCTGGCTGGCCCCGCCCACCCCGTCCCTCCCAGGAGTCCCCTCATGGCCCATTTTGGATGTAGGTAAGTGCAGGGTGTGCGTGGAGGCTCAGGAAGCGCAAAAAACAGGTCTACCGGAAGTTAGGTCCAGATGGTCTCCAGAGACTGGGGAGATTGTTTTCGCCCTCCCGGAGACTCGAGGAAAGACTCCGGAGCCTGGGGAGGGCAAAAACGCACCCCCCCAGCCGTGGTGCAGGAGGCCAACTAGGCCACACCCACCATGGTCACACCCATTCAGCAACCGGGCACAGAACTCCTTGCTAAAATTTTTGAAGCCCACCAATAGTAGAAGTCACCCTCAGTAAAACCTGGGGTGGATCTGCTCCTGGTTTTGATTTACTAGCAGGACTTTTAAGTATAGAGATTGTCCATACATGTTGCACATTCCCACATCCTGTCTTTGCGTCTCTTATGAGGGTCTCTGCAAAACAAACAGGTTTTGTGGGTGTTGATTTCCACAGAGCTGTCTTGTGTGATGACTGACTGGTTATGCCAGCATAAAAATAGGAAATCAAGTCACTCTCTTGTAATTTGTGTGTGTGTAGGATGCTATTATTTAGGATGTGTGTATTGTAAGCAGGGAAAATGTATATTATTATGGGCCTGTTGTTTGAAGCTATCTGTTACCCAACTCCCTATCTTCTAGGTTTCATCTCTAATCTGGGCCACCATAAAACCCATTTCTTATCACCCTCTCACTTCTTCAATCATGTGGTTACAAAATCTGGACTGCAAAATTAGAGATAACTAAGAAAATTAGCCTATAAATGCCTTCAGAAGCTGTGGTTACTCCATCAATGGAGGTTTTTAAGAAGAGATTGGACAACCATTTGCCTGAAATGATATAGGGTAGTGTTGGCTAACCTTTTTGCCATCGTGTGCCAGGAAGGGGGGGCGGGGGAGGTTCACACGCATGCATGCCCACACCCATAATTCTATGCGCTCCGCCCCGTGCATGCGCGTGCGACTCCCCCTGACACGCGATTTTCCGGTAGGCCTGTTTTTCTTTCTCACCTGGCTCCAGATCCTCTCTATGCATCTGGGGAGGGTGAAAACAGCCTTCCCCACCCCCTCGGAGGCCCTCCGGAGGCCCTAAACGGCCCATTTCCCAACTTCCAGTTGGACAGGAAGTGACATTTTTTGCTGTCCCCAGCCTCCAGAGACTCTCTCACACACACACCCCAGGCCCTGCGGAGGCAGGAAACAGCCTGTTTCCCTACTTCTGATGGGCCCAGAAGGCCCGAAAATCAAGGAGCTGAGCTGGCGTGCCAGGCGACATGTCTCTGCATGCCACCTGTGACACGCGTGCCATAGGTTCGCCATCAGGGATATAGGGTCTCCTGCTTGAACAAGGAGTTGAACTAGTAGAAGACCTTCAAGGTCCCTTCCAACTCTGTTACAGGTAGTTCTCAACTTTTGTTTAGTGACCAAAGTTACAAGGGCACTGAAAAGAAGTGACTTATGACCATTTTTCACACTTACGGTCATTGCAGCATCTCTGTGGTCACATGATCAAAATGCAAACATTTGGCAACCGGTTCATATTTATGACAGTTGTGATGTCCTGGGTCACGTGATCACTTTTTGTGGCCTTCAGACAAGCGAAGTCCATGGCGAAACAGATTCACAGAACTGCGTAACATCTGCCGTGATTGACTTAACAATGCTGGCAAGAAAGGTTGTAAAATGGGGCAAAATTCACTTCACGTCTCTCTTAGCAACCGAAATGTTGGGCTCAGTTGCGGTTGTAAGTCGAGGCCCACTTGAATTCTGTTATTCTTCTACATACTTTTCTGAATTTTGCTTCCAGAAGGTGGGGCTGTTGAGCACCACATTGTTTTTCAAACATCTTGGGATTCAAGAACGTTCCTCTTTTAATTTCATGGCGGAAGTTCATTGCAAGGGAAGTATACAGCCCTCAAGCTCTCGAAAAGATATTTTTGAAATGTTATACATTTCGTTTTCCACACAAACGGAAAGAACACGAGAAAGAGCATGGAGTGCTTCTAATTAACCGACTCCTCCAAGGATGTGAGCAGTACTGGATAGTTAACGTATGTGTTCCTTCGGTGCCAAAAGCTAATTAAAAGATATGTTAATTTAAGTGGGATGGGAAGCTCAGGGGGTTTGGTAATTATTATTATTTACTGAGTCCTACAGCGTTTATTATGGAGCCATAGCAGATTGGCAATTTAGGGACCACAACCGAAGCGCAAAGGGCGGAAAAAACGAGATTTTTGGAACCAAAGTGTTAAATGATCATGAGCAATTCAAAAGTTGGAAAAGGGCTTAGGAAGGCATCAAGCTGATGGCCAAATATTGCAAATCAGTTAAGCAGCAGGTCCAGGTTGTTGTTGTTTTTTTAATGCATATATGCGAAGGAGGTTCTTGAAAGGTTTTCGAGTGCCCTAATTTAGTTAAACTGCCCGACAGATTTTCCCAGTTACGTATAGTTGCCGTAATTCTGAATCACATGGAACTAAATGAGTTTTGGTCTCTCAGGGTGCCAGGCTGGGGAAAGATCCTGATACTACATTACTATTATTCCTACTATTATTATTATTCCCAGTGTTCTTCCGCTTTCTTTCCATCATTTGTGGAAACAAAGTGATGGTCTTGCATGGTGAGTCAGGCAGAGGTATAATAAAGTTACCGTTCTTTGGTTCACTAAATTTTAAAAACCTGAATTGTGAAGATATTTAAATTTAGTAGCTGGAGCAGCAGGGTTATGCAGTGAGCCAGAACACCCTTCAAATGGTGTGGGAGTAGGAATGGATTTCCAGAGGGAAAAAAATGCAGACTACAGGAACCAGGAGCACCACTCAGGTGACCCTGAGGACACAGATAAACTTCCAAGTGCTTCAACGACCATCAGAATGAATGCAAATGACCAGCTGTCTGCAAGGAATATAAATCCTTCCATTCCCCCACTATCCTGTCAAAGCTGAAGAAGCTTCTTGGATGAGAAGCGAAACCTCTTCAAAGAAAAAAACAAGAAAAGTCCAGTGGCCTCCTGAAAAAGCACCTTTGGGTCAGTTGATTGGTCGGTGAGTGTTGGTTTCTGCATGAGGCAATCTGCACTGTGATTGGTTGCTATGGGCATAAAGGGGGAGTTTCCTTGTTTTCCCGCCTTTTTCTTCAGCGTGCCCTGCGTGCTTTGTGATTTACCTCATGAAATGCTCCTGTTTGCCTGACTGTACATATAGATGCAAAATATATTTATTTATATAAAAGTACAAGTTCGTGTCAGCGTCTCTGACTTCATTTGGATGCCTGCTGCACAATTCCCTGATATGAATGTACCTGACATTTGTATTCTTTTTCCCCCAAGACCCCCAAATCTCAGAGTCATCCACTCTTTCTAATCCTTGGAATTAGCAGTATAAAGGGGGAAAAAAAACGACCCCAAACAAGCTAGCATGGTTTGGGGGTTTGGAACAGTTCTAAACCTTGGTGTCCCCTCTATATAAAGCTACATTCCATGATGTGTTAAGCCATCAGACTGGACTAAAGAAATACAAGCGCTGTGCTCACATTACACACTGTGAGGGAAAAAATCAACCACATTATGACTTATCAAGATAAAGTGGTTCACACATTATGCTAAGGCAGTGACGGCTAACCTTTTTGTTGTCATGTGCCGAAAGTGCGCATGTGTGCCTCCACCCATAATGCAATGTGCGCGCAACTCCCCTGTGCCCTGCCCCCCACAACCCACGCATGTGTGTGCGACCCCCATGCTCCCCCCGCCCCCCATGCATGCGTGTGCACGCGACCCCCTGGGCCCCATTTTGGGTCTAGAAGGCCTCCCTGCAGTCTCCTGAGACCAAAAACGGACCATGGGGGGACATGCCACTTCTCATCCAAGAAGCTTCTTCAGCTCTTCTCCACCATCTAGTCAGAGCCAGGGGTGGGCTGCTGGGGGTTCGCAGGGGTTCGCAGGGGTTTGGGAGAACCTCTAGTTAAGATTCTGTGCAATTCGGAGAACCCACAAATCCCACTCCTGGCTGGACCTTCTCACCTCACTCCTGCCCTCCCAGGAGTCCCCACGTGGCCCATTTTGGATGCAGGTAAGTGCAGGGCATGCACGGAGGCTTAAAGAGGGTGAAAAACGGGCCTACCGGAAGTTCAGAAAGGCCGAAAATGAGGCCGTTTCCAGCCTCCAGACAGCCTCTGGAGCCTGGGGAGACCGTTTTCGCCCTCCCGGAGGCTTGAGAAAAGATGCAAAAATGCCATGGCCACGCCCACCCAGAATCCGTGCAGAGAACCCCTTGCTAAAATTTTTGAAGCCCACCTGTGGTCAGAGCTGAAGAAGCTTCTTGGATGAGAAGCGAAACATCTTCAAAGAAAAACAAGGAAGTCCAGTTGCGTCTTGAAAAAAAAAGCACCTTTGGGAGAAGACATGGGACTGTTATTTTCAAAGGCTCATCTCTTTCTCTAGCTTTGGGGGGTCATGCTAAGATCCATAACTGAAACACTGAATGGTATTCACTCGGCTTTCATTCTGAGTTCAGGGGTTTTTTTTCATCTTTTTGAGAGTGACAATAGAGTTGGTGTCCTTTCATGTCCTCACCAACAAACAGATGCTGAAGTCAAGCTAGGTTCATGTTTAATGACCCAAGGAGAATTTTGCAGGGCATTTGAGATTAGAGGACACTCATATCCACTGCAGTATTTGGCTTGTAAAACCAACCACCCTGAATGTATCCTGTAATGAAATGGACATTTGCAGAGCTCTACTACGGCATCCTGGGAAATTAATAGATACACCCTGCTGAAGTTCCAGTATGTGTGTTAAAGGCCTGAGTAGCTATCCAGTTCCTGTTTGAGGATGGTTTCATCAGTAGAAAATAAGATAGAAATTCAATAAGTATACAAACATACAGTGATGCCATAAGCTAATAGCAAATATATTTCTGGTTGTGAGCAACAGCTTTTTAAAAAAAAGAAAGGAAAGAAAGGCACAAATCACTCAGATCTCTTTAAAATTGATCAAATTAGAGTTTGCAGTTTAGACTCTGAATTTTGCTCTGAATGATTGCACCCACTTTCACTCACTAATCCCTTAATCTTCAAAACAAATCACATTGCTCCATCAGGTGCCCAGTTCCTGGCTGCCATGGAAATCATGTAGGAGCTGGCATCTGAAAAACTAAACCTTTCCTCCTCGTCCTCCTCGTCCTCCTCCTCGTCCTCGTCCTCCTCGTCCTCCCCCTCCCCCCGCTGCCCCCTGCCTCTTTCTTCCTTTCATTCCTTCCTTCCTTTCATTTATTTATTTTATTTGCCCAGTATGTATTAGATTATATATATGTATATAAGTATAAGCATGAATTGAATACATAAAATGGATACGAATAAATGGGGACAGTAGGACACAGACAGTAGGCACATTGGTGTGCTTAAGCACACCCCTTACAGACCTCTTAAGAATGGGGTGAAGTCAACAATGGACACGCTTAGGTTAAAATTTTGGGGGTTTGGAGATGAAACCACAGAGTCAGGTAGTGCATTCCAGGCATTGACCACTCTGTTGCTGAAGTCGTATTTTCTGCAGTCGAATTTGGAGCAGTTCACTTTAAGTTTGTATCTATTGTGTGCTCGTGTATTGTTGTGGTTGAAACTGAAGTAGTCATTGACAGGTAGGACATTGTAGCAGATAATTTTATGAGCTACACTTAGGTCATAACGAAGGCAGCGTAGTTCTAAGTTTTCTAGGCCCAGAATTTCAAGCCTGGTGGCATAAGTATTTTGTTGTGAGCAGAGGAGTGGAGGACTCTTCTTGTGAAATATTTCTGGACACGGTCAGTTGTTTTAATGTCTGATATGCAGTGCGGGTTCCAGACAGATGAGCTATATTCAAGAATTGGTCTAGCAAATGTTTTGTATGCTCTGGTTAATAGTGTAGGTTATCAGAGAAGGAGCTACGCAAGATTAGGTTTACAACTCTTAATGCCTTTTTGGCGATGTTGTTACAGTGGGCTTTGACACTTAGATCATTAGATATGAGTACTTCAAGGTCCTTGACAGAGTGAGGGTCATCTACAAAATCGTGTCCACTCAGGTTGTATTTTATGTTCTGATTCTTTTTGCCAATGGGTAAGACAGAGCATTTGTTGGTTGAGATTTGGAGTTGCCAATTGTTTGACCATTCCGATACAAAGCCAAGGTCTTTTTGAAGGGTAGCAGCATTGTCGGTGATGTTATATAGTTTTACATCATCAGCGAAGAGAACACAGTTGCTTACAATATGATTGCAAAGGTCATTTATGTATAGTATGAAGAGTGTTGGTCCTAGAACGCTGCCTTGGGGGACACCGCTATTAACAGGTGCAGGATTTGATAGGGCACTCCCTATTTTGACCACTCATCTGTTTGACAGGAATGCGGTTAATCAGTTTTTGTTGTTGTTAGTTGCAAAGTCATGTCTGACCCATTGCAACCCCATGGACAACATTCCTCCAGGCTTTCCTGTCCTCTACCATCCTCTGGAGTCCATTTAAGCTCATGCCTACTGCTTCAGTGATTCCATCCAGCCACCTCATTCTCTGCCGTCCCCTTCTTCTTTTGCCCTCCATCTTTCCCAGCATTAGGCTCTTCTCCAGTGAGTCCTTCCTTCTCATTAAGTGGCCAAAGTATATCCAATTATTCTCTCTTTTCCCCTCTCTCCTCTCTCTTGTCCTGTCTCCCCCCTCTCCCCACTCCTCTGCCTCTTCTTTCTCCTTCCTTCCCTGCCCTCTTCCCTCTTTCTTTCTTCTTTTCATTCCTCCCTCCCTTCCTTTCTCCCTCCCTCCTCTCTCTTGTTCTGCCTCCTCTTCCTCCTCTTCCTCCTCCTCCCAGAGTGACTATCCATGCTCACCCACGCATATGGTGAAACTAGGATTCACAGTCTGATGATATGTCCGAATATGGAGCACCAATGATGTTTCCTAGTTTGTAAAGAAACATCTGTAAGGAAAACCACCAAGTTCAGAAAACACCAAGGATCTCATGACTGTGAAACCATCACTTGGTTTCTAGCCTGGTGTTCTAACCACTAGTCCACAGTGGCTCTTTTTCAGCATGGAAAAACAAGTTAAACTATATATTTGGCTAGATCATGAACAAATACAAGTGATGCTCTTTTTTCTGGTCTGGGAAAAAAAAACATTGATGCCGTTTGCTGGAACAAGGGTAACACAATAATTTAATAAAGGACAAGGGCCTCTGGCTCTCCAAATCATATATCTTGATTTTTTTTCTCCATTGCTCCTACATTCATCAGCAAGTCACATTTGTTTCCCATTGTGACCTTTGCAACTTTCCCTCCCTTGTGCCTGTGTATTATAATCATGTCTGGCAAAATGCAATTTTTAACACAATAGATTCCTTGGTGGACGAATGGGTGGCTTTAAAAGTTCACCGAAAAAAACAACAGCAACAAAAGAACTGGCAAGTTGATTTGTGATATCACATCAGGAAAAAAAATAAATGCCCATTTGGGGTTCAGCAGTAGTTGACCTCTTAGCATTTTTAGTTAGAAAACATGGCTATCTCTTATTCTCTACATAATGCCAAACTACTGCATAATGGTGATATTCCATTCTGTCTCCCCATAAGAGCTGAAAACTTCAGATATGGCTAGTTGGAGAGCTGCTGGTAGAAGAGTCAAGATAGAACACATCTGCAATTTTGCAAGGCCAAAGAAGGTTTGTTCATTTAACCCACCTTTATTATTTTTATAAACAACTCAAGGTACGTACATAATATTCCTTCCTCTTTCTAGCTATCTACTTTATCAAAGCATTTGATAAAGTAGACCATAACCTACTACTAGATAAAGTAGAAAAATGTGGGTTAGACAGCATCACCACCAGATGGATTTGTAACTGGCTGACCAACCATACTCAACATGTAGTCCTCAATGGAACTGCATCTACATGGAGGGAAGTATGCAGTGGAGTATCCCAAGGCTCTGTTTTAGGCCCAGTACTCTTCAACATCTTCATCAATGACTTGGATGAGGGGATAGATGGGGAACTCATCAAATTTGCTGATGACACCAAGCTGGCAGGAATAGCCAACACTCTAGAAGATAGGCTCAAGATACAGAAGGATCTTGACAGACTTGAACATTGGGTGCTATCTAACAAAATGAAATTCAATGGTGAAAAAAGTAAGGTTCTACATTTAGGCAAGAAAAACAAAATGCACAGGTACAGTATACGTGGTACCTCGCTCAATAGTAGTAACTGTGAGAGGGATCTTGGAGTTCTAGTGGACAACCATTTAAATATGAGCCAGCAGTGTGCAGCAGCTGCCAAAAAAGCCAACACACTTCTAGGCTGCATAAACAGAGGGATAGAATCAAGATCACATGAAGTGCTAATACCACTTTATAATGCCTTGGTAAGGCCACATTTGGAATACTGCATTCAGTTTTGGTTGCCATGATGTAAAAAAGATGTTGAGAGTCTAGAAAGAGTGCAGAGAAGAGCAACAAAGATGATTAGGGGACTGGAGGCTAAAACATATGAAGAACGATTGCAAGAACTGGTCATGGCTAGTTTAATGAAAAGAAGGACTAGGGGAGACAATACCTCAGGGGCTGCCACAAAGAAGAGGGAATCAAACTATTCTCCAAAGCACCCAAGGGCAGGAGAAGAAGCCATGGGTGGAAACTAATCAAGGAGAGAAGCAACCTAGAACTAAGGAAAATTTTCCTGACAGTTAGAACAACTTGCCTCCAGAAGTTGTGAATGCTCCAACACTGGAAGTTTTAAGAAGATGTTGGATAACCATTTGTCTGAAGTGATGTAGGGTTTCCTGCCTAAGCAGGGGGTTGGACTAGAAGACCACCAAGGTCACTTCCAACTCTGTTATTCTATTCTATTCTATTCTATTCTATTCTATTCTATTCTATTCTA
>WNWU01000003.1:59735420-59749843 GCA_012654045.1 Ptyas mucosa
TTCTATTCTATTCTATTCTATTCTATTCTATTCTATTCTATTCTATTTCTCACAACAGCCCTGTGAAGTGAGTTGGACTAGGAAAGAGTGACTATCCCAAAGTCACTCAGCTGGTTTTCATACCTAAGATGCGGACTAGGACTCATGTCTCCTGGTTTCTATACCTTAATTAGTACATCAAACCGGCCCTCTATATTCGGCCTAAAGAGGAAGCGATTGGAAACCTTGCATGGTCCAGGATAGTGTTCAGTTCAAGACACAGTCCGTCACTTAGAAGGCGATAAAGAGCTCATCCCTTGTCCATTTTACTTCTTCTGTACCATATGGAAATACTTGCCATGTTTTTCTTCTGGGATATTGTTCAACTTTCCAATGTAGACTATAGCCCTGGGATGTTTTTGGTGGGGTGCCATTCATATTGGACCCTGCTTAGCCTTTCTCATTGAGAAGATGAAGTGATTTGATGAAGAGAAAGGCAGCTCACATGAGTTGATGCCTTTTAATAAAATTTGTTAGTCAGAAAAGTGTTACCAGAGTCCTGATTTTTTTGCCACGGTTGATTAACCAGGCTCTCGCCAAACAATGTCAAAAGGTGATGTTGAATATGCAAGTAGGAGTGAGTCTTACATCAGCCATCACTCATTAGGAGGGGTGTTGAACATGCAAGTAGGAGTGAGTCTTACATCAGCCTTCAGTCATTGGTTCATTTTCCCACCGGGAAAATGAACAAGCGTCAGTGGCTGACAAGCTGGACAGCTCCCTGTAAAAGGAGCTGCAGCCTCGGGCAGCCCTCAGTTCAGTGATGGCTAACCTTTTTGCTGTCATGTGCATGCCCATACCCAAAATTCAATGTGCCCTGCCCATGCCCCCCCACCCGTGCATGTGTGCATGACCCCACCATGCTTTCCCCGCTTTTGGCACGCGATGGCACGGTGGGCCAGGTAGGCCCGTTTTTTGCCCTCCCCAGGTTCCAGAGGCTTTCTTGGAGCCTGGTTAGGGTAAAAACAGCCTTCCCCTCCCCCCGGAGGCCCTCTGGTGGCTGGAAATGACCCGTTTCTCAACTTCTGGTGGGACTGGAAGGCCTGAAAATCATCTGACCGGCGCATGCATACACGCTGGTGCTGAGCTAGGACAACACTCGCGTGCCCACAGATATGGCTCCCTGTGCCACCTGTGGCACGTGTGCCATAGGTTTGCCATCACGGCCTCAGTTCATAGTTATTTTTGTTACTGTTCCTGTTGCCTGAAATAAACAATTGTTTTACTTCACTACGATCGTCCTGCCTCTCTTTTCGTGTCTGGACTTAACAGGTGACACATTCAGTTTCTCAAAGAGTAATTCAACGCATTACTCAACTGAATCAAGTGATAAATGTGGATAAAGAGAAGGCCACTTCAACCTCTATAAAACATCTGTAATTTCCTTTTGAGGGTCTCTGCAGCAGAGAGCAGCTGCTAAGAGCAATACCGGCAGAAATCTCCCTCTGTTTCATCTTCCTTTTAAAGCAGGGGTCCCCAACCCCCAGTCTGGAGATTGGCACCAGGCACCAGGATTTATTTTTATTTCTATTTATTTAGTTTGTCAAACATGTACAAGATAACAGGTATAAATAAAAACATGGACATAAACACAGGAAATGAGTACAAATAAATGGGGACAGTAGGACAGGGACAGTAGGCACGCTGGTGCGCTTATGCACACCCCCCTTACGGACCCCTTAGGAATGGGGTGAGGTCCACGGTAGACAGTTTAAGGTTGAAGCTGTGAGGGTTTGAGTATGTAACAATGGAGTCAGGTAGAGCATTCCAGGCATTGACCACTCTGTTGCTGAAGTCGTATTTTCTGCAATCGAGTTTGGAGCGGTTTACCTTGAGTTTGTATCTACTGTTTGACATGTATTATTGTGATTGAAACTGAAGTAGTCATTGACAGGTAGGACATTGTAGCAGACAATTTTGTGTACTAGGCTTAGGTCAGACCGTAGGCGGCATAGTTCCAGATTGTCGAAGCCCAAAATTTCGAGCCTGGTGGCATAAGGGATTCTATTATGAGCAGAGGAGTGGAGTACTCTTCTCATAAAATACCTCTGGATCCCCTCAATTGTATTAATGTCTAATATACAGTGTGGATTCCAGCAGTGGTGGGATTCAAGTAATTTAACAACTGGTTCTCTGCCCTAATGATTTCTTCCAACAACCAGTGTGCCAAATTGCTCAGAAAGTTAACAACCGGTTCTCCCGAAGTGGTGCGAACTGGCTGAATCCCACCACTGGATTCCAGGCAGATAAGCTGTATTTGAGAATTGGTCTGGCAAAGGTTTTGTATGCCCTAGTTTGCAGTACAATGTTACCAGAGAAGAAGCTTCGCAAAATTAGGTTAACGACTCTTAATGCCTTTTTGGCAATGCTGTTACAGTGAGCTCTGGGGCTTAGATCATTTGAGATGAGTACTCCTAGGTCCTTGACAGAGTGAGGATCATCTATGAGGTCGTATCCGCCCAGTTTGTATTTGGTGTTCTGATTTTTGTTGCCAATGTATAAGACAGAGCATTTGTTAGTTGAGATTTGGAGTTGCCAATTGCATGACCATTCTGACATATAGTCAAGGTCGCTTTGTAGGGTAGCAGCATTGTCAGTGGTGTTAAATAGTTTTATGTCTTCAGCAAAGAGGATGCAGCTGCTTATAATATGATCGCAAAGGTCCTTGATGTAAAGCAGAAAGAGTGTGAGTCCTAAGATGCTGCCTTGGGGGACACCACTGTTAACTGGTGCCGGGTTTGATAGGGCACTCCTTGATAGGACTACTTGTTGCCTGTTTGACAGGAATGCAGCTATCAACTTGTGCAGGGATCCAGAAATGCCGTAAGAGCTTAGTTTTAACAGTAGTTTGTAATGTACCACTGAATCAAAGGCTGTGCAGAAGTCGATGTAAATTGCATCTATTGCTTTACCCTGGTCGCGTTGCATGGTCCAAATGTTTCTGCAGTGTAGGAGTTGCAGATTAAAGGACAAATTTTTCCTGAAACCAAACTGCTTGTTAGAAAGCAGGTTGTTTGTCTCTAAGTGGAGGGTGATGGATTGGTTTATAATTGATTCCATGACTTTACAGGTGACGCAATACAATAAGATTGGTCTGTAATTTTCTACTAGACTAGGGTCTCCCTTTTTGAAGATAGGAATGACTGTGGCTAATGACCATAGGTTGGGCAAGGAGCTGGTTCTGAAAGATACCTCATAGATTATGCTTAGAGGTTCAGCTATGGCAGTGGCGAGCTGTTTTAAGAAGTAGGCACATAATCCATCAGGGCCAATAGATAGAGATGGCTTTAGGTTGTGTAGTGCCATTTCACCGTTATCTACTGTAAAATCAATATGTAGCAGATCATTGCAATTAGTTGTGGTATGACTGGGAAATGTGGGGCATGTGCTGTTGACAAAGATTGAACTGAAGAACGTGTTGAAGAGGTTGGCCTTAACGACTTCATCATTACAGTCTTCCCCGTTAAGCTCTTTTAGGGGTGGAATAGAAAGGATGCCAGAAACTGGACCGTGCAAATAAGCAAAGCCTTATCCACAGAATGCAAGCAGCACATAAAACCATAACCATTCCAGTCCACAGAAAAACCCCTCTCCAGATAACCAGTCCCTGGTGCCCAAAAAGTTGGGGCCTGCGGTTTTAAAGAGCCCATGAACAATTCACATTCCTTGGAGATCTTCAGTGCAGTTTCCCCATAAGTGACCAACTGCTTCTGATGCTTTGTAACCCATTGATGCTTGGTCACTCCTCTACTGCTGTGGCCAATCTGAATTTCAGAGGGAGCAATTTGAGCCAGGAATATCAGCCCAGGTGCTCTTTTCTCCAGCACAACCACACCCCAACTGGTCCACCAAAGCAATGTCAAAGGACATTCTCTAAGGCTGCTAAGCCTCCTTGCCCTAATTCTATCATACACTGTTTTGAGCAGAAGATGAATGGTGGGCTCACAAGTAAAGGGGGTGATGGATAGTACTGTAATTGGCGTCTTGCCCAATTCAACCATCCCTCATTGGTTGGCTTAAATAATTTTCTACACTTGGCAATGATAGGTGCAACCCCTTTTATTACTTCAGTATGTATTTCAAAAACAGTGATGACTGATTTCAACCGTCACATGAATTAGAGAAGAAAAGGAGGGAGGGAGGGGAAGGAGAAGGAGAAGGAGAAGACAGACAGGGAAGGGAAGGGAAGGGAAGGGAAGGGAAGGGAAGGGAAGGGAAGGGAAGGGAAGGGAAGGGGAAGGGAAAGGAAAAGAAAGGGAAGGGAAGGGAAGGAAGGGAAGGGAAGGGAAGGGAAGGGAAGGGAAGGGAAGGGAAGGAAAGGAAAGGAAAGGAAAGGAAAGGAAAGGAAAGGAAAGGAAAGGAAGGAAGGGAAGGGAAAGGGGAAGGGAAAGGAAGGGAAGGGAAGGGAAGGGAAGGGAAAGGGAAGGGAAGGGAAGGGAAAGGGAAGGAAAGGAAAGGAAGGGAAGGGAAGGGGAAGGGGAAGGGGAAGGGGAAGGGAAAGGAAGGGAAAGGGAAGGGAAGGGAAAGGAAGGGAAGGGAAGGGAAGGGAAGTTCTTCACATGTCACAGTTGCTTTGGCTAGAACTTTCATGTGGTGCTATGTATGTCATTATTGAAGTTTTAGGAGAGATGAAGAAATCTTTAATATTATGTGACAGGAATCAGATCCTTTTGTTATTCTTAGCTGACTAAATTGACAATTCAATTGTTGGCGTTAGAGTAAGATTTCATTCAGAAGCTCTGTGTGGAGAGCCACTAATGAATTTATGCAGCGATTCAAGTTTCCATAACAACATGTAGCTGTCAGCAAAGACAAGGAATATTAACAGGGCAAGTGGCTTTAGTGCCAGAACAGCCACAGGTAACATTAGGCATTGATTGAGTGGCACAATTTGGAACTTGGGGCTTAAGAGAATGGAGATAAAGTAACTCCATCCGGAGGTGGCTTCAACAGAAGTCTTCTAACTAAGCAAGGTCAAAAGCAGACACTTTGTTCAGCTTCAAGAGATGACGCTAAAGGTTCTTCAATGGCGGGAAATGGGACCCACGCTTAATTTAACGTGCTTATTTAATGTGTTAGATTAATGGTAAGGGTTGCTGGGAAAATGTCACTGTCTTACAGAGAAAATGATCCCATTCCTTATCTGTGAAGTTACGGCCATTTTCTACTTGAATAATAAAAATTTAATCCGTCAGAACTGAGCTTGTACTTTCATACTGGGAGATTTCATATTCTTGTTGGTTTTACCAGGTTCCCATTCAGGGGTGAAATGCTACTGGTTCGGACCGGTTCGCCCGAACTGGTAGTAAAAAATGCTAGCAGTTTGGGTGAATCGGTATTTCTGTCGATCAGCTGTGCCGCGTGATTTATATTTGCTAGAAAGCAGGAAATCCTGCTTTCTAGTGAATCTAAATCACACGGCACAGCTGTTCCCCTCCCCTTCCTATTCTATTTACCTTTGCAGACTCAGAAAAGGTTTCTTAATCCTCCTTTTTCAGCGCTGCGTGGTAGCGCCTGCGGTGCACAAGCGCCTGAAGCAGACGCTTGGCACGCACCGCGCATGCGCACATGAAGCGAACTGGTAGCAGACTTCAGAGCATTTCACCCCTGTTCCCATTGTATTATTTTATTTTCGATGCATCAGCTCTACACAGTCAGTAAAACAAGGATTTTTTATTTATTTATTTATTTATTTTTTGCAGCCAGGAACTGCTCATTTGTTGGAGATAAGGAGCACAGTGGCTCATGTGTCTGGGTGGCATAGAAGGCTAATGCCTCCTACTAAGGCAGCATTTAACATCCAGCTGCCTGCAATTACTGCGAGTTCAATTCTCACCATCTATTCAGATAGATGACCATTGAAGGTCCCTTTTCATTCACAGTATTGTAAGCAAGAAAATGTGTTTATTTGAGAAAGGAAATGCATCCAACTGGAAAGAGCACAAATTCAGCCGAATTCCTTCTGGCTAGGACAAACATCATAAAGAGGCCCCCATATGTCAGAAGATAGGAACAGACAAGTGACATCCAGCTGAGGGGTGGGCCAGGTCAAGAGGATCCACATCCCTGAGAAATCCTTCTGTCAACAAGAGATAATTTGACAGAAGAATTATGATTGTTTTGGCCAGGATATTGTAAAACTTTTGTAATTAGGAAATGTCTCTTTGATGTAACAAATGTTTCTAAATGAAAACCGCTGAGTTCACAGAATCCTTTGTTTGAAACTGTATAAAGACCAGGGTCCCCGACCCATAAGTTGTTCAGACTTCCAGGTATGAATCGGACTCTGAACCTTATTGCAATAAACTCTGATTCTGTTTGCCCTTTGGGATGTTTCTCAATCTCTTCATTCCATAACACTCTAACCATTGATAAAATAATTCCCATATCATATAATATTCAGTTTGTTCTTTCTCCTTAACTGCAAGCATTGATCTATTCATTTCTGCACAATCTAATATTTGCCTAATCACATTGTCATCAAAAGGAATCTCTTCACTTTTCCAATTTTGTACAAATACGATTCTAGCTGCAGTTAATACATGGATAATGAAATATGCATTCTCTTTACTAAACGATCACTTCATTTTATCAAGATAGTGTTTGGAAGACTTCTTTTTGCAAGAAACAAGATCCAGTTGTCTTCTTTTTTATACATGTAACTTTTATTGTTTTATCAATGTATAAAATACAAGTAAAAATAAAACTAGGAAATTAAGGGGGGGAAAAGAAAAGGGGAAAGAAAATATGAGGTACAAGAGAAGAAAGAAAAAGGCATTGACTTAAGATTCTTTTTAGCACAATACAAGTTAACAACATTAGAACCTCAGCTGAGCCCGTGCAATACGGCTAAATATTTTGATCATTTTTCCTTGTGGCAAATCTAGCACATTGCTTTTTTTCAGGAAAAAAAAACACAGAAGTGATGTTGAGATTTTTCAGTTCAGGATAAATGCAATAAGGATATAAAAAGAACAAGTTTCACAGAGAGGAGGTGGTCCAGTAATATCACACTACTAACCAGAGCATACAAAACATTTGCTAGACCAATTCTTGAATACAGCTCATCTGTCTGGAACCCGCACTGCATATCGGACATTAATACAATCGAACATGTCCAGAAATATTTCACAAGAAGAGTTCTCCACTCTTCCACTTGCAACAAAATATCTTATGCTACCAGACTTGAAATTCTGAGTCTAGAAAACTTAGAACTACGCCGTCTTCGCTATGACCTAAGCGTAGCTCATAAAATTATCTGCTACAATGTCCTACCTGTCAATGACTACTTTAGCTTCAACCACAACAATGCATGGGCACACAATAGACACAAACTTAAAGTGAACTGCTCCAAATTCGATTGCAGAAAATATGACTTCAGCAACAGAGTGGTCAATGCCTGGAATGCACTACCTGACTCTGTGGTTTCATCCACAAACCCCCCAAATTTTAACTTAAGAGTGTCTACTGTTGACCTCATCCCATTCCTAAGAGGTCTGTAAGGGGTGTGCATAAGCGAACCAACGTGCCTACTATCCCTGTCCTAATGTTTCCTCTATTTGTATCTATTTTATGTATTCAATTCATGCTTATAATTATATAAATTACCTAACATGGTCTTGACAAACAAACAAACAAACAAAAGAAAGTTAAATCTAATGTTCTTCAATTGGGCTCTAACGTCTAACATTCATCGCCAATATGAATGAAATCTGAAAATATGAGTTTCCATTCCTCCCAAACACTGGATTATGCTAATTGTGGAAGATGACAATTAACCAACACTTCAGCATTTTCTTTGAGTTATTGGTAATGTGTTAACCTCATTGCAATTAATGATTGAGTTCAAAACATAGGCTAAGCTAAAAACCAAGCCAATTATCATATTATCAACAGAATAGAATATTTATAGCTCAGGGTTGAACATCAGTGCTAGAAGGGAATGGGAGAGAGAGATCCAAACCCCACTTCCTTCTAGCACTGAAGATGTTACTGAGTTGGGTAATGAAACATTTGCAAGGGAACAACCAAGCTCAGAGAGCACCGAAGACCTCACAGATGACTGTACTGCTTATTGCAATGTGTGAATCCAGTGTTAACTAAACTCAATGCCTTCAAAATATGTTGCAAATTAGTGTTGTCTGCTGCATCTAAATTGCAAAAATCCATATGCCCTCTAGATAGCAGCAATAGTTATGGTTTCTCTCTGTCTCTCTTTATCTCTCTGTCTCTGTCTCTCTCTGTCACTCTCTCTGTCTCTGTCTCTGTCTCTTTCTCTGTCTGTCTCTTTCCTATGTTTGAATTTTTGCAGTGCAAATCTGGTAATCTTATCCAACTACATTTCCTAGAATTCCCAGTCTTAATTTAGAGCACACACATTTAGGCTGTGGGAGGTACACCCCAAAAGGACAGTGTCAGGAACCTCTAAACCAGTGCCAAAAACTTAAAACAGCCCTTCCCCTTTAAGAAAGCCAAAAGGGAAAGTCCCAGCCCTGCCTGACTGAAAGTCTGGGCATGCTGCCAAAAGCCATTAACAACTAGCTAATAATAACAACTTTGTTAGTTAACAACTTTGTTAACAACTTGGTTACTAGAAATAACAAAGCCTAACCACAAAAGTGGAGGGGGGGCACTTAAGGAATCAGGCTAAAAATAACTCATTATAGCACACCAGTACTCCTCTTTCCTACCTCTCTGACAGGATTAACCCTAGGATAGGGGGAAAAAACAAAAGACCTTGGACCAGGATTAATCCAATAAAGCAGGAAAACAAAAACCCAGGTCAATCACTTCAGCTAGAGGCACATCAAAACCCATCTAACTGTAGAGGCTTCAAAGGAAAATCAAGTATAAGAAGGCATGGGTTTGCTTCCCCATCAGCAATCAGCTTGCTAGCCAGGAACAACTGAGCTGTGTCAGTACTTCTTCTTGCCTTCCTGAATTAAAGGATTCCACTTTCTGGCAGCTTGCTTCTGAGTCTATTTCTTCTCAGCGTCTGTGACTGTGTCCCACCTAGGGTACGAACCAAGGAGATTTCTTCCAACAAGGCCAAATGTACGTCTTAACTGGGTGGTGGGGTTGAGGGTTAACTGGAAAGCCCAGTTCAATGACACATACATTTAACCTTGAGAGATGTAGACTAAGCTCCAACTTGGATTTGTTTGGGACTAAAATAACATACTCCACGCAACTGATTCCCTTGTTGCATTTAAGTTATTATTTGAAAATAAGACCTTTCTAGGCACTTGTCTTTGTGGCCATTTTAGTTTACATTCTCTGGATCCCAAGGGGTGGTTCCATTTGTGAAGCTGTTCAGCCTTCATGCCAGAAAACAATTGCTTCTGTGAATGCAAAGTCCCTTTTCCACCACAATCATCCTTCAGCTAGTCCGGAATGGTTAGCTGAATTGATTAGGCTCCGTCTAAAGCTGACTCAAAACGCTGAAAGAAAACAATCTGATTTCCCAAATTAAGGAAAGCACTGAACTGGAATCCTGAAACCTTCTGGGTGAAGAAAATACATCAAGGTAGAAAAGTCTCGCTAAGTCGCCTGGATCTAATTCGCTGTTTCTCTGCTCTCTTGTCGTTCGGTGGAGAAAATGGCCTGCAGATGGAGTATAGAAATATATGGGTCTTACACAGTGGTAAAATCCAATTTTTTCTACTACTGGTTCTGTGGGCGTGGCTTGGTGGGCATGATGTGGCTTGGTGGGCATGGCTTGGTGGGTGTTGCTGGGGAAGGATATTACAAAATCTCCATCCCCACCCCACTCCAGGAGAAGGATACTGTAAAATCTCCATTCCCACCCCACTCCAGGGGAAGGATTCTGCAAAATCTCCATTCCCATCCCACTCAAGGGGAAGGATTCTGCAAAATCTCCATTCCTTCCCCACTTCTGGGGGAAGGATATTACAAAATCCCCATTCCCACCCCACTCTGGGGCCAGCCAGAGGTGGTATTTGCCGGTTCTTTGAACTACTCAAAATTTCCGCTACCAGTTCTCCAGAACCTGTCAGAACCTGCTGGATTTCACCCCTGGTCTTACGGATGTATGTGGCCCACAAAACGAATGGCATGGATAGTTATTTGAAGGATTAAATGAAGCAAGTTTTCCACAAAGGCCATTTTGAGCTTTTGAAGAAAAACTAGGAGAAAATTTCATCCAGAGAACAAGTATATTAAAATTAAAGATTTCGTCAAGAGAACAAGTAGTCAAGATTTAAAAATTCATCAAGAGGTTTTTAAAAAAAAGATGACAACAAAATACATTTTAATGTCTTCTTTGTTGTGTATTTTTATATCCTTTTAAAAAGTATTTTGGTGGGGGGTTTTTTAACCTTCTTTGAATAAACTAAAAATTTCTAAAGAGAACAAGTAATTAAAGAGGACCCAGTTTGTGGGGGCAATAAGCTGACTTTGTATAAATATACAAAAGTATGAAGGCTATTGCTTAGCGCATTGTAAGCCGCCCTGAGTCTCCGGAGAAGGGCGGCATATAAATCAAATTAAAAAAAAGAAAGAAACAAGCCAATTATTTCCCCACTCTTGAATAATTCCCCATGGATGGTTTCTGGTTTCTGGCCTTGATTTGGAATAAAGACTAAGAACGTTTGGATACAGAGAGCTGCTCCAAACCATGATTCTTGTTAACCTTATTAGAAGGTTAAAATGCGGGTGAAGAGACTGATCTAATAAACGTTTAAGATTCTATTTCCTGTAAATTCCTGAAGCTTCACACTGCCACCTCTTTTTCCAGAACTGTATTACATTTCACAGAAGTCCTTTCAAACACAATTACATTTGCATGCATGTGTGAATACAAACAAAAAACCAAGTAATGTTTTAAATTGGATTTGTTATTTTTCATAATGTATCTTTCTCAGCGGTGAAATCCAAATTTTTTTACTACCAGTTCTGTGGGCATGCCTTGGTGGGCGTGGCAGGGGAAGGATACTGCAAAATCTCCATTCCCTCCTCACTCCTGGGGGAAGGATACTGCAAAATCCCCATTCCCTCCCCACTCCTGGGGGAAGGATTTTGCAAAATCTCCCTTCCCATCCCACTCTGGGGCCAGCCAGAGGTGGTATTTGCTGGTTCTCTGAACTACTCAAAATGTCCGCTGCCGGTTCTCCAGAACCTGTCAGAACCTGCTGGATTTCACCCCTGATCTTTCTGCATTCAGGGATGGGGGTGATGGAAGAAATATCCTTCTGGGTTCAGTTCCAAGTTTGGGGGGGGGGGAGACACTGGATTCATGGAAGTTGCTTGGAAAGAAGGTTTATTGATGAACAGGATCACATGGCTTGAGATCCTGGGCAGAAAAAGGGCAGAGATGCTGAGAATGCCTGGGTTTTATACCCTCTGTTGGGCTTTGAATTTGAGCTTGTTTCTGATTGGTTGTCAGATTCCCATGCGGCCATACAGGGGTAACTTTGTAGGTTGTCTATGTCCTCAGGCTTGGTTGAGCCTTGCTGGGTGATGATGTAATGAAGGGACTTTGGGCAATTCCTATTATGGCTCTGCTAGAAGGAGGTAGATCTTTGTTATGGAGATTAGACTGGCCCAGGCCTTAATGGTCCATTGACAAAGGTGGGGGGCTGAGTTTCTGCCTCCCTTTTAGGGGAAATAGTCTGCCCTTTTAATATTTCCTAAAATATCTCCTTTTTCTAGGAGAGGGGTGGGTTTTAACTTCCTACAGGGGCAAGAAACCACTATTAAATCAGTCTCTACTGAGAGCATGTTATGACCCTCACCAAAAGGGTCATTAATGATATTCCAACCAGTATGTCAGGTTCTTAACAAGCCAATTGACATGTTTATTTACCTCTGGATCCTATTCAGTCTACTGTGAGTCTCCAAGAAAAGCAGTCATCAAGTTGGCATGACTGTTGGGAGAAGCAAGTAGCTAAGGAAAGACAGCTGTCTTTGTGTTTGCCCTAAGGAACTGATCTCAGGTCCAGTTTTAACTTGAAAAGTCTCAGAACAGCAGGCAGATTAACTCTAATTATTACTAGGAAGTCATAAAGGTTAGCAGAAAGAGTTAGCTAGTTAGCAGGTGAACTTCTCTTCATTTTTTTTTAGCTCTGTCCTAGAACTAGCATATTAGCTGCTAGGATGAAGCTTGAAAAAAGCATCTCAATTGTGTGCAATTTTGTGTGTGTGTGTGTGTGTGTGTGTGTGTGTGTGTGTGTAATATAACAGAATAACAGTGTTAGAAGAAATATCCTTATGGGTTCAGCTCCAAGTGGGGAAAAAGACACTGGAAACATGGAGACTGCTTGGAAAGATGGTTTAATGGTGGACAGGATCACATGGCTTGAGTTCCTGAACAGAAAAAGGGGCAAGACACAGTGAGTCTCCAGGTTTTATGTCCTCTCTGGCTTTGAACTTCCTGGGGCCCAGAAAGAGTATCCTGATTGGTTGTCAGACTCCCAGGGGGTGGGGGTCTTAGCTAGCCTTGCTGGCTGATGTAATCTTCCCAGGTGCCATATGGTTAGTTTCTGTTCTAGATGGGTCCTATTGTTTTGCAGATGATGGTCCATTGAGAAAGATTGAGTTTCTGCCTCTGGCCCATTAACAAAAGGGTGGGGGCAGGAAGGTGGGAGCTGCTTTGTCTTTAAAACATGCTTCTCCATTTCTCATCCAGGGAAACATAATATTCTGCCTTTTTAATATTTCCCAAAATATTTCATTCTTCTAGGAAAGGGGTGGGTGCTAACTTCCTACAACAGAATAGCCATAGTGGAGTAGTGGTTAGAATACAGCACTGCAGGCTACTTCTGCTGACTGCTAGCTGCCTGCAGTTCGGCAGTTCGAATCTCCCCAGGCTCAAGGTTGACTCAGCCTTCCATCCTTCCGAGGTGGGTAAAATGAGGAGCCAGATTGTTGGGGGAAATATGCTGACCCTGTAAACTGCTTAGAGAGGGCTGTAAAGCACTATGAAGCAGTATATACATCTAAGTGCTATTGCTATAACAAGAGTTGGGAGGGACCTTGGAGGTCCTCTAGTCCAACCCTTTGCACAAGCAGGAGATGCTGTGTCATTCTGGACAAATGGCTGTCTACTCTATTTTTAAAAACCTCCAATGATGGAGCACCCACAGCTTCTGAAGTTACACTGATTAATTGTTCTCACTGTTAAGAAATTTTTCCTTAGTTCTAGGTTGATTCACTTCCTCGTTAGTTTTCTTTCTTTCTTTTGTAGGAGGTTAGCACCCACCCCTTTCCTAGAAGAATGAAATATTTTGGGAAATATTAAAAAGGCAGAATATTATGTTTCCCTGGATGAGAAATGGAGAAGCATGTTTTAAAAGACGAAGCAGCTCCCACCTTCCTGCCTCCCCCCAACCCTTTGTTAATGGGCCAGAGGTAGAAACCCAATCCTTTGTCAAAGGACCATCATCTGCAACACAATAGGACCCATCTAGCAACAGAAACTCACCACATGGTACATGGGAAGATTACATCAGCCAGCAAGGCTAGCTAAGACCCTCACCCCCTGGGAGTCTGACAACCAATCAGGATACTCTTTCTGGGCCCCAGGAAGTTCAAAGCCAGAGAGGGCATAAAACCCAGGGACTCACTGCATTTTGCCCCTTTTCTGTTCAGGAACTCAAGCCATGTGATCCTGTCCACCATTAAACCATCTTTTCAAGCAGTCTCCATGTTTCCAGTGTCTTTTTCCCCACTTGGAGCTGAACCCAGAAGGATATTTCTTCCTACACTTTCTTTCTTTCTTTCTTTCTTTCTTTCTTTCTTTCTTTCTTTCTTTCTTTCCTTCTTTCCTTCCTTCCTTCCTTTCTCTCTCTCTCTCCCCCTCTCTCCCTCTCCCTCCCCCCTCTCTTTCTGATAGCCCCTGCCACATCCTTTATTATTGTGCTAATTAAGTGTAACCTTTCCCACAGATTTTAGGATCAGAAGCCATTTCCCGTTATTTGCTCTCAGAACCATCTTATATATGTTCTTCACGCTAAAACACGTCAAACATCTGCAGTTTCTATATTTGAGTGTGTCTAAAAGGGTGGTGGAAGAACAGATGCCAATTTATCCCTCTTGTCTTTCTGGATCCATATTTTAAACGGGTTATTAGTTTGCCTTTACATAGTGCTTTAATTTATAAAGCACTTTCTATAAGTTTGCCTTCATATACAGCAGGGGTGTCAAACCCGATTTCATTGAGGGCCGCATCAGGATTGTGTTTGACCTTGGGGAGCCAGGGTGGGCGTGGCCGGGGTAGGTGTGGCCAGCTTGATATCACTCGTGTTGTGGGCAACTGTGGAGGCCAAGTGCTAAGGCTGGATTTCCCTCAGACCCTCCCTCCCTCTCATTATTATCTCTTTCCTTCCTTCCTTCCTTCCTTCCTTCCTTCCTTCCTTCCTTCCTTC
>WNWU01000003.1:59834909-59853817 GCA_012654045.1 Ptyas mucosa
GAATAGAATAGAATAGAATAGAATAGAA
This sequence comes from Ptyas mucosa, assembly GCA_012654045.1. Lineage (NCBI taxonomy): Eukaryota > Metazoa > Chordata > Lepidosauria > Squamata > Colubridae > Ptyas > Ptyas mucosa. The sequence continues at coordinate 59,834,938 of WNWU01000003.1, forward strand.
TAGAATAGAATAGAATAGACTAAGAGAGTTGGAAGTTGGAGGTCTTCTAGTCCAACCCCCTGCATAGGCAGGAAGCCCTATACCACTTCAGACAAATGGTTGTCCAACATCTTCTTAAAAACTTCCAGTGTTGGAGCATTCACAACTTCTGGAGGCAAATTGTTCCACTGATTAATTGTTCTAAATATCAGGAAATTTCTCCTTAGTTCTAAGTTGCTTCCCTCCTTGATTAATTTTCAATTCAATTTCAATTTAATTCAATTTCTATGCCGCCTCTCTCTGAAGACTCAGGGCAGCTCACAATAATATTAGTTTCCATCCATGGCTTCTTGTCCTGCCTTCAGGTGCTTTGGAGAATAGCTTGATTCCCTCTTTTTTGTGGCAGCCCCAGAGATATGGGAAGACTGCTATCATGTCTCCCCTAGTCCTTCTTTTCATTAAACTAGAGATACCAGTTCTTGCAACCGTTCTTCATATATTTTAGCCTCCAGTCCCCTAATCATCTTTGTTGCTCTTTCTAGAGTCTCAACATCTTTTTTACATTGTGGCGACCAAAATTGAACACATCAGTATTGTTCCCCCTTGCTGTGGAAAGCAAATGCATTGAGATGAATCACAGGGATTCCTGCTGGTTTTGGAGCTCCCGCCATTAAGTGTCTAAGAGGCACTGGCTGCCTCCACCATCCAACATTTCAGTATCCTCCCCTTCTCACTCTTCTGGGGTTCCCTATTGCTCTGAAAAAGTCTGAAAATAAAATCTTAAGGTGTCAAACGAGAAGAGCAATAAGGATGATAAGGGGGCTGGAGGCTAAAACAGACGAAGAACATACCAGGATCTGGGTATGTCTGGTCTAATGAAAAGAACTAGGGGAGACATGAGAGCAGTGTTCGAATACTTGAGGGGCTCCCACAAAGATGAGCAGGTCAAATTATATTCCAAAGCACCAGAAGGCAAGACAAGAAACAACAGATGAAAACTAATCAAGCAGAGAACCAACCTGGACTAAGGAGAAATTTCCTAACTGTGATAACAATTAACCAGTGGAACAACTTGCCTCCAGAAGTTGTGGGTGCTCCAACACTGGAGGTTTTTAAGAAGAGATTGGACAGCCATTTGTCTGGAATGGCATAGGGTCTCCTGCTTCAATAGGGGATTGGACTAGAAGATCTTCAAGGTCTTTTCTAACTCTGTTATTCTGTTAAACTCTGCCATGGGGCTGAAGTACCATGTCTTCCAAGCATAAATTTGCTGCTAGTAGTTCAGATTCTTGTAGAGAATGTTAGCATGCAATAAATCTATAGTCACTTGAACTGCCTCGCTTCTTGATTTCTTGTGCCTGACATTAATCTGAACTACTAACATCAAAGCAAATTGGTGGTTGATAAGAGTCAATGGAATTCAAGGAAGGCTGGACTCAGTTCCATTGTGGGACTCTAGACCAATGTTTCCCAACCTTTCCAGCCCAAATGTGGCTGCAAGCACCGGCACCCAGCCCTCGTGTGAGTGGGGCTGCGCATGCATGTGCCCATCCACCACTGATGTGGCCTGGTTCCAAATGGGCCGCAGCCCGATAGTGGCCCAGGTGTCAATTCTGAAGCAATCCTGACTGAAGCCATCTTTTACTGCCTCATAGTTTCCATGAACTCTGAGAGGGGGAAGGGAGGGGGAAGTAGATAGACCAGCTTACAGTCAAAACAAAATGTTTTCTTGTGGGAATGAAGGTCATCTCAACAGGTGGTGGTTGAAGGAGGAGAGGAGTGACCAAGTAGCTAGTCACCTACTTTCATCAGACAATGTGACCAGGACATCTGGGGAGGGAAATATTTGTTCCTTTAATTAGGGGGAAAACCGCAATAAGAATAGAATAGAATAGAATAGAATAGAATGGAATGGAATGGAATGGAATGGAATAGAATAGAATAGAATAGAATAGAATAGAATAGAATAGAATAGAATAGAATTTTTTAATGGCCAAGTGTGATTGGACACACAAGGAATTTGTCTTGGTGTATATGCTCTCAGTGTACATAAAAGAAAAGATACGTTCATCAAGAATCATAAGGTACAACACTTAACGATAGTCATAGTGTACAAATAAGCAATCAAATCATATTAGGAAACAGTCAATATAAATCATAAGGATACAAGCAACAAAGTTACAGTCATAAAGTCATACAGTAAGTGGAAGGAGATGGGTGATGGGAACAATGAGAAGATTAATAGTAGTGTAGACATAGAAACTAGTTTGACAGTGTTGAGGGAATTATTTGTTTAGTAGAGTGATGGCATTTGGGAAAAAACTGTCCTTATGTCTAGTTGTTCTGGTGTGCAGTGCTCTATAGCGTCGTTTTGAGGGTAGGAGTTGAAACAGTTTATGTCCAGGATATGAGGTAACTTTTAGAGTTGGTTTTTACTAGCTGTGCTGATATAATGTATCCAATAAACATGTTGTTTATGGAATCTACCTGCCTCAGAGTTCTGCTTTTGGCGGATGCATTACTTGGAATATTGACACCAGGGCCCAAGGGTTGGGTGATCCTGCTCTAGACTGATGATGCACCTGACCCCTCCCTCAGACTCAGCCTGGTCACCTCCTACAGGTGAGCTTCTACAGGTGATCATAACTGATAATTGTTCTTTATAGTGTGTACTTTTTTTGGCAGAGGATTGATTCCAGGAAGACCACGAAGGGTTAACACTGTCTCAGATTCATCCATTAAAAAGAAGCATAAATGTCAGGAAGAATTATTTTGACCTGATATTAGTAGTGGCTTAGAAACATAAAACAAAAAACAAAAAACAAAACGGGAATTGATTTCTTCGGTTAGCCATCCTTTACAGCCGCATAAAACCATTCAAGGCAAAAGGTTTCCAGAAGGACCTAATAAAAGATGGATTGAAATATGCCCCGATTCCCTTCCTTGAACATCTGCACTCTGCTGGTCCTTGATTTCTCAACTTCATATGTTCCTGGTGCTCAGGATTATATAGAGAAAAGGGGAATTCTAATGGAACAATGGTGCTTGATCCAGGTGACTTTGGAGATAAACTACATGATCTGATTCACAGAAGCCAAACTGGATGCTACAGTAAAGAGAGTGTAAACACAAAAAGTGACCTTTAAGATGAAGCCTGCATCTACTTTTCCCAGAGCCAGTCCAAGAGATTTTGCTGCCTAAGGCGTGAAGGCGTAAAGGAGTGAAAATAATGCTCCCTACACAAGCTCGGTCAAGTCCACAAATTTTTTCTTCATGTTCGTTTCCATTTCATGGGTGGAAACAAATCAAGGAGAGAAGCAACTTAGAACTAAAGGAGAAATTTCCTGACCGTTAGAACAATTAATTAGTGGAACAACTTTTTTTTAAAAAAATTGATTTATATGCTGCCCTTCTCCGGAGACTCAGGGAGGCTTACAATGCGTTAAGCAATAGCCTTCATACTTTTATATATTTATACAAAGTCAGCTTATTGCCCCCCACAATCTGGGTCCTCATTTTACCTACCTTAGAAAGGATGGAAGGCTGAGTCAACCTTGAGCCTGGTGGGATTTGAACTTGCAGTAATTGCAGGCAGCTGGATGTTAATAATATGCTTTAGTCTGCTGCGCCACCAGGCTCTTACTTGCCTCCAGAAGTTGTGAATGCTCCAACACTGGAAGTTTTGAAGAAGATGTTGGATAATCATTTGTCTGAAGTGGTGTAGGGTTTCCTGCCTAAGAAGAGGGTTGGACTAGAAGACCTCCAAGGTCCCTTCCAAGTCTGTTATTCTATTCTATGTATATCATTTGATGATTTCATTCTCAAGTGTCAATTTGGAGTGGTTGTTAAGGTGCTGGTCTAGAAACCAGGAGATGGTGAGTTCTAGTCCCACCTTAAGTACGAAAGATTGACTTTGGGTCAATCACTAGGAGATGGTGAGTTCCAGTCCCAGGTTAGGCATGAAAGCCAGCCAGGTAATTGACTTTGGGTCAATTACCAAGAGACTGTGAGTTTTAGTCCTGGCTTAGGCACAAAAGCTGGCTAGGTGACTTTTGGCTCAAAGAGGAGGAAGAAACAGCAGATTGTGTATGTTCACTGCCTTGAGTTACCTATAAAATAATGAAAGCAGGATTAATATCTAATAAAATAAAGTGATGCATAGATGCACACGTTCACCGTTTGCCTCCAAATGCCTTCCTGTTCCTAGTTCCATTCATGAAATCTCTAAAGTGGCTATTTTTCAAGCAAGAGTTGACTGGTCAGGGTTTTTTTTTTAAAGGTTTTCTACATTGTAAAGCCATAGACGCCATTGGGATGCTTCTTGAAAGACAATCAGTGTGTCCCCTTATGGTTTGACTGAACCTTAAGTGGAGACAGGTTCTTTTAAAATCAAATATCTCTATGTCCTCCACTTCCTCCTCCTCCTCCTCCTCCTCTCTTCTCTTTCTCCTTCTCCATCTCCTTCTTCTTCTCCCCCTCCTCTTCCTCCTCCTCCTCGCCTTTTTTTCTCCTTCTTCCCCTCCTCCTCTTCCTCCTCCTCCTCCTCCTCTCCTCCTCCTCCTCATTTTCTCCTTCTCCTTCTCCATCTTCTCCTTCTCCTCCTCTTCCTCCTCTTCTTCCTCTTCTTCTCTTTCTTTTTCCTCCTTCTTCTTTTTCTCCTCCTCCTCCTCTCCTTCTCGTTCTCCTCCTCCTCCTCTTCTTCTCCTCCTCCTCCTCCTCCCCCTTCTTCTCCCTTCACCCCCTCCTCCTCTTCTTCTCCTTCCTCCCCTCCTCCTCCCCATCACCTTCCTCACAAAGGATCCCTCCATTTTTCCTCTCTGAAGGGGAAAGTTTTTCCTGGAAGGTGCTGTTTCCTCATTATGGTTTTTTTGACATCTTTTTTTAATTAGTTTGGAACAACTTCAGGAGCTCGATTTCCCCCTAGTGTGCCATTAGAATTGTCATCTGTTGTCACCACTCTCATATAACTTGGTTTCCTAATTACACTCCCCAAATGTCTCCTCTTCCATTTCAGCGGCTTCAGTCCTCCATAATTGGATGCCATTGTCATCCTCTCTCCTTGGAGTTCCTGGAAACTTATGTAAGAACTAAGCACATCCTTCTGAAAATAAAATGCCAGGAGATGTTCAAAGTTCACCTCAGATTAACTTGGAGAGGATCCAAGAACGGTGGAAAAAGAAAACCAAGACTTGTTTTATCAAACTGACCTGAATGCTGAAGAAAAATACCCCCCAGTGAACCATAAGGGTTCTTCTGGGATCGCGCAGACTCTCCCCCATCTTCACACTCTGCAGCACGTGTGACAGAGATTCAGTCCACGTGTAACCCAGGAAGCTTTTTTAGAGTTGGGATGAAAGACATTCCTCTCATTTACTGCTTTCATTCCAAATGGAAAAGAGGGTCACCGCCTCCCATTGTTTTTTCAATTATATATTTCCATCGTTTGGAGCAACATAAATTGAGAGTCGCTTGTTAGGTGGTGGGGATGGTTTGTTTTTATTTTAGAGTTTATGTCTACTTTCCTGCCAGGCAAGTTACTTTCCGGGGATCCATTTATCATTATAGCCTCTGCAACACTGCCCCCCCCACTCTCTCACTCTCTCTCCCCCTCCCTTCCTCCCTCTCTGTCTCTCTCTCACACACATCTCTCTCTCATCTCTCTGTCTCTCTCTCTTTCTCTCTCTCATCTCCCTCTCCCTCTCTCCCTCTCTCCCTCTCTCCCTCTCACAACTCACACACACATCTCTCTCTCTCATTTCTCTTTTTCATCTCACTCTCTCCCCATCTCTCTTTCTCACACACATCTCTCTCTCTCATATTTTTCTTTCTCATATCTTTCTCGTCTCTCTCTCTCATCTCTCTTTCGTTTTTCTCTCTCATCTCTCCCCCCTCTCTCTTTCTCATTTTTCTCCCTCTCTTTTCTCTCTCTCTCTCTCACACATCTCTCTCTCATCTCTCTCTCATCTCACTCTCTCTCATCTCTCCGTATGTGTGTTACTGTGAAAGTAACTTACAACATTAGAATTCTACTGTCTCTGGTAGATCACTGTTTTTTGTTTACTGCCCACTGTATTCATGTTGTCTTTGTTCAATCAGCCGACTCTTCGCAACCCCATGGATCACAGCAGGCCAAGCCCCACTGACGTCTGCCCAAACTCATGTCCACTGTGTCAATGACTCTGTCTAACCGTTTCATCCTCTGCTGTCCCCTTCTCCTTTCGCCTTCAGTCCAGTTCTATTTGCTATTGAAGTGATTGTGATCAAGAGGTGAAAGCAGGCTTAAAGGTCTGCCTTGGGAAAGGATTTGAATGAGAGACTATCAAAGGCATTTTTGGACTACAGGCCAGTTGACAGCTTAACCTAGAAGAGGACAATGGCTGATGACTTCCATATTGTCCTCAGAAGATGGAAGCTCCTGCCAACTTAAGACAGCCACCAGTAGTATTTCCATGGGACACTGGAAGGATGCAGTGGGACATTGTACTTCACCCTTACAGTGTTGTAATCCATGGGAACGCACAGATGATGTGATCAGCATGTCTCAGCTCAACTTAGCTCATAAAGTTATTGTAGGGAAAAATTATAAGAGGGAGTTCTATATATATATATATATCTCATCATTCTGAGCTTCTAGAGAAGAGACAAGGTGCAAATCTACGAGAATTAATTTTGATTGATCATATGCCATCAAGTTGCCATCAGCTGTTAGAAACCACATAAAAAGACTGACTTGAGAATATTTATTTATTGCATTTATATACGGCTTTAATTATCTTTATAAACAGATGAAGATGGGGATCGTACTTAATACTCCTTCCTCCATCTGTGTTCTGACCTTGGCTTTCCCAAACCGTGAAGCAGACTCCTTGTCCCAACAAAAACCCCTTTATTTAATTTACAGTGATTTCCTCTCCAGCAAAGTCTTTCCTCTCCTACAGTCTTTCAAGATAGTTCACAGTTACCGACCTTTATCAGGCTTGGAGAGTGGCCAGGCCGATATCTTTCAGATGTCGCAATACTTGGCAAGAATGCAGGAATGAACTAATTGTTTCTTGCAAACACCCCTCCCCTTTTGCTTGTCTTTTATTCCCCATTTATTGTCCACCTGTGGCCTTACTCCCAAGTCAACCCTTGTTCTTTAGCTGTTCCCTTCGTCTGGCAACTCTGTGCATGCGCACACTGGGAACAAGCTCCAGCTGTTCTTCTGCCTCACTGATGTCTGACTATGAAGGCAGCTGTTAACCGGCATCCAGCCCTGGCCCCCTCTCTGCCTCCGATGCAGAGCCCTCATCAGAGCCTTCCCCAGACTCCAGGACTGGCCCATGTTCCTCCCCAACCTCCTCACTGTCCGAATCTGCTGCCAAATCCACAACAATCTGTTTTCCCTACAACTCACCTGTGAGGTAGGCTGGATTGAGAGAGAGAGTGATTGGCTAAAGTCACCCAGCTGGCTTTCGTGCCTAAGGTGGGACTAGAACTCACAGTCTCCTGGGGATTGGTCCAAAGTCACCCCACCAGTTTTCATGGCTAAGGCGGGACTAGAACTCACAGTCTCCTGGGGATTGGCCGAAAGTCATCCCGCCAGCTCTCATGCCTAAGGCGGGACTAGAACTCCCAATTTCCTGGTTACTAGGCCAGCTGTTTAACCACCACACCAAGCTGGCAGTTGAGAATTAAGCCATCAAACACTATTTCTAGACCTTGCTAGACCAAATTGGCTCTTATGAGGACAAAGACTCTGCTCTAAAAGGAAGGACATTCATATATGCCCATGGCCTTGTGATTAAATAAGTGAAGGAAACTCTCAAACACCTGGAATATTTTTTTCCCCAAAATTAGCTTCTTGCAAATAAATGTTAAAAGCAAGTACTATTTTTTTTTATCAAAATGAATTAGAACTTATTGGGGGGGAAACTGCTTATTTTTTCCCCCCCCTGCAAGCCATCGTTTCAGAAATCCTTTTGCTTTGTGTTATATAACAGTCATGCAACATGAAATTGTTGCTATCATGGATCACTAAGTGATTATCCATCACTCCGTGTATTTCATAATAGGTGACATCAGTGATATTAAACTAAAATGCACATACAGCTAGTCCTTGACATACGACCACAATCAAGCCCCAAATATATGTTGGTAAGTGAGACGTTTGTTAAGTGAGTTTTGCTCCATTTTACAACCTTTCTAGGCACATTTGTACCAAGAAACAGATGATTGCTAGCAGCAGGTTCTGACCAGTTCTGGAGAACCGGCTGCGGAAATTTTGAGTAGTTCAGAGAACCGGTAAATATCGCCTCTGACTGGCCCCGCCCCCATCTATTCTCTACCTCCCGAGTCCCAGCTGAATGGGAGGAAATGGGGATTTTGCAGTAATCTTCCCCTGGAGTGGGGAGGGAATGGAGATTTTACAGTTTCCTTCCCCTGGAGTGGAAAGAGAATGGAGATTTTACAGTATCCTTCCCCTGCCAAGCCCGCCAAGCCACACCCACCAAACAATGCCACGCCCACCAAGCCACGCCCACCAAGCCATGCCACGCCCACCAAGCCACGCCCACCAAGCCATGCCACGCCCACCAAGCCACACCCACAGAACCAGTAGTAACAATTTTTGAAACCCACCACTGATTGCTAAGGAATATAACTCCTTCCATTCCCCCCACCCGCTAATTTGGTCAGAACTGAAGAAGCTCCTTGGATGAGAAGTGAAATGTCTTCAAGGAAAAAACCAAGTTGCCTTTTGAAAAAAAAAACCACTTTTGGGACAACCATAACCTGGATGATTGTGAATCTCCATAGACACTCTTCCCCCACACAAAGTTACTTAGCAGTGATATAAAAACCCTGCTGACACATTTGGCGTAAACACTGGTATCAGCAGTCTGTTTAGCTGCTCGTGGATTATGGAAATGTTGATCACAAGCAGAATGGATTTGGGGATTTGATTGCAGTCAATATCAATCAGCAGGGTGGCAGGACTACAGAAGTGACAAATGCAATTTTAGTCAGAGGCAATAAAAAATATTACAGACCCTAAATCAAGAGGAGTAATAATTCCATTTTATTGTGCATTGCCTGGTTTCAGCCACAAATATTGTGCTTCGTTTTGGGAATCGCTCTTTAAAAAAAGATTCAAGGAAGGTGGAAATAGCCATAAGAATAACAATGAAGTGTTTTGAAAACCCTGTAAAGAGAAGGAATCTTTAGCCTTTAGAAGGTTGTGAGAGGCCTTTTAATTTTATTGATTTATTTATTTTTAAACGTATTAAATTTCTGTGCTACCCATCTCCCCTACGAAGTAACTATGGGTGTCAAGGAACTGAAGATGTATCATAGAAGAGGAGGAGGAGGAGGAGGAGGAGGAGGAGATTAAAATCTATCCCTAACAGGAAAAGAAGTTCCACTAAAAAACTTCCTGAAGGGAAAATTAATTTGACAAAGGAACTGATTGCTAAAAGAAAGTGTGGGCTTCTTTTCTTGAACATCTTGAATTCTTAAACCACGAAATTCAAAATATGAGCCAGCACAATCCTTGGCTGCATTAACAGAGGGATAGAATCAAGATCATGTGAAGTGTTATACCAGTTTATCAGGGGTGAAATGCTCCCGATTCGGACTGGATCGCCCGATCTGGTAACGATGGAGGCGGGTGGTTCAGAGAACTGGTAACAAAAATCCCTGCCCCCCACCCCCCATGCCCAGCTGAGCCGCACAATCATCAGAGGCTTTTTTTTTTTTACTTTTAAACACATTTTTTCTACAACCTCTTCGGCCGAAAAAATGCTTTTAAAAGTAAAAAAAAAAGGCTCTGATGATTGCGTGGCTCAACTGGGATCATCAAAGGCTTTTAAAAGAAAAAAACCCTTTTTTTCTTTTAAATGCCTCTAACGATCAAAGCTGAGTTGAGTGATGGTCAGAGGCTTTTAAAAGAAAAAAAGCCTCTGCCAGTCGGGCAACTCAGCTGGGATCGTCAGAGTCTTTTGAAAGCATTTTGTTTACAACCTCTTCACCGAAAAGGTTGAGGAAAAAATGGTTTTAAAAGTAAAAAAAAAAAAATTGGCCACGGCCGCCCCCCAGTCACATCACCCCACCACCACCAAGCCACGCCCATAGAACCGGTAGTAACAAATTTTAGATTTCAACCCTGCAATTAATAATGCCTTGATAAGACCGCACCTGGAATATTGTGTCCAGTTTTGATCACCACATTATAAAAAAAGATGTTTAGACTCTGGAAAGAATGCAGAGAAGAGCAACAAAGAAGATTACAGGCCTGGAGGCTAAAACATATGAAGAATGTTTACTAGACTAGAATTGAGTATTTTTATAGTGAAAAAAAGGACCAGGGGTGACAAGATAGCAGTGTTCCAATATCTCAGGGGCTGCCGCAGAGAAGAGGAAGCAAGGTATTCTCCAAAACACCTGAAGGCAGAACAAAAAATGATGGATGGAAACTAATCAAGGAGAGAAGCAACCTAGAACTAAGGAGAAATTTTCAGACGATGAGAACAATCCGCCAGTGGAACAGTTTGCCTTCAGAAGTTGTGGCTGCTCCATCACTGGAGGCTTTTAAGAAGAGATTGGACAGCCATTTGTCTGGAATGGCATAAGGTCTCCTTCATGAGTAGAGGGTTGGACTAGAAGACCTCCAAGGTCCCTTCCAACTCTCTTATTCTGTCAAGGAAGGAGTTATCATTGAGGGCTTCCCAATGTCATAATTCTAAGGTAAAAGGTAAAGGATCCCCTCGCATATATGTGCTAGTCGTTCCCGACTCTAGGGGGCAGTGCTCATCTCCATTTCAAAGCCAAAGAGCCAGTGCTGTCTAAAAATGTCTCTGTGGTCCTGTGGCCCGCATGACTAAACACCAAAGGGGCATGGAACACTGTTACCTTCCCACCAAAGATGGTCCCTATTTTTCTACTTGCATTTTTTTTACATGTTTTCGAACTGCTAGGTTGGCAGAAGCTGGGACTAGTAACGGGAGCTCACCCCATTACGCGGCACTAGGGATTCGAACCGCTGAACTGCCGACCTTTCAATCGACAAGCTCAGTGTCTTAGCCACTGAGCCACCATGTCCCACATTGAGGGCTTCCCAATGTCATAATTCTTCTATTCTCTAAATATTACCGTAAGGTTCCTAGTTTTCCATTATCTAGGAGGGTTTTTTGTTTTGTTTGTTAAAGGAACAACAGGTTAAGGGGAAAAAAAAAAACATTTTTATGGATGCCAGTCCATGCAAAAGGCCCATTAATCAAGATGTCTTTCCCAAAAACACCGTCCTCAAAACTGATGATAAAAATAGAGTGATGCAAAATTGATGAAAACTCAAAAATGAATTGCAGGCGTGTTGTAAAATTTCATTTATTCCGATTTCGGTGCCATCCAACCCCAGACCAACTCTGGGCAGCTCTCAATATGACAAAATGAAATGAAAAATGCAATACACCATTCATGATAATAAGATGTACAATCCACCCAAATTTTTAAAAATGCAGAGAACACAAGCAATCAGGCAGCTGTATTCAACCTAGGCCATAGCCTGGGAGAACAGCCAATATTTAAGCTATTGGCATTTAAGATAGATGGCTAATCTCATCTTTGCTCATATAGCCAGTCATAAAGTTTGCAGTGTTTGGAGTTTTGCAGATTAATCTAGTTTGTTGGAATAAGAATGATTAGTACTTGCTAAGAGCAGAGAAGAGCAGCAAAGATAGAGCCTTGGATAGTACAATGGTCTAAAGCCCTGTTATTAACATCAGCTGCCTGCAATTATTGCAGGTTCGAATCTCACCAAGGCTCAAGGTTGACTCAGCCTTCCATCCTTTCTAAGGTAGGTAAATTGAGGACCCAGTTTGTGGGGGCAATAAGCTGACTTTGTATAAATATACAAAAGTATGAAGGCTATTGCTTAGCGCATTGTAAGCCGCCCTGAGTCTCCGGAGAAGGGCGGCATATAAATCAAATTTTAAAAAAAAAAGATAATCAGGGTCTAGAGCAGGGGTGGCAAACTTGATTTCATTGAGGGCCACATCAGGGTTGTGTTTGACCTCAGGGGGCCAGGGTGGGTGTGGCCAGGGTGGGCGTGGCCAGCTCAGTGTCCCTCGTGTCAGGAGCCGCCTGTGGTGGCACGAGTGCTCTGCCAGCAAAAATGGGCTCACAAGCTCCGTTTTTGGCTGCGACATCATCCTGCAACCCTCTGCCAGTGAAAATGGAGCTTGGGAAGGCCACCTGCGGCTCTTGTGAACTCCATTTTTGGTTGCGATGGCCTCCTGCAACCCTCTGTCAGCAAAGATGGAGCTTGGGAGGGCTGTCCGTGGCCCGGTTCTTTGCTGTTTCCAGGGCGACCCCATGGGCCAGATTTAAGCACCCCACAGGCCAGATCCGGCCCCTGGGTCTTGAGTTTGACACCCCTGGTCTAGAGGCTAAACCAAACGATTGGGGGAGCTAGGTATGACTAGTCAAACGAAGAGAAGGACAAGGGGTGATATGATAGCAATCGTCCAGGGCTTGAAGGGCTGTCACAGAGAAGAAGGGGTCAACATATATTCCAAAGCACCTGGAAGCAGAACAATAAGCAATGGATGGAAATTAATCAAGGCGAGAAGCAACCTAGAATTAAAGAGAAATTTCCTGACTGTGAGGACAATCAAACAGTGGAACAGCTTGACTCCAGAAGTTGTGGGTGCTCCATCACTGGAAGTTTTCAAGAAGAGATTTGACAGCCATTTGTCCAGAATGGTATAGGGCAGTGATGGTTAATTTTTTGGGCACTGAGTACCGAAACTGAAGTGCGCGCATGCACGCATGCGAGCGCTGGAAACTGGAAGAGCAGCTGGCAATGGCACACATGCCCACAGAGAGGGTTCTGTGTGCCACCTCTGGCACATGTGCCATAAATTCGCCATCACGGGTATAGGGCCTCCAGTTTAAGCAGGAACTGGACTAGAAGATATCCAATGCTATTATTTTATGTTCTAGGTCAGTGATAGCTAACCTTTTTGCCATCGTGTGCCAAAAGCTGGGGGAGTGTGGGGGGTTTGTGCACACACGTGCCCTCATCCATAATTCAATGTGCCCCGCACATGTGCGCATGACACATACACCCCGCGCTCCCCCTGCTTTTGGCACGTGATGGCCCGGTGAGCCCGGTAGGCCCATTTTTCACCCTCCCCAGGCTCCAGAGGCTTTCTAGGAGCCTGGGGAGAGTGAAAACTGCCTTCCCCACCCCCTGGAGGCCCTCCGGAGGCCAGAAACAGCCCGTTTCCCGACTTCCAGTGGGTCCGGAAGGGCCAAAAATTAGGTGGCTGGCACGTGCATGTGTGCTAGAGCTCAACTAGGGCAACTCTCGCATGCCCACAGATATGGCTCTGCATGCCACCTGTGGCACGCGTGCCATAGGTTCGCCATCACGGTTCTAGGTTCTAAAAGGTCGAGGCTGTAATTCTATTCTACACTTTACAGCGGCAAAAAATGTTGGAAGTTTAATGCTTTCTTTTCCTCCTGTGCCTACACCTTTCTCCCCCCCTTTCTTTCCCTTCCTTATTTTTTTCCTATCATCTCTAGTTTCATCTGTATTCTACATTATGGTAATTTTAATACAATTCCTGAGGGGAAAGTGTGCATGTTTAGCACATTTAAACATCGCTTTTCTGATTTTGAGAAGTGATTAAACGATTTGGGCTGGATGGAGTTCAGATCTGAATTTCAGATTCAAGGTGTGACGCCGGCTTAGAGGAGAGAAGGGTTAATTTTTTATGTCACAAACTGATGCTTGATGGTGTAATGTGATATTCTTTCTTCTCTTCATTTTTGACTCTCTAGAGACGTTTCTATCAATGTATGAAAAACCTCAGTACTGTTGCCCTTAGGCTAATGAACTGGTTCCCAAGTGGCACTTGTAACAATTTGAGATTCAGGCCTCCGGCCTAGTTAAACTCATCACTTCTTAGCTTTGTGAAAAAGCTTTTGGGTTTCAGCATATGTTCATTGCAGAAAAGATGGTTGGGAAGAGAAGAAGAAAGCGTCTGGGGGTCCCACTTGGATTTTCTCCTCTCCTTCCCTTCATCCTCCTTCCATTGTCTATCTCCTTCTCCTTCCTTCTCCTTTTCTTCACTGTCTTCCTCCTCTTCCTTCCCCTTCTCCTCCTCCCCTTCCTCCTCCTCCTCCTCCTTCCTTTCATTTCTTTCTTTGGCACAAAGAAGGAGATGCTCTACCTTGGATCTCTTGGGTCTAACTAGCAAACAAAAACATATCTGGTGACAATGGCATAAATAAATCAAAGCCCTTTACACTTTTAAGATGGAATGGGATGACTTCCCACAGCCAACTTGCCGCAGCCAACTCATCATGGCCAACTCATCATGGCCAACTTGCTGCAGGACAACTCTCTGTGGGACAATTGAACAATTCTATTTAATTATTTAAAATAAACAAACAATTGTTTTAATTTGTGCCATTCACATGTCATTCCGTCCCTCCTTTTGCATCCTTTCTTTAATGATACTATTCCGTTAGTTCTTCGATATTGGTGTAACTAGTGTCCTAGTATCTAGGCTTTAATAAAATTACCCGTATTTATCAGCGTATAACACACACAGGCGTATAACACACACCTTCATTTTAAGAGGGAAATTTCAGGAAAAAACTACGCTCCGACGGCCGCGAGAATTAGACGTGAGGAAGGCGCGGGTTGCCGGTACTTGTTAATACTGTAAAAACATGGCTTCTTAACATTATATCGGCGTATAACACGCACACATCATTTGCCCCCTATTTTCAGGGGGAAAAAGTGCGTGTTATACGCCAATAAATACGGTATGTAAAAAGAAAATACCATCATTCGTCATTCCAGTGTTAGTATTTATCTCCCAAATCAGGGGTGGGCTGCTTGGGGTTCGCAGGGGTTCGGGAGAACCTCTAGCTAAGATTCTGTGCAGTTCGGAGAACCCCCAAATCCCACTCCTGGCTGGTGCACGGAGGCTCGGGGAGGGCAAAAAACGGGCCTACCAGAAGTTCAGGAACACCAGAAACGGGCCCATTTCCGACCTCCAGAGGGCCTCTGGAGCCTGAGGAGGCCATTTTCGCCCTCCCGGAGACTCAAGGAAAGCCTCTGGAGCCTGGGGAGGGCAAACAAACAAACACACACACACACACACACACACACACACACACACACTGGCCGTGGTGCAGGAGGTTGACTAGGACACGCCTACCAAGGCTACATCCGCCCAGCAACTGGGCAGAGAACTCCTTGCTAAAATTTTTGAAACCCACCCCTGTCCCAGAGCGAAAGGCAGGATGACAAATTTTATTGACACCTCCGCCCCTCCAAATTATGGCTGTTCTAATCAAGGAATACAATTTTTAAAAATCCAACGAATACATCAAATATATATTGTGGGAGGTTGTGCACAATATTGTACTATTTTAAAGTTTGCAGAAGCTTGGGTGCCTGAAATATGTGATGCGCTGGGGCCCCGCCATAAGACAGAGAAAAGTTCTATTTTAAACTTGTTAATTTTGATTTTTCACACTATTTTCCCCATCTTAATTGGGTAGAGGAGGAATGCTTTCACTTCCCTTCTTCCCCACTCCTGAAAAAAAAATAAGCCTCTTTCGATTCCCTGTAAAATTTGTTCTTGCACCTCTTAAATAACGTTGAAGGTTTTGATGTTTGATGGCGATGCCTTACCTGTCGCACCCGGGATAGAGACATTTTAATGAGATACACTTTGTTTCATTTCAGTGGATTTGTGACATGGCTGGCCCACGAGATCTTGTATAAAATCTTAATGTAGAGCCACCAAGGAGAAGGATTCCGCATAGGAGCTGAATTATAATGCTGGGATTTTCAAGCAAGCCGAACTGAAGGTGAAAACCCAGCTTCAAACGAGCGATTGATTGATAAACTGGAGTTGAAAACATTTATAGGGCGTGTTCTTTTACACTTTTTTTATTAGATTAGATTTTGATCCCGCTTTTATTACTTTATGAGTAACTCAAGGAGGCAAACACGCATAATATTATTTTCTCCTCCTACATAAAGGTAAAGGTTTCCCTCGCACATATGTGCTAGTCGTTCCTGACTCTAGGGGGCGGTGCTCATTTCCGTTTCAAAGCTGAAGAGCCAGCGCTGTCCGAAGACGTCTCCGTGGTCATGTGGCTGGCATGACTAAACGCCAAAGGCGCATGGAACGCTGCTATCTTCCCACCAAAGGTGGTTCCTATTTTTCTACTTGCATTTTTTACGTGCTTTCGAACTGCTAGGTTGGCAGAAGCTGGGACAAGTAACGGGAGCTCACCCCGTTACGCGGCACTAGGGATTCAAACTGCCGACCTTTCGATTGACAAGCTCAGTGTCTTAGCCACTGAGCCACCACATCCCTTTACCTCCTCCAATTTTCCCCATAACACCCTGGGGGTGAATTGGGCTGAGAGAGTGACAAGCCCAAAGTCACCCATCAGCTTTCATGCCTAAAGTGGGACTAGAACTCACAGCCACCTGGCTTCTAGCCTGGTGTCTCAACCACTAGACCAAACCACTAGACCAAAAAGGCTCTTTCAAACTGATTTTAAATGATTTAAAATGAAATGTAACAGCCATCAATTCGAAACCCAATGGTGGTTCACAGAAAAATTATTTGCATTTTTTATGTTGCACTAAATCAGGGGTCCTCAAACTACAGCCCTGGGACAGATACTTGCAATGAACATTTGCGTTGCTGCAGAGAGTCTCCCCCTTTGGGGTCTTTTTGTGCAGATTAGAGGGGAGCAGAAATTTCAACTTGGGGTCTGCTTAGGCCTCCTGCGGGGCTTCGGTTGAAGGCTGGAGGAAGCGCCACTGGTGGCAAAGAGATGGAGAGCCTTTTTCCAGTGGGAGTGCATCATGGCCTGGAACTGGCTGACCATCTCAGCCCGCTGAGCCTCCAGGTGCCGCTACCTGACCTTGCACTCCCGTAGGTCTTCCCTCTGCTTGGAAAGCCTATGCTCCTAGTCCTCCATGAGGTGCTTCTCCTGAGCCTCCTTCTCGGTCAGATCCAATTTGAACTGAGCCAGCTGTTTTGCCAACTTTCTCGTGGTGGCTGCTTAACTCCAACAACTGCTTCCTGTTGGGGCTCTAAGGAGCCCAGGTGGGCAGGTGAGGAGTGGCTGGGAGGGGCGAGTAGAATTTGGCGAGGCGCCCCTCAGCGTGAGTGACATCAAGTTGGCCACACCCACCCAGTCACATGACCACCTAGCCATGCCCACCCAGCCAGTCATTAGGCAGATCATATTAGTGGTCTGCGGGATTTAAAATTATGAAGTTAGTGGTCCCTGAGGTCCAAAAGGTTGGGAACCCCTGGTCTAGAAGAACTCCAACGTCTTACAACTCAGTTATTTTATTATTCCATCTACAAGTATAGAGTTTTTGGAGGGCAGTATTTCTCACTGGTCTGGACTCCCGTAAGTAGAGAACTTACCAATGAGCCTTCCTCCTTTTCACAACCTCCCCCCCAACTCTTTTCATCAGTCCTATTATTAAGAGAACAGATGCAAAAGGTGGAACATTATCAAATCACAGTGCAGGAGAGGAGTGAAAAGATATTATTTTCTTTATTTAATGAGCCAAGATTATTCTAGCCATCAAACCTCATTAGCCTTTAGTATTTTCAATCTTTGGAGGAGGTCATTTCATTATTTGGCAAATGATACTTACCGTTGAGAATAGTATCTATATATTCATTTTGAGTGTGGGTAGGACTGCTCTCAAACCTGTCCTGTCAATTAGCCAACTTGCTTTCACAGCTTCTATTGGCTTCGAAGATCCCTTCTTGGTTTTGTTCATAGGCTGGTATTTTTATCTCTCTGTTCTAAAGCTGAAAATAGAAATCTTCAGGGCTGCAATCCATGGAGATAAAAGGTACAATGCAAAGCTATCTTTGCTAACTGGCGGCCTCACAACTCTCAATAGCCCCAGCTGCCAAAGCCAAGAGTCAAGAAACAGCATTGTCTTTTGAAACATCTGGAGACACCTGTGACGAGGAAAGCTGATACAGATACAGATTAACAGAGTTGGAAGGGACCTTGTAGGTCATCTAGTCCAATGCCGCCCACAAGCAGGAGACTCTACACCATTTCTGACAGATGGCAGTCCAGTCTCTTCTTGAAAGCTTCCAGTGATGAAGCTCCCACAACTTCTGAAGGCAACTTCTGTTCCATTGGTTGATTGTTTGCATATAGGAGGAAAACTAACTACAGGTAGTCCTCAATTTACAAGCACAAAGTTTATGTTGTGAAGCGAGACATTTCTTACGTGAGTTTTGCCCCATTTTACAACTTTTCTTGCCACAGTTGGTAAGTGAATCACCAAAGTTGTTAAGTTAGGAACCCAATTGTTAAATGAATCTCGGTTCCCCATTGGCCTTTGCTCGTCAGAAGGTCGCAAAAAATGACCACATGACCCTGGGACACAGCAACCGTTGGAAGTAGGAACCAGTTGCTAAGCTTCTAAATTTTGATCACACAACCATGGGGATGTTGCAAAGGTTGTAACTGTGGAAAATGATAGATAGATAGATAGATAGATAGATAGATAGATAGATAGATAGATAGATAATAGATGATAGAGATAGATGATAGAGAGAGAGAGAGAGAGAGAGAGAGAGAAAGATAGATAGATGATAGATAGACAGACAGATGATAGCTGATAGCTGATAGATGGATGGATGGATGGATGGAGGATGGATAGACAGATAGAAAGATAGATTGATAGACAGACAGACAGATGATGATAGATGATAGATGATAGATGATAGATGACAGATGACAGATGGATGGATGGATGGATGGATGATGGATAGATAGATAGATAGATAGATAGATAGATAGATAGATAGACAGACAGACAGACCGACAGATGATA
>WNWU01000003.1:59867619-59891021 GCA_012654045.1 Ptyas mucosa
TTGTTTTGTTTTGTTTTGTTTTGTTTTGTTTTGTTTTGTTTTGTTTTATTAGTTTGATTTATATGCCGCCCTTCTCCGGAGACTCAGGGCGGCTTACAATGCTTTTAAGCAATAGCCTTCATACTTTTGTATATACCTGCTTAGTAGGGCTTTTGGCCCCCCCAAGCGGTGTTCTATTTTATACAAAGTCAGCTTATTGCCCCCACAATCCGGGTCCTCATTTTACCTACCTCGGAAGGATGGAAGGCTGAGTCAACCTTGAGCCTGGTGAGAATTGAACTCGCAGTAACTGCAGCTGGCAGCTAAATACTACTTTAACAGTAGTTTAGTCCACTGCGCCACCAGGCTCTTATACCTTCATGGCATCTGCCAAGACTTCCTGTTTTAATGGGGCAGAGTATAACAGAATATACTAATATAACATGTTATAATATAACAGCTCACTGTAACAGCATTGCCAAAAAGGCATTAAGGATTGTTAACCTAATTTTGTGAAGCTTCTTCTCCGGTAACATTGTATTGCTAACTAGGGCATACAAAACCTTTGCCAGACCAATTCTCGAATATAGCTCATCTGCTTGGAATCCCCACTGTATATCGGACATTAATACGATTGAGTGGGGTCCAGAGGTATTTCACAAGAAGAGTACTCCACTCCTCTACTCACAATAGAATCCCTTATGCCACCAGGCTTGAAATTTTGGGTTTGGACAATCTGGAACTGTGCCGCCTGTGGTCTGGTCTAAGCATAGTACACAAAATTGTCTGCTACAACATCTTAGCTGTCAACGACTTCTTCAGCTTCAACCTCAATAATACACGGGCAAACAATCGATACAATCAAGGTAAAGTGCTTCAAAGTTGATTGCAGGAAATGCGACTTCAGCAACAGAGGGGTCAATGCCTGGAATGCTCTACCCGATTCCGTTGTTACAACCTCAAACCCTCACAGCTTCAACCTCAAACTGTCTACCGCGGACCTCATTGCATTCCTAAAAGGTCCGTAAAGTGGGCATGCATAAGCGCACCAACATGCCTACCGTCCCCGTCCTACTGTCCCCATTTATTTGTATTCATTTCCTTCATTCATGTCCATGGTCATACTTATACCTGTATACCTTATACGAGAGAGAGAGAGAGAGAGAGAGAGAGAGAGAGAGAGAGAGAGAGAGAAGGAGAGAGAGGAGAGAGGAAAAAGAGAGAGAAGAGAGAAAGAGAAGGAGAGAGAGAGAAAGAGAGAGAAGGAGAGAGAGGAGAGAGGAAAAAGAGAGAGAAGGAGAGAGAAAGAGAAGGAGAGAGAGAGAGAGAAGGAGAGAGAGGAGAGAGGAAAAAGAGAGAAGGAGAGAGAAAGAGAAGGAGAGAGAGAGAGTGAGAGAGAGAGAGAAGGAGAGAGAGGAGAGAGGAAAAAGAGAGAGGAGAGAGAAAGAGAAGGAGAGAGAGAAAGAGAGAGAAGGAGAGAGAGGAGAGAGGAAAAAGAGAGAGAAGGAGAGAGAAAGAGAAGGAGAGAGAGAGAGAAGGAGAGAGAGGAGAGAGGAAAAAGAGAGAAGGAGAGAGAAAGAGAAGGAGAGAGAGAGAAGGAGAGAGAGGAGAGAGGAAAAAGAGAGAGGAGAGAGAAAGAGAAGGAGAGAGAGAGAGAGTGAGAAAGAGAGAGAAGGAGAGAGGGGAGAGAGGAAAAAGAGAGAGAAGGAGAGAGAGAGAGAGAGAAGCTGAAGCGGGGAGCAAAGAGCTGCAGGAAGTGTTCTGCCTTTAAAAACTCCTTTTCTCACCCAGGGAAATATAATATTCTCCCTTTTTTAATATTTCCTAAAATATTTCATTCTTCTAGGAGGGGGTGGGTGCTAACATCCTTCACTGGAATACTGCTATCATGTCACCCCTAGTTCTTCCTTTCTCTAGACTAGCCATACTCAGTTCCTGCAACCGTTCTTCATATGTTTTAGTCTCCAGGCCTTTGATCATCTTAGCTGCTCTTCTCTGAACTTTTTCCAAAAGTCTCAACAATCTTTTTTTTTTTGTAATGTAGTGACCAAAATTGATCCCTTTCTCCATTTTTTCACAGCTTTGCAAGATCTTTTCTGGGAACTACAATACCATCTCAAGGGGACTGCATTCTAGGCTGATACCCAGGCATTACACTACGGAGCTTTTAAAATGACAGGCAGAAAGAGAAATGGTTAAAATGCCACTATTTATAAATTACTCAGAAATGGGAGAGAAAAGAGGTGTTTTTCACTTCATCCTGCATTGCGATATCACATTGTCTTTGCGGCCTGAGATACAATGCCAGTAAACTAGATTACCAGCCATTACACAAACTTAAGAGCTTTCGAACAAAAAGGCTACAATTAACATCAAGCAATTATCCTTAATTTAAAAACAGGGCAAAAAAAGAAGGGACATTTAGTCTGTGGGATGTTTAACTGATAGAAAATGATGCAGCACTGAGCAGAAATGACAATGTCTCGTGTTGTTTTGTTTTCCTGGAAGGACTCAAAATGAATATGGATGCCAGAAGACTTGAAAGAACACACATCAGGAATTTGGAGGTCTTTTGGACTCACAGTTTAACAGTTTAACAGATTAACAGATTAACAGAGTTGGAAGGGACCTTGTAGGTCATCTAGTCCAACCCAGGGATGAAATGCTCCCGGTTTGGACCGGATCGTCCAATCCGGTAGCGATGGCAGTGGGTGGTTCGGAGAACCAGTAGCAAAAATCCCTTGTCCCCCCCCCCCCCCATGCACAACTGAGCTGCGCAATCATCAGAGGCTTTTTTTTTATTTTGAAAAGCATTTTTTCTACAACCTCTTCGGCCAAAAAAATGCTTTTAAAAGTATGGTCTCTGGAGGGCCTCTGGAGCCAAGGGGAGGCTGTTTTCGCCCGCCCGGAGGCTTGAGGAAAGCCTCTGGAATATGGAGAGGGTGAACATACATACACACACACACAGTGCAGGAGGCCAAGTAGACCACGTCCATCATGGCCACGCCCACCCAGCAACCGGGCAGAGAACCAGTTGCTCAAATTTCTGAATCCTACCCCGGGTTTCTAGCCAGGACTAAGAAGGTTCTATCACCCTGTGCAATGAACCTGGGAAAGGGTGCTTTAGATCCTTCCCACTCAGGATGTCACGAGGGGTGAGAATTAGGCAAGAGGCCTCTGACTCTGCTTTTTGGCATAGCTCACCCCACCTTCTCCAACTCCACGTGGCCCCTGATTTAGAAGAAGAGTGAAGAGTCTACTTTTCCATCACACATTCGGAGCTTAACGGTTGTTTTGCTAGCTGGTTACAGCTTTGGTTTTAAACTCCTCCTACTGTAATTTTAATTGTACGTAATTTTAATTTGGAGAGAGGAGGCTGGTTTTATTAATCCAAACAGCATTCATCTGCTGTTGATTTTGGATGTGTGTCAGGGGTGCGTTCTACTTACCTTTACTACCGGTTCATAACGGGAGTGCATGCTTACTCTCGCTTTGTGCGCTTCTGCATGCGCATGCGCAGATCACTCTTGATGACGTCGGGGCAGGTGGGCGGAGCCTCCTTGCCAGTTTTACCACCGGTTCTATAGAACCGGACCGAACCGGAAGCAACCCACCACTAATATGTATGTGAGCTGCCCATAAGATATCAGTTATAATATAAATATACTGTTAGCAGATTCCTACACTGAGCTGCATTTCTTTGATAATGGAAGATTATAATTGACCTACCTGCTTTCTTTAGATCCTACATTATTTATTTCTTTGTTTGTCTGTGTATATCTGACCTTTATTGTTTTTACTCAAGGTGGCGAATACAGCAAATGCTCCTTCCTTTTCCTTCTATTTTCCCCACAATAATAACCTTTTTTTAAAAAAAATTGATTTATATGCTGCCCTTCTCCGGAGACTCAGGGCGGCTTACAATGTGCTAAGCAATAGCCTTCATACTTTTGTATATTTATACAAAGTCACCTTATTGCCCCCCACAAACTGGGTCCTCAATTTACCTACCTTAGAAAGGATGGAAGGCTGAGTCAAGCTTGAGCCTTGGTGAGATTCGAACCTGCAATAATTGCAGGCAGCTGGTGTTAATAACAGGGTGCTTTAGACCACTGTACTATCCAAGGCTCCTTGTGACGTAGGTTGGGCCCAAAGAGATTGGCCCAAAGTGATCCAGCCAGCTTTCATGCCTAAGGCAGAATTAGAATTCACAGTCTCCTGGTGATTAGCCCAAAGTGATCGACTCAGCTTCCATGCCTATGGCAGAACTAGAACTCACATTCCCCTAGTAATTGGCCCATAGTGACCTAGCTGGCTTTCATGCCTAAAGTGGGACTAGAACTCACAGTCTCTTGGGGATTGGCCCAAAGTCATCCAGCCAGCTTTCATGCCTAAAGCGGGACTAGAACTCACAGTCTCCTGGTTTCTAGCCTGGTGCCTTAACCACTAGACTAGACTGGCTCTCCACATTCTTTATTCACAAACATTCAAACTCTGTATCTCCAAATATTTAACTAAGTTCTAACTCCCTCATTCTCTCTCTCTCTCTCTCTCTCTTTTTTCACACGCATATAAACATGCATACACCTTTCTACAACCTATCTATCTACCTGTTGAAAAGATAAAATGACAATTTAAATAGCCTTTATATTTTAATGCAGTTTTTTAAAATTGGGATATAGATTTTTCAATGTGTGACTCCCTGGAATTGCTTTAGCTCTGCAAAGGCAATTTAAAAGAAGCTGGGAGATAAAATATTAGCAGGAGAAGCTATATCATAATTATGGGCTGTTTCACCTTAAGGAAGGTAAAATGGATTTATAAATATGCATGGCAGAACTGGAAGGAAACAGGGAATGGATTTCTATATTCATTGCATTGTTCTTATTTACACGGCAGCTATGGGCTTCTGACTTCAAGCTGTAAATATGAATTTTTAGTTGTTATTGTCTTGTCCTCTCTCGAATTGTGCCATCTGCATTCTATGGAATTCAAAGGAGCATAACTGATTAACTGCATTTAAAAGTATGATCTTTAGACAAAGGAATATTTTGGGGGCTGCATTGTTTTGGGAGATTTAGAGCAAAGTGGTTTAACCCCAAATTTTAAAAGTGTTCTCTATTAGTTTTAGCTACTTTAAATCGTTACCATCGCGGAAGCTTCATTCCAATCTCATTTCAAGGAGCTTGCTGTATAATGAGATTACAGATGGAAAAATGGCTCAAACTTGCCATACTTCAGAGAGTATTCATTTATTTATATTTATTTATTCAATTTCTAATATAAGCGTGGAATTAGCTTAAACCCAGCCCATTAGAGATTCCCTTCATATCGATGTCACAAGTATATCTTTTGATGTAGCACATGTAGAAATAAATCCAAATCAGGGATGAAATGCTACCGGTTTGGACCGGTTCTCCCGAACCGGTAATAAAAAATGATATCGGTTCAAGCAAACTGGTATTTCCGAAGATCAGCTGGGTGATGATCAGCTGTGATGCGCGATTTCTATTAGCTAGAATCATCGGATTTCCTGCTTTCTAGTGAATCTAAATTAATGTGGCACAGCAGATTTCCCATCCCCCCTCGCTGTTCTACTTACCTTTGCAGACTTGGAAGGCTTCAAAATGTTCCTTTTTTAGCGCTGCGCGGGCATGCACACATGAACCATGCGCTCAGTAGCAGACTCACAAAACCGGTAGCAGACTTCAGAGGATTTCACCGCTGATCCAAACGTATTGTCTTTTTCTTTTAAGTTTTTTGTTTTTATTTCTCATAAACACATTTACACATACAGTCATTTATCCATCATTTTTCATTCACCTTATCTTTTAGCTTTCATTTTTCATTTTTCATTTTTCATTTTTACTTTTTCGGGGCCGCTCTTTTATCATTTTTTTTAATTTGATTTATATGCTGCCCTTCTCTGGAGACTCAGGGCGGCTTACAATGCGCTAAGCAATAGCCTTCATACTTTTGTATATTTATACAAAGTCAGTTTATTGCCCCCACAAACTGGGTCCTCAATTTACCTACCTTAGAAAGGATGGAAGGCTGAGTCAACCTTCAGCCTGGTGAGATTCGAACCTGCAATAATTGCAGGCAGCTGGTGTTAATAACAGGGTGCTTTAGACCACTGTACTACCAAGGATCATTTACCTTTGCTCCAACCTTTCTTCTTCTCCTCCCCTTCTCTTCCTTCCTCCTTCTCCTCCTACTTTCTTCTTCTTCTTCTCCTTCTCTTTCCTACTTCCCCTTCCCTTCCCCCACTCATCTCCTCTTCCCCCTTCTAACCTTCTCTTCTACTCTTCTTTCCCCTCCCTTTTCTTCCTCTCCTTTTCCCTTTCTTCTTTCTCCTCTCCTCTCTTCTCCCTTCCTCTCTCTCTACCCGTTCTCCTCTCTCTTGTTGTTTCCCTTTTCAGTTCAATCTAAAGTGGTATTCAAGTATTGTCTTTAAAGTGGTAACATCTCAGACAATGTTATTACTTTAAGACAATAAATCTGGATCAGAGATGGGAAAGCATATAAGTAGTCCTCAATTTACAACAGTTCTTTTAGTGATCATTCAAAGTTAGGTTGGCCCTGAAAAAAAGTGTCTTATGATCATTTTTCATGCTTATGAACCATTTCAGCATCCCACATGATCAAAATGCATGGCAGCTGGTTCATATTTATGACAATTGCAGTGTCCTGAGGTCATGTGATCATCTTTTGTGGCCTTTCTGACGAAGTCAATGGGAACGCCAGATTCACTTAACAATCGTGTTACTAATTTAACAAATTTGGTTGTTAACATCTATGGCAAGAAAGGTCATAAAATGGTGTAAAATACACTTAATAAATAATAGAATAAGAGAGTTGGAAGGGACCTTGGAAGTCTTCTAGCGGAACCCCTTGCTTGTTCTGCCCCAGCTACCGACCCCAAAGAACGCAGCACACACAAACTCTATACAAAGCTTATTTTACTCAAATAACGTAGTCTTTATCAATCAAAAGCTGTTAATAAACTGTCTTAACAGCCTATCAGAATTCTAAGATAAGGTAATCACAGTCTTACTAGAGTTGGCAGAAAGCCCAGAAACAATTTTGCAGAGAATCCAGACGCGAAGGAGATTGAACTAAAGTTGTTCCCTACAGCTTGCTGCAAGTGGATTTCCTCCTTAAATAGGCTAAGGGAGTGGCCAATTATCCCCAAGCCTTACTCTCAAGGAGACCTCCTTCTGAGGAGCCACTTCTGCCTTTTGGCAGCTCTGCGTACCCGTGCATTGAGAAGAGGCTCCTCCTCTTTGTCCTCTTCACTTAAAGGAGCTTCTGGAGGTTCTGAAGGCCCTGGCTGAATCCCTGCCTCTGGCACCACATCTTCTCCAGCCTCCTCATTGTCTGACTCAAATGCCAGCTGCACAGGCTGCTGGCGCAGCACCACACCAGCCTCCTCACTGTTGGAATCAGCTACAATCTGCACAGGCCGCTGATGGGCCACAGCATTGCTCAAGCAGGAGACCCTATACCATTTCAGACAAATGGTTGTCCAATCTCTTCTTGAAAACATCCAGTGTTGGGAAGGTGGGGAAAGAAAGTTGGAAGGAGAAGAGGGAGAGGCTAGGTTTGAGGAGAAAAATTGCTGTACAATTAAAAAAAAAAGATGAAATAGAAGAAAGGCAGCTCTGAACAAACAAATATAAATATATTAAGAAAAAGAATGAATTGTTTAAGAATAAAAGAGGACAAATATGTACAAATAGTAAAGTTAGAATTTAGGGATAAATGAAGAAGGTGTTTATGTATGCAAGTATAGAAATACTGAGGTATATTAAAAAAAAACGAAAGGGGGGAAGACGATATTGACAAAAATTGAAATTGAGTAAAAATGTATTTGAATTTGACTAATTGTATGAGGTAAGAAACGACCAACACTCTGTTCAAAAAAAAAAAAAAGAAAGATGTGGGTGAAGGTGGGAGAGGAGAAAAGAAAAAGAAAAAAAACAATAAAACTTGTTTTTTTTTTAAAAAAAGCATGCAGTGTTGGAGCATTCACAACGTCTGGAGGCAAATCGTTCCACTGGTTAATTGTTCTCACTGTTAGGAAATCTCTCCTTAGTCCTTAGTCCTAGGTTGGTTCTCCTTGATCTATTGCTTCTTCCCTTCTGGTGTTTTGGAAAATAGGTTGACCCCTTCTTCTTTGTGGCAGCCCCTCAAATATTGGAACACTGCTAACATGTCATCCTTAATCCTCCTTTTCACTAGACTAAACATACCCAGTTCCTGTCATCATTCTTCATGTTTTTCGTTGCTCTTTTCTGAACTCTTTCCAGAGTCTCTACATCTTTTTTGTAATATGGTGACCAAAACTGGATGTGGTTAAGGATGTTTTGCTTAGCCCCAGAATTTGGAGCTCAGTTGTGGCCATCAGTTGAGGACTCAACCTGTAGCAGTTTGGTAAATATATAAATAATAGCAGTTAGGTTTGGTAATGTTTACAACTTGTTCAAATCGCAGTGTGATTTTTTTGGGATTTCAACCTGTTTGTTTCTACTTCTATTCTTCTGTTTTCCTTTGCACAGATCCGGTAAGAACAAATAATAACGGTTAGCTATTTGTCTCAAGGACTCTCTAACTACTTGACACATACTTGATAGCTCTACAAAAATGAAATGTGTACAGAGCCAATGTATTCCGGTGTGGTTTGCTCTAAGCGCTTGCTCTGCATGAGGACGGCTACCTGGCTGAGATACAGATAGTCTTCGACTTACGACCACAACTGAGCCCCGAATTGTTGTTGTGAAATGAAACATTTGTTAACTGAGTTTTGCCGCATTTGTTAAGTGAATCACTGCCATTCAGTGGTGGGTTGCCCCCGGTTCGGAGCTGTTCGCAAGAACCAGTAGTAAAACCGGCAGGAGGCCCCGCCCACCGCCCCAGATGTCTTCATCAGCAATCTACGCATGCGCAGAAGCAAGGCATGTGCGCAAGCGCAAGCAAAGCGAGTGAGCGCGGGCGATCCCGTTGCAAACCAGTAGTAAAGGTAAGTAGAACCCACCCCTGCTGCCATTGTTAAATTAGTAGCAATAGCAGTAGCACTTAGACTTTTATACCGCTTCACAGTGCTTTACAGCCCTCTCTAAGCGGTTTACAGAGTCAGCCTATTGCCCCCAACAATCTGGCTCCTCATTTTACCAACCGCAGAAGGATGGAAGGCTGAGTCAACCTTGAGCCTGGTGAGATTCGAACTGCCAAATTGCAGGCAGCTGGCAGTCAGCAGGAGTAGCCTGCAGTACTGCACTCTAACCACTGTGCCACCACGGCTAGTAACACGGTTGTTAAGCTTCTTCATTGACTTTGCTTGTCAGAAAGTCACAAAAAGGGATGACGTGACCCCCAGGATACTGCAACCATCATAAATGTGAGTCAGTTAACAGTAACAGAGTTGGAAGGGACCTTGGAGGTCATCAAGTCCAACCCCCTGCTCACACAGGAGTCCTGTACTAGGATTCGAACTGCCGAACTGCCGACCTTTCTGATCAACAAGCTCAGCTGTCAAGCTTCCAAATGTAAATCATGCGACCGATGGTCATAAGGGGCAAAAAGTGGTCTTAAGTCACTTTTTCAGTGCCATTGTAACTTCAAACGGTCACTAAATGAACTGTTGTATGTTGAGGACTACCTGTCCTGCAGCTGGGAATGCCGACAGGAAAAGGACCAGTTTGAAAAACCAAGCGTGCATTACAATCCAGGAATCCTTTTTTTTTTCTCGCCCAGCGTATAGTCTGTAATGGCTTTCCCCGTGGTTTGCAAAGGCCTTGGAAAGCATCTGACACCAGAACAATAAAATCAATTAACACATTAAAAAGAAAGTGAAGCACACTTGAAATAATTCAATACCAATTAGCCACAGGTATCAGAGAAACAGAAATACGCTGGATAAAAAGACACAAATGTGCAAACAAATTACAGGATGGGCCCGAAAACACAGCTGTGAAACGCCGCAAGGACAAAATCTATTGTTCGTTTCTCCGATTCTGTTTAGAACAGGGGGCTCTTCGCACTGCGCCTTGGTGGCGCAGTGGTTAGAGTGTAGTACTGCAGGCTGCTCCTGCTGACTGCCGGCCGACTGCAATTTGGCAGTTCAAATCTCACCAGGCTCAAGATTGGACTCAGCCTTCCATCCTTCCGAGGTGGGTAAAATGAGGACCCAAATTGTTGGGGGCCATATGCTGACTCTGTAAAACTGCTTAGAGAGGGCTGTAAAGCACTGTAAAGCGGTATATAAGTCTAAGTCTGTGGTGGGTTGCCCCCGGTTCAGACCGTTTGGCAAGAACCGGTAGTAAAACCGGTGGGAGGCCCTGCCCACCACCCCGGATGTCGTCATTGGCAATCTGCGCATGTGCAGAAGCAATGCGCGTGCGTGAGTGATCCTGTTGCGAACCAGTAGTAAAGGTAAGTGGAACCCACCCCTAGTCTAAATGCTTTTGCTATTGCAGGTTCAGTATTTCTAGAGTGTAATATATGTACACCCTTAGCACCTGCTATGCTGTTTCATTGTAGCAGGAGGGGCTTTTGGGAAGGATGAGCAAAGAATGCCAAGAATGTATGCCAAGAGTTTATACTGAGGACATTACCTAGTGTTCTGCCCCAGCTACGGACCCCAAAGAACGCAACACACACAAACTCTATACAAAGCTTATTTTACTCAAATAACTCAGTCTTTATCAAACAAAAGCTGTTAATAAACTGTCTTAACAGCCTACCAGAATTCTAAGATAAGGTAATCACAGTCTTACTAGACTTGGCAGAAAGCCAAGAAGCAATTTTGCAGAGAATCCAGACGTGAAGGAGAGTGAACTAAAGTTGTTCCCTACAGCTTGCTGCAAGCGACATTCCTCCTTAAATAGGCTAAGGGAGTGGCCAATTAGCCCCAAGCCTTACTCTCAAGGAGACTTCCTCCTGAGGAGCCACTCCTGCCTTTTGGCAGCTCTGCACGCCCGTGCATTGAGAAGAGGCTCCTCCTCTTGTCCTCTTCACTTAAAGGAACTTCTGGAGGCTCTGAAGGCCCTGGCTGAATCCCTGCCTCTGGCACCACATCTTCTCCAGCCTCCTCATTGTCTGACTTGGGTGCCAGCTGCACAGGCTGCTGGCGCAGCACCACACCAGCCTCCTCGCTGTCAGAATCAGCTTCAATCCACACAGGCCGCTGACGGGCCACAACATCTAGTTGGGTAATGAAACGTCTGCAAGAAAACAACCAAGCTCAGAGAACACCAAAGTCCCCTCAAGAATTTATAATCCTAGCAGGGTCACCAAAGATGTGAAGGTCATCCCAGCTGCCCAGCTAAACAGGTATGGATCTTTGTTGTGTAGAAGCAATATAGGAACGTGGTGGAGGTAGATGGTTACTTTTTTTGCAATGAAGTAGAGGCAGTCCTCAGCTTACAACCATAATAAAACCTGCCCATTTGTGGAGGTAAGTTCTGATCGCTGTGAAGCAGGTTGTCATGCGATTGTCCCAATTCTACGAACATTTTTGTGATGGCCGTTAAGTGGGTCGCAATGGTTATTAAATGAATCTGCAGTTGTTAAGTCATTAAGGGAATCTATTGTTCACTAGGGGGCATTTTGGCCAGTTGCCAAACACTCAAAATGTGATCATGTGACCACGGGGGGAGGTAACCATTGGCACTTTAGAACCAGGTTGTAAGTACCTTTCGCAAGGATCTGTGGTAACTTTCAACAGTCACTAAGTCAAATTGTGTCATTCTCCAGATTTATGAACATAGTTTGGTTAGAACCTTTACTGATTCCTCTTTTGTTGCCTGCCATATTATTTTAGATAAAAGCCTTTCAGAGGCTTTTTTTCTGAAGTTTCATTTCTGAGGCTTTTTTTCTGAAGCTTCTTTCAGAGGCTTCTTTCAGCCTCTGAAAACTCCGTTTGTGAGACACCCTCTTTTTTGGGGGGGAAAGGCGCGTCTTATACTCCGAAAAATACGGTAGTCAACCAATGTGCTGAATATATAAGAAAGGAAAATAGACTGGGTAAGGTAAATGAGGTTTTAAAACTGGTGGAAAGAACTTCCGTAACCTGTGTTATCCTGATAATACTATTCGGATAGCTGAAAATGCAAATGAACTGTAAGCTCTAGAAATGAAACTCAAGGAGCATAAATAAAAAAAATGGACTATAAAGAAGACCAAACTAAGGGCATCTGTCAGGCCCAAGTCCAGAGTCAACGCAGTGAAATCCAACTGAGTCTAGTCCCTTATTTGCTCACATCTAATGGACAGAATCTTGCCAAAATAAATCTATAACCCTTCTAGCTTGCAAGAAATATCCTGAGAAATTTTGGGGTGCAGTTTGCCCCTTCCACATCCAACCTGGGACTGTTGAGTTTCTTAATCTGGGCGTCCTTCTGGGAAACTCTGCATTGCCAAAACTCCCTCCCCCTGCTGGTACACATTTCATTACATCAACAATATAGTAAAAGTAAAGGTTCCCCTCGCACATATGTGCTAGTCGTTCCCAATTCTAGGGGGCAGAGCTCATCTCCGGTTCAAACCCAAAGAGCCAGCGCTGTCGGAATACATCTCCGTGGTCATGTGGCCGGCATGACTCAATGCCAAAGGTGCACAGAACGCTGTTACCTTCCCACCAAAGATGGTCCCTATTTTTCTACTTGCATTTTTTTATGTGCTTTCGAACTGATAGGTTGGCAGAAGCTGGGACAAGTAACGGGAGCTCACCCCATTACATGGCACTAGAGATTTGAACTGCTGAACTGCCAACCTTTCAATCAACAAGCTCAGACTCTTAGCCATTAAGCCACTGCATCCCTACATCAATAATGTAGCAGATGGCTTTAAAATTGATAATGATATTGAGGTAGTGGGCAGGTTTAGCCTTTCATGACTGATCATTAATTGTAAAGAAGGCAGCAGTCCAAAAAATGCACTGCAGCATTGGTTAACTGATTGTGAATGCCTTGGGGAAGATATTCTGATACCAGGGATACTTACAGAATAATGAAGGCAATGGTTTCCATAGAGTAGAGTTCCCTTGGAAGTAAAAATCGGACTTTCTCAGCAAGATGGATAGACTCAATTACTATAATGGTATGTGAGAATGAGCTTGATAGACAGGAGGAAGAGCCACAGACTAGTCAAATAAGAGATAGTTGAGCCCACAGAAATAATGGGGCCATGACACCCTCCCTAGCCTCTTGAACCATAAAGGGGGAGGGTGAAATGTGCCTTCAGACTTGCAAGATTCTGTTGATGTAAAACATATGATAAAAATGTGCTTGCAGACTACAGGAACCAGGATCACCACTCAGGTGGCCCTGAGGACACAGATAAACCTCCAAGGGCTTCAACGACCCTCTGAAAGGATGCAAATGACCAGCTGTCTGCAAGGAATATAACTCCTTCCGTTCCCCACTATTCCGGCAGAGCTGAAAAAGCTTCTTGGATGAGAAGCGAAACGTCTTCAAAAGAAAAATCAAGGAAGTCCAGTTGCCTCCTGAAAAAAGCACCTTTGGGACATATGATAAAAATAGAGCTAGCACTCCTAGTTGTGTTTCTTTTCTGGATTAATTCACAAGTTGGTATTTACAGGTATGGTGAGTGAACTGTTGAAAGGCCCGAAGAAGCCTAACCCGTATATGTTAATCTATATATGTTTGTCATTAGATTTTATGCGATCTCATGTTCAGTGTCAGACCAAGATGCTAAGCAACAGAGATTGCTTAGCAATCTCAAGCCGGCCTGGCCTAAATCTTTTCCCCTGTAAAATGTAAATTTTAATTTGTTTTAAATCATTGGGTATTTTAAATTCGTCTCAGCCAAATTATTTAATTCGTTTTTATTCTATCTTAAATTTTTGTATGTATGTGTTTTTTATTCTGTGGCTGTTCACCGCCCTGAGTCCTTCGGGAGAAGGGCGGTATATAAATTTAATAAAAGAAAAGAAAAGAAAAGAAAAGAAAAGAAAAGAAAAGAAAAGAAAAGAAAAGAAAAGAAAAGAAAAGAAAAGAAAAGAAAAGAAAAAAAGAGATCCTAAGATATATTTTTTTAAAGTGAATTATGATGCCAATTGAAGTTAGAAGGGACCAGTGTCTAAAATGAACCTAGATTTCGTGTTTTTATGAGCAGGTTTACAGCTATAATTTCAGCCACGATAAACAGTCCACTTTATATTGATACAATTATACTTTATAGAAGCTAAGTGAAAGAAATGTATAAGGATTAAAGACAGTTCTACAGCCAGGACTATTTGATTGCAGATAATTGAATTTGGGTGGACTGATCCCAGCGATTCAGAGAGATAAATCCAACTGAAATGCAAATACTTTTTTATTCAGTTGTGGATGAAGCTAAATAATAAAATAAGGATTTAGAACTTCATGTTAATAATAAAGTAAGCATACACCTCCTCCTTATCAAATTAAGGACTGGTGGAAAGTCATCTCAAGAACATTTCCCTCTGTTGGTTCCCTAATCATGATCAGTGGGACATAAGACTACATTTAGAACCTAGAACTTAGAATAACTTTATTGTCACTTTGAATGTACACTAATCAGCATACATGAAAATGAAATTTCATTGCCTACAGCTCTCAAAGGGTCACCACCTCCAATATACACTACATAAACATGACAAAATAAATAAATACATACAAACATACATAGTTGTGTCATATACGATATGACACAGAGAAAAAACACAATCTAGTTCAGATGTATACATGCACATGGCAAGAAAAATGAATCTTGTGAGTTTAGTAGGTGGATGGCCTAGGGAAGAAAGCTGTTACAGAATCTGGTAGTCCTGCTAGAAATACTTCCCCAGAGGGGAAGCAACAGAAATGAACCGTAAAGTGGGTGTGTGGGGTCTCTAACAATGCTTTGAGCTCTAAGCACATAGCGCTTACAGTATAAGCAGTATCCTGAATAACAGGAAGCGAGCTTCCTATAATCTTCTCGGCTGTCCTTACCACTCTCTGTATGGACTTTCTATCTATCAGAAAAATCTAAAACTTAGAAAAACTTAAAAAGCGTCTGTTTGATTGGATTTCTGAATTCCTAATTCAATTAGTCTTATTACAAATTGTACCCATTCTGGAAGACGTAGAATAAATGTTTCAACGAAGTACTATTTTGTTTCTTATAGAAGAGAATATCTGTAGCTCAGGATTGAACTGTGAGGGCACTCTCTGCGCTTGGTTGTTTTCTTGCAGACATTTCATTACCAAGCTAGGTAACTTTATCAGTGCTAGTAAGGGAGCAGGGTTTACTCTCATTTTATATACTAGAGGCTTTCCCTGTCAGTATTCGTGGGTGGATTTCATGGTTCTTTGACTGGGCTGTCTTTTACTGTTAGCTTGTTTGTCCGAGTTGGTAGTTTCTTGACTGGGGTATTGTTTGCTTCTTAATTGTTGATCTGTGTTTATCTTGATATTAATCTTTGCTAATGTAGGTGTTGATAGCTGGTAAAGAGTGGGTTTAGATCTTTTTGTTCCCATTTTTGTTTCTTGGTTGTTCCTTTTGAATGATATGTAGATGTTCTTTATCTCTGTGTGTCTGTTGATGGCCGATTTGTCTGAGTGCTGGGCTTCCAGGAATTCTCTCACACTTTTTTGGACTTGGTTTTGTTTGGGATGCTCGTTTGAAACTATGGTGAAATCTGTCCATGTGTTGTGAATTTAAGGAGTTTTCATCATGCCTTCTGACCAGGGATGAAATGCTCCCGGTTCGGACCAGATCGCCCGATCCAGTAGCAATGGCGGAAGGTGGTTCAGAGAACCGATAGCAAAAATCCCTCCGCCCCCCATGCCCAGCTGAGCCATAAGATCATCAGAGGTTTTTTTTTTACTTTTAAAAGCATTTTTTCTACAACCTCTTCGGCCGAAAAGTGCTTTTAAAAGGCTCTGATGATCCCAGCTGAGTTGCCTGATCGTCAAAGGCTTTTTAAAAAAACTTTTAAAAATGCTTTTAAAAGTAAAAAAAAAAAAAGATTGCCCACCACAGCTAATCACTCCCCCCCCCACACACACACACTGTTCTATTGTTTGTTTATTTATTATTTTATTGGTTCGATTTATATGCCGCCCTTCTCCGGAGACTCAGGGCAGCTTACAATGCTTTTAAGCAATAACCTTCATACTTTTGTATATACCTGCTTAGTAGGGCTTTCAGGCCCCCCTAAGCGGTGTTCTTTTTTATACAAAGTCAGCTTATTGCCCCCACAATCCGGGTCCTCATTTTACCTACCTCGAAAGGATGGAAGGCTGAGTCAACCTTGAGCCTGGTGAGATTTGAACTCGCAGTAATTGCAGGCAGCTGGCAGCTAAGTGCTACTTAACAGCACTTTAGTCCGCTGCTCCACCAAGGCTCTCTTCTACTCTTGTACTCTTCTACTTACCGCATGCCTTCTTTTTGCATGCACGCACCTCACATTGGGTGCATGGTGGGCACTGCGCATGTGCAGCCAGTGAACCGGTAGTAAACCAGTTCAGATTTCACCACTGCTTCTGACTGATAATTGGTGTTCACGGAGAGGAACACCATTTCTCAATTTCGTTTCAATGAAAGAACATGATATATTCATCAATAATCTAATTGATTTGGAAGTGTCTGTTCATATACAGAACACACAAAAGTTTGGATCAGTAAACCAGTAAATTCTGCTATAATCTGCATATTCAATCATTCCAAAGTAGTAATCATCATCATCATCATCATCATCATCATCATCATCATCATCATCCTGTATGTTTCAAAACTTGTTTTATAACAGCACATGGAAGAAAAGATGAAGAAGGTTGATTTTTAAAGGCTAGCCATCATGCTCATTCATTCATACCTTAGCAGGCCGAGGAAGAAAAACAAAGCAGAACTTGTAAATCTCTTTCCAATATCATAAAATAGATGATACAGGAGATGGTTGATCAGTTCCTGAGAGACGTAATTCGATGTTGGGGTTATAAATGGGCTCATCAATCAGTCGGGCCTTGGTTTCTCCAGTCGTATTAGCTCTGCTCTCCTCTCTATTAAATTAGCCCCTTTGTTATAAATCTGCCTTTATTCTACCTTCTGTGAACATTTGAAATGTTCTCCCTTACTGGAGATGTGCTACTGGGGTTGATGTACCGTTTCCCATTTCAGCAGAAATCTGAATTTCTGCTGGGATGAGAATGCGTTTCTTTTCAGCACAGTAGTGTTGTAGGTTTATCAGCCAAAACAAGAAAACAGACAGGTCTGCACAGTGGTGAAATTCATTTTATTTTTTACTACTGGTTCTGTGGGTGTGGCTTGGTGGGCGTGGTGTGGCTTGGTTGGCGTGGCAGGGTAAGGATATTGCAAAATCTCCATTCCCTCCCCACTCCTGGAGAAGGATACTGCAAAAGAGCCTTGGTAGTACAGTGGACTAAAGCACACTGTTATTAACACCAGCTGCCTGCAATTACTGCAAGTTCGAATCTCACCAGGCTCAAGGTTGACTCAGCCTTCCATCCTTTCTAAGGTAGGTAAATTGAGGACCCAATTTGTGGGGGCAATAAGCTGACTTTGCATAAAATATACAAAAGTATGAAGGCTATTGCTTAGCGCATTGTAAGCCGCCCTGAGTCTCCAGAGAAGGGTGGCATATAAATCAAATAAAAAAAAATTAAAATCTCCATTCCCACCCCACTCTGGGGCCAGCCAGAGGTGGTATCTACTGATTGTCCGGTTCTGCTCAAAATTTCTGCTACCAGTTCTCCAGAACCTGTCAGAACCTGCTGGATTTCACCCCTGGGTCTGCGCCATCTTCCATCTGATTTTCCTTGCAACGTGAACTTTGAATTTACTGCTTTTGTTCTGCCTAGTTTTCAATAGCAATAACAATAGCACTTAGACTTACCCTGTTTCCCCCAGAATAGGACATCCCCTGATAATAAGCCCAATCGGGCTTTTGAGCGCATGGCACTAACGCCAAGCGCTTATTTCAGGGTTCAAAAAAATATAAGGCAGGGTCTTATTTTCGGGAAAACATGGTATATATCGCTTCACAGTGCTTTAGTGCTCTCTCTAAGTGGTTTACAGAATCAGCATACTGTCCCCAGGAATCTGGGACCTCATTTTACCTATCTCGGAAGGACGTAAGGCTGAGTCAACATTGAGCCAGTTAGGATCGAACTCCTGGCAGTGAGCAGAGTTACCCTGCAATACTGCATTCTAACCACTGCGCCGCCACTACTCCCCCTCTACCACAGTCCTGGTTTCTCATGTGTCACCACAGGAAAATTAATTTGCCCACCCTGATCTAGAAGATTAACTTCAACATCCATGCAAAACAAATCAGTTCCTGTGATGACCCTACTGTTCTAATTGTCAACCCTGAAGCAATCCTGGCTGAGGCTATCTTTGAGGCTTCATGGTCGTCACAAAGGGGAGGGGGAGAAAGGAAGTGGGGAAATTTAGATAGCTCGGCTTTGCCGTCAGAATAAAACGTTTTCTTGTGGGAACCAAGGTCATTCCAACAAGGGGCTGAGAAGAGGAGGAATGGAGTAACCAGGCAACCTGCCAGCACCACTATTGGACAATGTGACTGATGACTTGTGGGGAAGGGGGAACTTTCATTTTTTAATTAGGTGAAAACCGCGGGAACTTTCAGAGTCGGTTTTCCTCAGTTGTGCCAATATGATGTATCCAATAAATTGTTCTTTGAGGAATCTACCTGCCTCGGAGTTCTGCTTTCAATGGGTGCATTACTTGGAATGTTGACACTAATGGGATTCATTCGTTCATTTGTTCGTTCATTCATTTGAAAAGGTGCGAGATCAGCCCAAGTTGTGAAAGCTTCCACATCCATGAGTTGACTGGCCTATTAGATGGATTTCACTTCAATGCTGCTGCAATGCTAGTTCTAATGCAGAGAAGAGCAACAAAGAGGATTAAGGGACTAAGAACTGTTGTAGAAATTGGGTATGTCTCATTTAAGGAAAAGAAGGACTAGGGTTGATAGGATAGCAGTCTTCCAATATTTGAGGGGTTGCCACAAGGAAGAGGGGAGTCAACCTATTCTTCAAAGCACCTGAAGGCAGGACAAGAAGCAACGGATGGAAACCAATCACCCTGCTTAGCTTCCAAGCTCAAATGAAGGTAGCCCAATACTACTGTATCATTCCAGATAGTAGATTTAGTAGAGAGTAGCTGGCAGATATTTAATAGGCAAAAGATAATATAATTAGCAGCAGCTGAACTATCATTACAAAGTTTGCTACCGTAGTAAGAAGCCCAAACTTCTGAAGATACTCAGGAGAGCTATGATCAACCTGTCTGATACATTTGCAAAGGTGCATCAAATATATAATTTTGGCTCTATGTCTATCTGGCTATGTGCATACCGGCATATAGATAGGCTTCAGAAACTGCATGAAGTAAGTTATTTTCTTTAAACCTCTGATTATTAGACAGACATTTCAGCACAAATCCTTAGTAGCCCATCCCATAGTTGATCTGAAGTTGGTACCGTAGCATCTCTTATGCCACAGAAGAATATGATGAATTACATTCTTTGTGGATGTGCAATGATTAATTAAACTTGTCTGAGTGCATTTAATTCCTTTTGAGCCTCACTTCTATTTTTAAAAGACTGTAATTTGGGAACTGCCACTTCTTCAGTCTCAGCAACAACTTCTGGTGAGATGAGACTATTTTTTTTTTAAATCTCCAAAGTAAGAAAACGGATTTACAGCTGGCAACAATTTGGGAGAAAACTAATTTAATGCACCTCCACTGTTCCCATGGAGAGATAAATTCATCATTCTGGAACTATGGGTTCTGGGCTGCTGTTATGCTATTGATCAGAGGTGGGCTGTTGCCGGTTCGGACCGGTTCAAGCGAACCGGTAGTTCTGACCAGCCCCGGCGCTATCCCATCCTATATCACCGTGTTTTTGACGTGCACACCAGAGGTGGTATTCAGCAGGTTCTGACCAGTTCTGGAGAACCAGTAGTGGAAATTTTGAATAGTTCAGAGAACCGGTAAATACCACCTCTGACTGGCCCTGCCCCCACCTATTCTCTGCCTCCCGAGTCCCAGCTGATCGGGAGGAAATGGGAATTTTGCAATATCCTTTCCCTGCCACGCCCACCAAGCCACGCCCACAGAACCAGTAGTAAATTTGTTTGAATCCTACACTGAGCCATGCGCATGCATGTTCGCTCATATTTTTGGTGCTGGGGAAACCGGCTGTTACATTATGTGATACCCACCTTTGCTATAGACAATATGTGGGATCCTTGATGCTCTCTAAGCTTGGTTGTTTTCTTTAAACAACCATTTCCATCACCAAACTAGGCAAAAGTGCTAATGATGATACCTAGTTTGGTAAGGAAACATCTGCAAGAAAAACACCAAGCTCAGAGAGCACCAAGGGCCCCACAGTTCAACCCTGAGCTACAAATATTCCTTTCTATCAGTATATGTAATATGAAAGGATACAGTCCTGAATGCTCTTAATCCCTAATAACTACATGAGACTTTTCTTCTGGGATTGTTCTTTCTACAGTGGCTGATGTATCCCATGCTTTAATGGAACAACCCCTATTTTTTCAAAAATGTTCTGCCGTTATATCTTTAAAGTTGGAGAAGTTATTCTAATTATGCATTAATGAAACCATGCCTAGACGCGGCTCAGGTTTCACACTATATTTTGTTTTTAAAAGGCAGTTGAACATAATACTCAAGGGATTGTTCCATAGATGAAGGCAAGTATTGGGTCTCTGAAGTTCCAAATCTCTACTAGATTTAATAAGCTTAAGGTACAAAGTAAAATAAAGTAGTTTTAGCCTGACGATCTGATGAAATCTTACTTGAAAGAGCACTTTACAATGGAACAAAGAGCTAGTCAGTTTCCTTCACTGAAAGCCTACAGAGAGATTCCACAAACCATCTGTTGTGGTTGCTATAATTCTAGATTTTCTACATCAGTTATAGAATCACACACAAATGCCTTCAAAGCAGGGGTGAAATCCAGCAGGTTCTGACAGGTTCTGGAGAACCGGTAGCGGAAATTTTGAGTAGTTCGAAGAACAGGCAAATACCACCTCTGGCTGGCCCCAGAGTGCGGAGGGAATGGAGATTTTGCAGTATCTTTCCCCTGGAATGGGGTGGGAATGGAAATTTTGCAGTATCCTTCTCCTGCCATGCCCACAAAGGCACACCCACCAAGTCACACCACGCCCACCAAGCCACGCCCACAGAACCGGTAGGAAAAAAATTTGGATTTCACCACTGCTTCAAAGTCTTGTTAAGTTCTAGGCCTTAGGAGTCTACCCAGGGATGAGATTCAGCCAGTTTGGACCGGTTTGGGTGAATTGGTAGTTATGGCTAGCAGCTGGGCCCACCCACCTGCCCCGTTGCTATCCCGTCCTATACAATCGCTGTGTTTTTAATGCAGCACGCAAGTGCGCAAGGCACACGCACGCACGCTCTCATTTTTGATTCTGGGTGAACCGGTTGTTAAATTATGTGAAGGCACCTCTGAGTCCACCACTCTTCATTGAAGTAACAGAGTCCCACCTATATTTTGCAGGGTGAAGGTAAAAAGAGACATCAGAGGTAAAATCCCAGTAGAAACACCATTTAATGGAATCTCTTTTTGCTTTCAAGTGGAATTGAATGATCCAGATGAAATCTTTTTCAACCTTTACTGATTCCTTTCGTATGGTACTCTTCTCTTCCAAGCAGCTTGTGTCATGGCTAAATTTAAATTTAGAGTCATTTTTGGATAAAGTTTTTTGTAGCTAAGAGAATTTTTTTTTTTAACAAGGAATCTGACACAAAAGAAAACAAAGCCATGGAAGATGTCTCAGTAGAACTTATGAATTCATGGTGAGAAGGAACAAGCATACATACAGCAGCAAGGGCTACGGGGAAGAAATCAATCAACTAGATCAATGAAAGATCAAGTGTAGAAAAATCAAGGTTTGGATAAAACTTGTCCAACTTTATGCCAACTGGAATTGCTGAGTGTTTTTCAAATAGGGCTGCTCTTGAAAAAATATCTGGAAGCTTCAATTGGTTCACAATGAGATCGCCCTTATGGTTTTGTCAAGTCTCAATTTTCACATATGTTACCTCTCTTGTAGGAGCTACATTCGCTGCTGATTTGCTTCTGGTTCCAATTCAAAGTGTTGGTTATCATCACTAAAGCCCTACATGCCCTACGGCCAGGTTATTTGAAGAACTGTCCTTTCCTAGTCATACCTACCTGACCCACCAAAGCAGGGAGGCAAGGCATGTTATGGGTCCCATCTCTTAGGGAGGCCTATCTAATGGATGAAATTCAAATACTTTGGCCACCTTTTTTTTTTAATATATATATTTATATGCCGCCCTTCTCCGGAGACTCAGGGCGGCTTACAATGCGTTAAGCAATAGCCTTCATACTTTTTGTATATTTATACAAAGTCAGCTTATTGCCCCCACAAACCGGGTCCTCAGTTTACCCACCTTAGAAAGGATGGAAGGCTGAGTCAACCTTGACCCTGGTGAGATTAGAACTCGCAGTAATTGCAGGCAGCTGGATGTTAAATGCTGCCTTAATAGGAGGCATTAGCCTGCTACACCACTCAGGTTCCTCGAAGGACTAATGAGAAGGAAGGACTCACTGGAGAAGAGCCTAATGCTGGGAACGATTGAGGGCAAAAGAAGGGGACGATAGAGAATGAGGTGGCTGACTGGAGTCACTGAAGCAGTCGGCGTGAGCTTAAATCGACTCTGGGGGATGGTAGAGGACAGAAAGGCCTGGAGGAACATTGTCTATGGGGGTCGCGATGAGTTGGACACGACTTCGCAACTAATAACAACATCAGCTAATGGAACCAAGAAGAGCCTTCAACTGTGGTGGCTCCCATCCTTGTGAAAATAAGATTGGCCCCACTTGATGCTCTTTCACAAGGTCCTGGTTTTACCAATGAGCTTGGGGAGCCCAGGGTGATATAGAGCCCATCAAATGATTGATTGATATTACAAAGGCAGTGGGGGGTTTATTGGCTGTTGCATTGGAGGCTTGTTTCTGTAAGCCACCCAGATTCACTATGAGTAATTTGGGCAGCCATATAAATTTCCTAAACAAACAAACAAACAAAATCTAAAACAAATTACTACTGTAAATCTGATCAAGCTATGCATAATTGTAATCAAATCCTCCTTCATTAAGAAATGTTTCCATCAGCTCAGCTTACTAAAATTGTGCAGTGATGCTCCCCTCTCTGTCACCTGCGTGTCATGTAGCAAATGCCAGGTATGAAGGTCCAGTTAAACTAATTTATTGCTATTTATGCTCATGCACAGGAATTTTGTCTACCAACAGCTTGGACTTAGATAAGGGTCCATAGAATTTATTTATTTATTTATTTATTTATTTATTTATTTATTTATTTATTTAT
>WNWU01000003.1:59899844-59928890 GCA_012654045.1 Ptyas mucosa
CACCTGAAAAGAACTCTGTCCCAACTGTCAGTTGCCTAATATTAACACGCTCTGATGCTACCCCTTCGCTAAACCGGGCATGGGCGTGGCCAGTGCATGACTCATCCGGCCTGTAGGCTGGGACATTCTACTCCCCCTCCCCCTCTGTTCCAACTGCCAGTTTCCTTATATTAACATGCTCTGATGTTATGGAGTTACACATTCTACATTAAGTTTCAGGCTTTAAGTGTCAATTTATCATGCCCGATCACATAGTTTCATAGCCAAGCACAGGCATCCAGCTAGTAAGTGATAATCACATGACTATGGAACACTACAACCATTGTAACTCTATGCCAGTTGCCAAGCCTGTGAATTTTGATCACGTGAGCACGGGGATGCTGGAACAATCATATGTGCAAGGGCCAGTTGTAAGTCACTTTTTTCACTGCCATTGTAACTCTGAACAGTAATTAAACAAATGGTTGTAAGTCAAGAACTGCCAATACCATAATAAAAACTTAGGGCTCTACAGTATGCTGGGAAATTGAAAGAAGCATGAAGAAGGCATGAAAGAAAGGGAGGGGAAATAAGAGAGGAGAGAAGGTTAGAAAGGGAGGAAGAAGGGAGGAGTGGGGGAAAAGAAGAAGAAGGAGAGGAGGGAAAGGAGAGGAGGAAAGAAGAAAGTAGAAGAGGATAGAAGAAGGGAGGAAAGGGAAAGAGAGAAGAAGGAGAAGAAGGATTGTTGTAAAATAAGGGAGATGGAATGGTAGAAGAGCAACCCCAAGTATAAATTTTTTTAGGATGAAGAATGAACTAATATGAAAGTTAAAAGAAAATATGTATGATTAACAATGGATAAGAGTGTACATTTAAGACATGTTTATGAGAAATAATTTTTTAAAAAACATTTCATAAACAAAAGAAGGAATGAAAGACTAAATACGTTGCCAAGAAAACAAGATTAATGTGTCCATTAGGAGTGGAAATATGAGAGATTCAAATATAAGGTAGCAGAAACCTAAAAG
Organism: Ptyas mucosa; assembly: GCA_012654045.1. NCBI lineage: Eukaryota > Metazoa > Chordata > Lepidosauria > Squamata > Colubridae > Ptyas > Ptyas mucosa. The sequence continues at coordinate 59,900,852 of WNWU01000003.1, forward strand.
CCTATATTTGGGGCCACCCCATCTGGGGCGAGCAAAAAGTTGTTCTTCTTCTTCCTATATCTAGATCAAAATTTAAATTGGCAGATTTGCTGATGGAAGCGCAAGGCACCGTGTGAGTGCAAATGCTTTCCGGTGCTTTGCTGACTCCAACTGACTAAGATAGCTGGCATGTCATTGTTAACAGATTACCATATTTTTCGGAGTATAAGACGCACCTTCCCCCCCCTAAAAGGGGGTGAAAATTTGGGTGTGTCTTATACACCGAATATAGTCCCTCCCACCCACTGGCCCACACCTTTTGGCCTCTGCCCCCCAGCAATTTACCTCCTTGCAGCAAGCAGCAAGAAGAAACAGCCCACTTCAGTTTCAGCACAGCCTAATTAGCACAAGTTGATTGTCCCTTGGCTCGGCCTCCGACTCTCAGCTGTTTCAGGCTGCAGGGATTGCCATTGCCTATTGCTGTGCGGGCCTCTGCTGCTTGCTGCAAGGAGGTAAATTGCTGGGAGCAGATTTTTTTTTCCTTGTGCTAATCAAGCTATGCTGAAAACGAAAACGAAAATAAAGCAGGCTGTTTGCTGTTTGCTGCAACGAGGTAAAATTGCTGGAAGGCAGAGGCAGATTTCTTTTTCTTGTTTTCCTCACCAAAAAAGGTAGGTGCTTCTTTTTTTTTTAAATTGAAAAGTTTTACACAAAAAGAATTCCCCCCCCCAATATTCCCCCCACCCTTTTTCCCTCCCCCACCTCCGCAACACCCCTTCCCACCCTTCCCCCCAGACTTCCCAGAGCAAAATACAGGGTATTTCAATTGGCAATCATAAGCTAAATTAAGCTAACTATCCTTAAACTTACAAATTTACAAAGGAGCCTTACAAAGGAGCTTGAGTGGCGTAGCAGGCTAATGCCTCCTATTAAGGCAGCATTTAACATCCAGCTGCCTGCAATTACTGCGAGTTCGAATCTCACCAGGCTCAAGGTTGACTCAGCCTTCCATCCTTTTTTAGGTGGGTAAAATGAGGACCCGGTTTGTGTGGGCAATAAGCTGACTTTGTATAAATATACTAAAGTATGAAAGCTATTGCTTAACACATTGTAAGCCGCCCTGAGTCTCCGGAGAAGGGCGCCATATAAATATATATATATATAAAATAAATCCCCCCCTAGAACCTTAACTCCACTATGAGTAACAAAATATATCTACAGTTTAACCTTCATTCATAAACTATTTGGTATTTTCTTGTCTGATGCTTATTTTGGATATAATCAATCCATCTTCTCCATTCCGATATATATCTTTCTTGTGAATAGTCCTTCAGGTACGCTGAGATTTTCGCCATTTCCGCTAAATTCGCTACTTTCAGTGTCCACTCTTCAATAGTAGGCAAAGAGTCCTTCTTCCAATATTGCGCAACCAGCAGCCTAGCTTCCGATATTAAATTTAAGATCAATTTAGTCTCTGATGATGTACAGTCCATTGTTATACCCAATAAAAACAATTGCGGAGTGAATTTCAACCTTTTTTTCCAAGATATTCTGCATCACCCACCAAATTTTTATCCAGAATGCTTTGATTTTCTTACAAGTCCACCATATATGATAATAAGTTGCAAAAAATATGGAACGCTTCACGAATTTGCGTGTCATCCTTGCGCAGGGTAGGTGCGTCTTATAGTCCGGAGCATCTTATACTCCGAAAAATACGGTAACTTTGAGAGAATGTCTCTCTCTGCAGAGGGAGAACACTGAATTAGATTTCCAGATTTAATCTCTCTTTAAATCTGGATAATCCTGAGCCAATCACACACACACCTTTTTTCCCCCCCAGAACTCCTTTATCAACTTTGTACAATGATAGAACATTTCTGGGAGGCCCAAAATAAAATAAAAAAAAAAAAACAGGACAATGAAAGTGTTCTAAATAAGGAAAGTCTTAGATTTCGGTCTTCTTTAACTTTGTAACACCATTCACAGTTTAACCAAGGCTTATCAAACCAAGCAAGAGCTGCATAATTAGCTAAGCAATGTGTACACTCCTGCCAAAACAAAATGTACAATTAGAAAATGGGCACTGACCGTTGCATAATTTTGCCTTAATTTGTATAAATATGCCTCATTAGCATCACAAAAGATTGCAAGCTTCTTGGCGGAGGATTGAAGCGTTTTCTGCTCACAAACAACTTGAAAAGGCCGCAGGAAGCTTTCAGAAACTGATCTAGTGTATATTTATGCGGAGGGCAGAAGTGCAAAGCGACTGTGCAATTTCCCAGGAAAATTACACCTTTTTTCCTCCAAAGAATAAATGAATGAGAACTTCTTTTGACGAAGGCAGGGCTGATCTTTCCCATTCCCGGGAAGAGAGCCACACAAGGCTTTTGCTGGCAGGGTGTCAGGAGGTGAATGTGAAGAATGCTCGGATGAGCTGTTTTCCTTGCTGTAGCCTCCCAGGCAGGTGTTTTAACAGTTAAACTCCACTTTCTTTCCTTTATTTAAGCGCAAAATCGCTCTCGGTGGGGCCATAATCTGAAGCTTTAGCATCAGACAACAGCCTGCTGAGCTGTTCTGTATGTTGGCCAGAAGCTTTTCTCCAAAGATGGAAATCTCTGCCATAGCAACTCATTTACATTTCATGCTTGATCACAGTAGATCAGGGTTTCTAAACGTGCCTTTGGCTGCAGAAAAGTTTCCCTCCCTCCCTCCCTCCCTCCCTGCCTCCCTCCCTCCCCCCCTCTCCCTCTCCCTCTCTTTCTCTCTCTCTCTCTTCCTCCCTCCCTCCCTCTCTCTCTTTCTCTCTATCTATCTCTATCTCTATCTCTATCTCTATCTCTTCTTCTATCTCTATCTCTATCTATCTCTATTTCTATCTCTCTCTATCTCTCTCTCTCTCTCTCTCTCTCTCTATCTATCTATCTCTATCTCTATCTATCTATCTATCTATCTATCTATCTATCTATCTATCTATCCATCCATCCAGTAGTGGGTTCCAAGTTAAAAAAAAAACACAAAATAACAAAAAAAGGGGGGGAAGTGACAAAAAAGGAGGGCAGGATTGACTTCCAACTGTCTTCAGTACAAGTGCAAATATATATTAAATTATATTTTACCTTTTCTCTTAATTAACTCTGACTTTGTATTTTATTTGCTGGATTCAATGAAGATTGGGTTAAATTACATTGATTAAAACTAACCGTTTCAGTTAAAACAAAAAGACCAAAAAAAAAATCATCTAAAAATATTAAACAGATTAAACAGTCAAAATAACTGTAAAATTATAGAATAGAACAGAACAGAACAGAACAGAACAGAACAGAACAGAACAGAACAGAACAGAACAGAATAGAATAGAATAGAATAGAATAGAATAGAATAACAGAATTGGAAGGGACCTTGGAGGTCTTCTAGTCCAACCTCCCTGCTTAGGCAGGAAACCCTACACCACTTCAGACAAATGGTTACCCAGCATCTTCTTAAAAACTTCCAGTGTTGGAGCATTCACAAATTCTGGAGGCCAGTTGTTCCACTGATTAATTGTTCTAACTGTCAGGAAATTTCTCCTTAGTTCTAGGTTGCTTCTCTCCTTGATTAGTTTCCACCCATTGCTTCTTCTCCTGCCCTCAGGTGCTTGGGAAAATAGCTTGACTCCAGTGGTGAAATCTTCCGCAGATTGCCACCCGTTTGCTGCCCACCCATACACAGTGCAAGCCAAAAGTACACTGCGCACACATGCACAGTGCGAGCCAAATGTGCGCTTCGTGTGGAAAAAGGAGGCATGGGAAGGTAAGCAGAATAGCATGGGGGGGGGGGGAACAGCTGTGCCGTGCGATTTAGCTTCACTGGAAAGCAGGATTCCCTGCTTTCTAGAAAATATAAACTGTGCGGCACAGGTGATCATCGGAATGGATGAACTGATAGCTTTTTTTTTTATCTAGCTAGTTTTTATCACTACCGGTTCGCCCGAACTAGTGTAGACAGGTAGCATTTCACCCCTGCTTGACTCCCTCTTCTTTGTGGCAGCCCCTGAGATAAAAATTAAATTAAAACCCCCTCTTTCTCTAAATTTAAACATGAACAAATCAGTCCCCACTGTCTTGACTGATTCATCTTTATTCTCTTAACAGTGGGTGTTTTTGAGAGAGAAAAATGGAAGGATTTTTTTTTTAATGCTGAATAACCTGGACAAAGAATTAATGGTTTTCTATGTTAGGATAACAATTCAGCCTGCTTTGATTGGAGTGAGACCAGCACTTTCCTCATCGTTCACATCTTTCAGAATGCTAAGCAACACTCCTTACACGTCCCCCTATTAATAGTTCTTTCTTCACACTTTAGCTTCCAATATCCCAAGATGGCTGTTTGTAAATTTTCTAAGTGTTGATAATAAATGAGATGCATCCGCTTACGATCTTTACTTATCAACTGCGTCGGAAAATTATTTTACGGTATTCCAGGAGTTGTTATCATAGAACATAGAATGACAGAGTTGGAAGGGATCTCGGAGGTCTTCTAGTCCATCCCTCTGTTCAAGCAGGAGACCCTGTACCATTTCAGACAAATGGTTGTCAGTCACCTTTTGAAAGCCTCTAGTGTGCCCTCACAATTTCTAAAGGCAAGCTGTTCCATTGGTTGATTGTCCTCACTGTTAGGAAATTTCTCTTTAGTTCTAGCTTGCTTCTCTCCTTGGTTAGTTTCCACCCATTGTTTCTTGTCTTGCCTTTTGGTGCTTTGGAAAATAGTTTGACCCCCTCATCCTTGTAAGAGCCCTCATATATTGGAATACTGTTATCATGTCTTCCCTAGTCCTTCTTTTCACTAGACTACATAAACCCAATTCCTGTTACCGTTCTGGGTTGGAAGTCCTGTTCAGATTGCTGGTAACTCAACAGATGAAGAACAATGAATTTCAAACATAATAGGTTCTGCTTACAAGGTCCAAAAGGAAGAATCTGTCAGATGTGTTATTGGAAAATTCACAGAATTAAATGTCAGAGTAGATTACAGATTAACAGAGTTGGAAGGGACCTTGTAGGTCATCTAGTCCAACCCCTCCCTCCCCAAGCAGGAGACCATTCACCATATCTGACAAATGGCAGTCCAATCTCTTCTTGAAAACCTCAAGTAATGAAGCTCCCACAACATCCGAAGGCAACTTCTGTTCCATTGGTTGATTGTTCTCACTGTCAGAACTTTTCTCCTTATTTCCAGGTTGAATCTCTCCTCAATCAGTTTCCATCCATTATTCCTTGTCTGGCCTTCAGGTGCCTTGGAACATAGCTTGACCCCCTTCCTCTCTGTGGCAGTCCCTCAAATATTGGAACACTTCTTCATATGTTTTAGCTTCCAGTCCCCTGGTCATTTTTATTGCTCTTCTCTGCACTCTTTCCAGAGTCTCAACATATTTTTTATATTGTGGTGACCAGAACTAGATGCAGCATTCCAGGTGTGGTCTTACTAAGGCTTTATAAAATACTTCCTGTGACATTGATTCTATCCCTCTATTAATCAATAACAGGGTTGTAGGTTTGTCCATCTTGATCTTGGTAGATCAGACCATCGCACAGAGCCCCCCACCCACTCACACCAATCATTTGGAGAATTTCCTGAAGAGATTAAAATCTATCTGCCATCGGAAAGCAACACAAACTTGGTGAGATCAAAGTACACCCATGGGAGGAAAGTGATTTAGACTGACAAATGGAACTTGAAACAAAATGTTGTTACCCCTGTGTGGTTCTTTTCTGAATTCTAGCCAGGCATTCATGATTTCCCTGAAGATATTCCATCTCTCTCCTCTTGCAGGTTTCTTTTCCAACTGATGTACAGCATTTTTTTGAGAAATAACATGCTCAGTTCTCAGTGGACTTTAGTGAGAGGAGAAATGTTTTTTTCTCTTCTAATTTTTCTACTTGTTTCTTCAACTATGGGTTTTTGTATGTCTATCAATTTTGACTTCCTTCTGCAGGTGCTAATAAGTCTCCATACACACACCTTGTTACTGTGGGTTCATTTGATTCCCAATACTTTGGGCAGGGTGGGTGGGAATCTGATATTGCAGTTAGAATGAAGGGGAGGCTGCAGACAGGAATTTTCTCATTAGAATGAAGGAATCCACAGTCTTGGAAAACAAGGCTACACAGCTGTACATGTTGTTGTTAATTGCAAAGTCGTGTCCGACCCATCGCGACCCCATAGACAATGTTCCTCCAGGCCTTCCTGCCCTCTACTATCCTCTGGAGTCTGTTTAAGCTCACTCCGACTGCTTCAGTGACTCTATCCAGCCACCTCATTCTCTTCATCCCCTTCTTCTTTTGCCTTCAATCTTTCCCAGCATTAGGCTCTTCTCCAGTGAGTCCTTCCTTCTCATTAGGTAGCCAAAATATTTGAGTTTCCTCTTCAGGATCTGGCCTTCTAAAGAGCAGTCAGGGTTGATCTCCTCTAGGACTGACTGGTTGGATCGCCTTGCAGTCCAAGGGACTTGCAGGAGTCTTCTCCAGTACCATAGTTCAAAGGCTTCAATTCTTTGGCGTCCAGCCTTTCTTATGGTCCAACTTTCACAGCCATACATTGCAACTGAGAAAACCATAGCCTTGACTATACGCACTTTTGTTGGCAGGGTGATGTCTCTGCTTTTTAGTATGCTGTCTAGATTTGCCAGCTGTACATACTCAACTGCAAACACAAAAGCAAACTGTAGCCTCATTACCCAAAACTATATCGCAGAGTAACAGAGTTGGAAGGGACCGTGGAGTTCTTCAGTCCAACTACCTGCTCAATCAGGAGTCCCTCTACCATTCTGGACATATGATTGTCCAATCTCTTCTTAAAAGCCTCCTGTGTTGGAGCACCCACAACTTCTGAAGGCAAGCCATTCCATTGATTAATGGAATGTCAGGTAATTTCTTCTTAATTCCTTAATTGCTTCTCTCCTTGATGTGTTTCCATCTATTGCTTCTTTCTTCTGCCTTCAGGTGCTTTGGAGAATAGGTTGACCCTCCTCCTCTTCTTTGTATAAGCCCCTCACATATTGGAACACTTCTATATCATGTCAATCCAAGTCGTATATTGGATGGATGATCAACAGATATCTCTTGTAGTTAGAGGGATGTGTTTTACTCTGAAAATTTTTAACTTTCAGACTGTAGTTCTTAATTGTCAAAAAACATGGATGGATGAATGTGCTATGAGACCAATTATGGACTCAAGACACCATTTCCTTTTCCAGTGCTAGAAGGCAAACCTCATCTTGAAATAATTAGCCTTCGGAGTAAGAGGTGTATGGGAAAGGGTAGTAGAAGCTGGGGTGGAGTTAAAAGAGGGATCAGTCTAGAATCCCTATGTAGACACAATCAAACTAATTCCAGTACCCCTTGAATTCCATTAACCCATATCTAACTCCTAGCAGGCGTTAACTCTGTGCATAGGCATGAGTAGCAATAAATCACTTTAACTAGATCTTCACTTGTGGGCCTGATGTTTTGCACCCAACAACAGGTGAAAATATACAGATTCAATATTCTTCTCTTTCCACTTTCAACACAGCAATAACCTTCTGGATTCAATGTCTTCTGTATTCCAAGACCTTAAGCTGATCAATATGTATTTCTCATGTATGTGCATTCTGGCCATACACAATTCAGATGTAATCTTGTCCTGTCTTTTAGTACCGTCTCTACAGGAGAAGCTAAAATCATTTTTCTATAACAGATAGGAGGGGAGACAAGGACTTGGGGGAAGATCAAGATTGAAAGCAGCAGAAAAATATAAGCTTAAGCACATTTTAATAGCACAGTCATGTAGATAACAAATCCTATGTGAGAACGATTTATCGGCTCTAAATGTCAAAACTCCCAAGGTGAAGTTTCAGCACCACAGACAGCTCCTTTGCTGTATATATTGCTTCCTCTGTTTAGCTCAGTACTTCTCAACCTTGGTAACTCTACAACCTTGGTAAGCCTTAGTTTCTACACCAAATTGGCTCTCTTTCTTTAGTATAAAATGGGGCAAAGAGAATCAGACAGGCTTACTAGATTTTGAACAATCCCTGCCATGCCTTTGTTAAAAGAAATATCCTCTTGGGTTCAGCTCCAAGTGGGGAAAAAGACACTGGAAACATGGAGACTGCTTGGAAAAATGGTTTAATGGTGGACAGGATCACATGGCTTGAGTTCCTGAACAGAAAAGAGCATGAGATACAGTGAGTCCCCAGGTTTTATGCTTTCTCTGGCTTTGAACTTCCTGGGGCCCCAAAAGAGTATCCTGATTGGTTGTCAGACTCCCAGGGAGTGGGGGTCTTAGCTAGCCTTGCTGGCTGATGTAATCTTCCCAGGTGCCATGTGATGAATTTCTGTCCTAGATGGGTCCCATTGTATTAGTTTCTGTTGCTATTGTGTTGCAGATGGATCCTATTGTCAAAGATTGAGTTTCTGCCTCTGGCCCATTGACAAAGTGGGGAGAGGCAGGAAGGTGGGAGTTGCTTTGTCTTTAAAACATGCTTCTCCATTTCTCAACCAGGGAAACATAATATTCTGCCTTTTTAATATTTCCTAAAATATTTCATTCTTCTAGGAAAGGGGTGAGTGCTAACTTCCTACACCTTTTTCTTGCCTTTCTCTGCCTTGAAAAGCTGACAGCAAGGCAGAGAAAAAAAATCATTGGAAACCAATCATCTCGCTGTCTAGTGATGGTGAACCTATAGCATGCATGCCCAAAGTGGCACATGAAGCCTTGTTGCCTGGCATGTGCAGCCTTGCCTGTTTGTCTTTCGGGTTTCTGACAATCAGCTGTCCTTCTTGTGCGTGGCAGTGCTGAAAACCAGTGTATGCATGCGTGCCAGCCAGCTGATCATAGCTGATCTAGCATGCACGCTAGAACCCAGAGGTTTGGCTTTTCCAGAGTGCTCATCAGGATGATGAGCACATGTATGAGCGACATTTCTGCATGACCTTTTCAGCACTCGGTGCCGAAAAGGTTTGCTATCACTAGTCTAGTGATTCTGGGCGACTTACAAAAACAACATCAAAGCAAAAATACAAAACATTAAAAAATTAACAAAAATTAGGGACCAGTTTACAAGTAGGGTGGAGGTGGAAATTTTCTCAGTTCACTCACCGTCTTAAATATTTTAGTTCACTAACCACCCCAACTTCTTTTCAATAGAAATGCACCTACACCCCCACATTCTTGAATAAATATATCTTTTCCCTTTTCCATTATAGTTACAATTTTAACTGATGGGAGTGGGAGAGAGAGAGATAAGAAATCAAAAATCGGATCTATCAAACTCCAGGTCTTTAACCACTAGTTCATTCTTCAGAGTTCTTAGTATTTGATAATGTGCGGAGAACACATGCTACTAGATTGCGACGCTAACTCCTTCTCATTTGAGTACAAAATGGCACTTAGGAATAACTGCTTTCAGGAGAATATATATATATATATATATACATGTTTTCAACCTAATCAAGACAAAAATGAGTGTCAGATTCATTGAGTCAACTAATAGCACTCAGATTAAAGCACCAGGGTTTATTCCATTATAGAAAGAACAGAAGAATAGAAGAACAACATTTTGGGAAATGCAAAATAAGGAAAGCAAATGTTAAAAGTTACAGTCACTAACTTCAAAGGGACCTGAAGTCTGATTCCCCCCCCCCCCTCAAAAAATACAATGATATTTTCCCCCTCTGTTCTTGTCAAGGAACTGAGGCAACACTATGAAATAGAAGAAATGGGAGTGAACATAGAATAACCAAGTTGGAAGGGACCTTGGAGGTCATCTAGTCCAACTCCTTGCATGAGCAGGAGACTCTGTATCATTTCAGACAAGTCGCTGTTCACTCTCTTCTTGAAAGGCTCCTGTGATGGTGCAACCACAACTTCTGAAGGCAAGGCATTCCACTTTGTTGAATGTTCTCACTGTTGGGAAATGTCTCCTTAGTTCTACGTTGGTTCTCTCCTTGATCAGTTTCCAACCATTGCTTCTTGTCTTGTCTTCTCTGCACTCTTTCTAGGATCTCGACATCTTTTTTTTAATATTGTAGCAACCAATCATTCCTTTGCTCTGTGTATATATGAATAAGTAGATGCTCATTGGTCACCATTCTCATATATTCTTGAGTCTCTGAAGGTGTCATGCCCCAGCATATAACTTTTATATACTGTTGCTGCTCTCTAGCCCCATCTAGTGACAGGAGAGACAAATATGCCCCAACATACAATCTTTGTATACTTTTGTTGCTCTCTAGCAACAAAGTGGTTGGAGAGACAACTACAAAGTATATTGTTTGAAGCTGACCCCAGCCCATTACCCATCAGCCTCCACTCTCAAACCAAGTGCATGCTGGGAAGCCAGACTCCGGAAGAGCAATGAGCGATGGCTCGCGTACCCGGAGAGATGGCTCCGCATGCCACTTCCAGCATACATGCCGTAGGTTCCCCATCAAGGGACTAGACCTCCCAAATCTATTATTCTGTTATTTTCCCAAAAACCTACATGAGAAATTGAGACTTGTGGAGGGTCATCACTACCTCCACCCCAACCACCACCACCAATGATACCCCGCCCACCCACTGACCTGAACCAGACTGGGGCCAACCCAATAGCCAGATCTGATCAGCAGTCCATAAAGTTCCCAGGTCTGCTTTACCATCCAACAGAATGAATCCTGCCAAACTAAGGCAATAATCTTCTACCCAACTAGATACATCCTGAGCAGTAGTGGGTTCCAGTTACATTCGCCAATGGTTCAGAATCGGGAGCGTGTGCATGCGTGCGCTCGCCTTGCTCGTGCACAGAGCATCCGTGATGATGTCTGGGTGGGTGGGTGGAGCGTCCCGCCGCCACCACTACCAGTTGCCCAAACCAGGAGGAACCAGTAGAAATCCACCAGTGATCCTGAGAGATTTGAGTGTGGGGCTATCCTGAACTCTTCCCACTTCCCCCATTCAGCTTGGGACAATACACTCTCTTGTTTAGATCCCTCTCTGGAATGTGCTGCCTGCACTCTGGGAAACGTTTGGGCTGCCAAGACTCCCTCATTGCTTCTCCAGGTGCACAATCCATCAGAAACACACTGTACCTATTTTTGATGGGATCTGGGCACATAGAAGGACTGCAATTTGTATTCTGCTAGAAGTAGCTCTGGCTTTAGGGATTCTGCCCAACATGGTCATCCCTTGTCATTGTGGGACAGAAGACCCAAACTATTGAGCACTCACAGCATTGCAATCCTTTAGCAGGAACACTGATAGCAGTCTTCCAATATCTAAGAGGTTGCCACAAAGAAGGAGGAATCAAGCTATTCTCCAAAGTACCTGAAGGCAGAAGAAGAAGCATTGAATGGAAACTCATCAAGGAGAGAAACAACCTAGAACTAAGGAGAAATTTCCTGACAGTGAGAAACAATTAACCAGTTTACCACCAGAGGTTGTGGGAGCTCCAACACTGGAGATTTTTAACAGCCACTTGTCTGGAATTATAGAGGGTCTCCTGCTTGAGCAGAGGGTTGGACTAGAAGACCTCCAAGGTCCCTTCCAACTGTTACTCTCAAGAAATAATTTCACCCACAATTTGATTTATTTAATTTCTTTTTCATTTTCATTCACAAATGCATGCTCTTTACAATTTACTCTTCTGACATTCCAAGTCACAGTTTTCCATCTAACACAATCATCGACAGATTGGGCCTGCAGGTATTTTACCTCTACCCATAAACAAGGCATTCATATATACTGCTTTTTAGAAAGATGCAGATGGCATAGCTTAGATTACCAGCCTTACTCATACCTCCGCCACAACAATTCCATTCAGATTGTGCAGATATGAGCTAGCATGGCTGCAAGCACAACCGAAGTGTGGTTTAGATCCCAAGTGTCAGTGGTGAAATCCAAACCTTTTTACTACCGGTTCGGTGGGCGTGGCTTGGTGGGCTTGGTGTGGCTTGGTGGGCGTGGCTTGGTGGGCATGGCTTGGTGGGCTTGGTGTGGCTTGGTGGGCGTGGCTTGGTGGGCTTGGTGTGGCTTGGTGGGCGTGGCTTGGTGGGCATGGCAGGGGAAGGTTACTGCAAAATCTCCATTCCCACCCCACTCCAGGGGAAGGTTACTGCAAAATCCCCATTCTCTCTCCACTCCAGGGGAAGGTTACTGCAAAATCTCCATTCCCTCCCCACTCCAGGGGAAGGATACTGCAAAATCCCCATTCCCTCCCCACTCCTGGGGGAAGGATATTGCAAAATCTCCATTCCCACCTCACTCCAGGGGAAGGTTACTGCAAAATCCCCATTCCCACCCCACTCCAGGGGAAGGTTACTGCAAAATCCCCATTCCCTCCCCACTCCTGGGGGAAGGATATTGCAAAATCTCTATTCCCACCTCACTCTGGAGCCAGCCAGAGGAGGTATTTGTCGGTTCTCCAAACCACTCAAAATTTCCGCTACCGGTTCTCCAAACTGCTCAAAATTTCCGCTACCAGTTCTCCAGAATCTGCCAGAACCTGCTGAATTTCACCCCTGCCAAGCGTGCTTTCTAATAACTAGACTAGATCTGGTGAGTCCAGAAACAGAGTCTGTGGGACCAGTCCGATTCATAACAACAATTGACTTTCAAGAAATCCATTGTACAGATAGTCCTCGACTTAAAGCAATTCATTTAATGGTATTCAAAGTTACAATGGCAACGGAAAAAAAAAGTCAATTACAACTTTGGGCTTTGAACCATCATAAACATCTCCACAGACGCATGATCAAAATTCACATGCCTGGAAATCAGCATGTATTTACAACAACTGCAAAGTCTCTGGCACGGGTCAATTCTAAACATTTTTTACTACCGGTTCTGTGGGCGTGGCTTATTTTGTGGGCATGGCTTGATGGTCATATGACAATTATTTAGGATTTAGCAGAGGTACTGGTCTACCAGGCTTTTAACTGCTTGCAGAGCTGTACCGGTCTACCCATTTATTTTTTGCAGGCACTGGTCTACCCATTTATTTTTGCAGGCACGGGTCTACTCATTTGTTTTCCTTTAACACTGATCAGCTGTAGGGCAGTCCTTTGAAGCCCCGTGGCAAGAGTTTCAACAGTTTTTTTCGCTCTAGCCATCAGCTGGGGCTCAGGAGACAGCAATCGATTGGGGGTGGGGCCAAATAAAAGGTAAGAATAACGCGGGGGGTGGGGGGCAGGGGGGCAGAACTGGTTCGGTGACATCATATCGTCACCGCTACCGGCTCGACGGAACCAGGCCGAACTGGGAGGAACCCACCACTGGTTAACACCATGGCAAAATAGATTTTAGAACAGGGTGAAGCTAACTTAACAATCGTCTTTGTTTAGCAATGGAAATTCTGGTCTCAATTGTGGTCATAAATCAAGGACAACCTGTACACACAAACACACACACACACACACACACATTCACTCTCTCCTGTTATGTGTTTCTTTTTTTTCCTACGTAGGCTTTCTTCGTGCCTATAATAAAATTATGAAGAGCTCTGTCCTCTAATCTCTGCTTCCAAGCTTCCTCATTCCACTATCCATCTGACAGCTCAAATCTGTAATCCAGAGATTACCTTGCCACGCAACATATTGCTGCCTGCGTCCATCAGCTCAGAGCTTCACACAGAGACTGACACCCACACACTCAGGATACCTTAAGGTAATGAAAAATAAGAAATTGCCGGGATCTAAAGATCAAGAGCCCCAATGGTGCAGTGGTTAGAATGCAGTACTTCAGGCTAATTCTGCTTGACTGCCAACTGCCAGCAGTTTGATAGTTTGATTCTCACCCAGCTCAAGGTTGACTCAGCCTTCCATCCTTCCAAGATTGGTAAAATAAGGACCCAGATTGCTGGGGGCAAGATGCTGACTCTGTAAACTGCTTAGATGGCCGTGGTAAGAGCCGTGATGGAGTAGTGGTTAGAATGCAGTATTGCAGGCTAATTCTGCGGACTGCCAACAGTTCAATTCTCACTGACTCAGCCTTCCATCCATCCAAGGTGGGTAAAATGAGGACCCAGATTGTTGGGGGCAATAGGCTGACTCTGTAAACCACTTAAAGAGGCTTGTAAAAGCACTGTGAAGCAGTATATAAATCCAGGTGCTATTGCTATCCTTTTCAATACTCTCCAGAAGGCAGTTAAAAAAAAGTCAGTCCCCTGATCCATTGTGAGGTAATTACTTTTTTTAATGGGACACATTTTACTAGTTAAACTCATCAAACCATGAAGTTTTGGTCAAACCAGTTGCGTTCACATCTCCAGCTCTGATGGAGGTATTCTGATTGATGCTGTTAACTACAGGTACTCCAAGAATTAACATTACAACTTCGAATAGTCACTAAATGAATGGCATTCATTTAATGACCATTCGAAGTAACAAGAGCATCGAAAAAAGCAACTTATGATGTTTTGCCCCAGCTATGGATCCCAAAGAACACAGCACACACAAAGTTTGTACAAAAGTTAATTTACTAAAATAACTCAGTCTTTTTCAAAACAAAGGCTGTTAATAAGCTTTCTTAACAGCCTACAAGAAACCAAAGATAAAGTAATCACAATCTTACTAAGGTTGGCAGAAAGCCCAGAAGCAATTTGCAGAGAATCCAGACGCGTAGGAGAATGAACTAAAGTTGTTCCCTACAATTTGCTTCAGTCGGCGTTCCTCCTTAAATAGGCTAAGAGAGTGGCCAATTAGCCCCAAGCCTTACTCTCGAGAGACCTCCTCCTGAGGAGCCACTCCTGCCTTTTGGCCGCTTTGGGCACCTGTGCATCGAGAAGAGGCTCCTCCTCTTCATCCTCTTCACTTAAAGGAGCTTCTGGAGGTTCTGAAGGCCCTGACTGAATCCCTGCCTCTAGCACCACATCTTCTCCAGCCTCCTCATTGTCTGATTCAAGTGCCAGCTGCACAGGCTGCTGGCGCAGCACCACACCAGCCTCCTCGCCGTCAGAATCAGCTACAATCTGCACAGGCCGCTGACGGGCCACAACATATGATCATTTTTCACACTGAAGTCCGTTGCAACATCCCATGGTCACAGATCAAAAATCTGGATGCTTGGCAACCAGCTCATATTCATGACATTCGCTTTGTCCTGGGGTCATGTCATCACCTTTTGCAACCAGCGAAGTCAATGGGGAAGCCAGATTCTCTGCACAACCGTGTTAGAAACTTAATCATTGCTGTGATTCACTTAACAACGGTGGCAAGAAAGGTTGTAAAATGGGGCAAAATTCACATAACGATTGTCTAGTTTAGCAACATAACCATATTCTCCTCTGCGGTTATAAATCGAAGATTATCTGTATTTTAACTTCTCCTGGATAAGAAACATAACACTATCTGATATTGGCAAATTCTTTTAGAAGCAGCCCGAAGTTCAGTCTAAAACATTTGTTTCCAAGCTGTTAACTGTTAAATCGATCTCTCCCTCTGCTTGACTTTTTCTCCCACAGCTGTGATCTCACTGGGGTTTTTTAAAATGGAAATCTGGGTTTTTGAAACAACAACCATCGTGGTGGGAAATCTTTGCTGCAAGAGAAGGTCAGAAGCCTCCGCCAGCCACAGTTTGGTGTCTCTGTTTTGGCTTCGGCTCATGTCTTTGTTTTTTATTACTACTATTATTATTCCCAAGCCATAAGCTTCTCGGCAAATATTTGATCCAGCTGCAGTTTAGAAAAAGAGGTATTTACTAGCCTTACAGGGATGAAGGGGGGAAAAAATTCAGTTGGAAAAGAGACAAAGAGAAGACTAAATCATAGCAACACAGCTCTGAAAATTGGAGGCCGTGCAGGGCTGAGAGAACTTAGAGAATGGAACGTAGAATAATAGAGTTGGAAGAGATCTTGGAGGTCTTCTAGTCCAACCTCCCAGCTCAAGCAAGAGACCCTATACCAGGGGTCGGCAACCGTAAACTCTCAAAGAGCCATTTGGACCCGTTTCCCACAGAAAAGAAAACACTGGGAGCCACAAAACCCTTTTGACATCTAAAACGAAGATAACACTGCCTATATCGTTTTTTACCTTTATGCTATGTATAAAAAAAATCTTATTTATCCATGGTTGGCCTACTGGGGGTCGAAAAGCTCAATAAATTGTGTGCCGGTGGGTGTCGCACATTGGTGGTTGTGACACATATTTGGGTGACAGGGAGCCGCAGCAGAGGGATGAAGGAGCCACATGTGGCTCCAGAGCCACAGGTTGCTGACCTCTGCCCTATGCCAATTAAGACAAATGGTTGTCAGTCTCTTGTTGAAAGCCTCTAGTAATGGAGCACCTACAACCTCTGAAGGCAAGTTGTTCCACTGATTAATTGTTCTGACTGTCAGGAAATTTTTTCTTAGTTCTAAGTTGCATCTCTCCTTGATTAGTTTCCACCCATTGCTTCTTGTCCTGCCCTCAGGTGCTTTAGCTTGACTCCCTCTTCTTTGTGGCAGCTCCTGAGATATTGGAACTCTGCTATCATGTCTCCCCTAGTCCTTCTTTTCTCTAGACTAGACATATCCAATTTAGAGCCAGGATAAGAAGCAAAGCCTTGTAAGCATCTGGACCGTGGTCTTTCCATCTCTAGGAGAAGATGGAGAAGATTGAGATGCTTATATATGAAAAGTTGGACCAATCTTGTCGTAAAAGCATGTCTGATGTTTGCAAAAGGTTCTCTGGAGAAGGGAGCCCTTTGTTCTGTTTTTCCCTGAAGACCTTGGGCTCTGCTACACCAGGAAATGTTAGGTTGATGGGAACATTGTTCCTCACTGCAAGCAGTCCTCGACTTATAAGAATAATTAAGCCCAACATTTCTGTTGCTAAGTGAGTGATTCATTAAGTGAATCTGGCTTCCCCACTGACTTTGCTTGTCAGAAGATTACAAAAGATGATCACATGACCCTGGGACATAAATACATGCCAGCGTCCTAATGTTGATCATGTGACCACAGGGATGCCGCAATGGTCATAAGTAGCTTTTTTCAGTGCCATTCTAACATTGAATCGTCATTATACAAATGGTTGTAAGTCAAGGACCACCGGTATTTTGCTTTCTGAAACAAAATCACGCTTTTTCCGCAATGGGAATATAGGTGCCTACTCTATGAATCCCAAGAATATTACATCTCAATTGATCAAATACCAGTAATTCATTCCCAAAACAGACAATGACAGTTTACCTAGAGAGCAGGGGTGAAATCCAGCAGGTTCTGACAGGTTCTGGAGAACCGGTAGCAGAAATTTTGAGCAGTTCAGAGAACCGGCAAATACCACCTCTGGCTGTCCCCAGAGTGGGGTGGGAATGGAGATTTTGCAATATCCTTCCCCTGGAGTGGGGAGGGAATGGAGATTTTACAGTATCCTTCCCCTGCCACACCCACCAAGCCATACCCACCAAGCCACACCACACCCACCAAGCCACACCCACAGAACTGGAAGTAAAAACATTTGGATTTCACCACTAGGACAGGGGTGTCCAACTGAAGGCCCAGGGGCCGGATCTGGTCCATGGGGTGCTTACATCTGACCTATGGGGCCACCCTGGAAACAGCAAAGGACCAACCCACGGTGCCTCTGCCAGAAAAACTGGAGCTTGGGGAGCTCCATTTTCGCTAGCAGAGGGCTTCAGGAGGCCATCGCAGCCAAAAACGGAGCCTGGGAGGGCCACATGCAGCCTCCCCTGTGCTCTGTTTTTTCTGGCGGAGGTTTGCAGGAAGCCGTCACAGCCAAAAATGGAGCTCCGGAGCCCACTTTCACTGGCAAAGCACTCAGGCCACCACAGGCGGCCCCAATATGAGTGACATTTAGCTGGCCACGCCCCTCCCTGCCGCCCCCTCAAAGTCAAACACAACCCTAATGTGACCCTCAATGAAATCGAGTTTGACACCCCTGACATAGGGAATGAAGCAGTGGTGGGATTCTACCGGTTCTACCCAGTTCGGGCAAACTGGTAGTGGCAGCGGCGGGAGGCTCCACCCACCCGTCTGGATGTCATCATGGACACTCTGCACATGCGCATGTGCAGAGGTGGCGCACGCACTCACATTTGCGAACCGGTCACGAAGGAAAGTGAATACCACTACTGGAATGAAAGTTGTCTTAGAAAGGAAACCAAGAGTTAAAAACCCGAAATTGCCCAAGCCTTCCTGTTTATAATGCTCCCGTAACAAACAGTGTGTGGGAAGGTCTTAACTCCCCGAGCCCAAGTGAACCATTAAACTGTCTCTGTCAGAAGAGAGAGTGCTATAAGCCTGATAAAATATTTAGCCTCCCATCAAGGGTTCCATTAGCAGATTCAGATTTTTCTGCTGAGGTGCTTTGTCTGATAAAGCATGCGTGATTTATTTTGTTGCGTCTCGCAGAGACAGTCGCCACGGATGGGTTCCAATAGCGGGCTATTGAAAGCTCGGATTTGTGTCAAACGAGAAGCCGAGGGTCAGTGACTCGCCTGGCAGATGAGCCCAGAAAACCCACAAAATCACTGGATGATGAACTTGCGAGCAGAGAGCAGGATTGGCAGAGACCAAGCTCAGATCCAAATGCCGGGGAAATGATCACAGCATTTATTGTCAGCTCCTACTTAATGGATGGTATCCCGATTTAATAAGAGGATAAATGGAAAAGCTAACATGGAATGCCTGCCGAGGAAGCAGAGTCCATCGTCCTCTGAGAATGCCCCATAGATTTTTCCTCAACTTTCTGCTGACGAGAAATTGTAGGATCTGTTTGTTTCTTTGGCCATCCATCTTACTCCAAGGTAGCTCTGGGCGGCTTCCTATTTTACTGTTGGGAGTATGGTTGAGTCCAAAGTTTGTGAGCTATTTTGGTGGTTTGGGGGAAAAAAACATATAAAGTAATAAAAATGGTACCTTGATTCACATATTAAACGTATGGCCCAGTGGGAGGCCCATGTTGGGCCTCGGTGATGCAGTAGACTAAGTGCTGTTAAGTGCTAGCACTTAGCTGCCAGCTGCCTGCAATTAGTGTGAGTTCAAATTTCATCAGGCTCAAGGTTGACTCAGCCTTCCATCCTTTCGAGGTAGGTAAATTGAGGACCCGGATTGTGGGGGCAATAAGCCAGCTTTGTATAGAACAACACCGCTTTGGGGTGGCAAAAGCTCTAATAAGCAGATATATACATAAAAGTATGCAGGCTATTGCTATAATGCATTGTAAGCCACCCTGAGTCTACAGAGAAGGGCGGCATATAAATTGGACTAATAAATAAATAAATGTTAAAACAACATACTGTTGAGCCCAGCCATGGCTCGACACACATTCCAGACGGGGAAAAGCTTGAACATACGTCCCTCAAACCTGAGCTCTCAGAGAGGCGGCTAGCACCAGCCATGTTAGAGGGTGGTGGCGGGATCCAGGAAGTGCTGCAACCCGCTGAAACCATGATCAGCTGAGACGCGCTACCAGAGGGCGAGGCACAGGCGCGGCCGGCGCAAACTGTTTAAAAGACGCTGAGAGGCGATAGCTCTCAGCGCCGACTTTGCGAAGTCCTTCCTTGGTTTTTCCGGATACCCGTTTGTTGCAGATTAAACACTGGTGATACATCCAGATCTGACTTCATTTGGTGATTTGGCATATTCCTGCATAAACCCAGATTAGAAAAGCCGAGACATACCTCACGCGTGGCCAGAATCTGAAAATGACATTTAATACAGCACAATTTCTGACTAAAATGGTCCAACTGAGATTTGGCCTATGTGGGTCTGATTGGGATAGATTGCAAGGGTGATGCAGAAATATAATTCTATGTCATTTTATTCTATTTTACATGCTTACATATTAAGTTATTGTATTTTATCCTATAATCGTTATATCTTACCTTGCTCTCATTTTAAATTGTTTGTCTTGAATTTTATTGATAAGATGTGTTTGATCCTGTACGTTGCTGTGTTTCCCCGAAAATAACACCCTGTCTTATATTTCTTTTGAACCCTGAAATAAGTGCTTGGCCTTATTGCCATGCGCTCAAAAGCCCAATCGGGCTTATTATCAGGGGATGTCTTATTTTGGGGGAAACAGGGTATATATATTCAACTTTGCTCATTCTGGAGACAATCTTCTAAATTGTGCGGTCCTCAGGCTAAGTACTCTGAATGTGAAATGGACATCTTTTAAAAGTTTGGGATTAGCAGGAGATTATAATATAGCAAAGATCTCATCCAGTTTTCATGTCTGTGATCTCAAATTGGCAGCAAAAAAAATAAACAAGTCCAAAAATTCAAATTCAAACCTTTATTGTCAGAGTACAACATGTGTACTATGAGATTGGCTGAGCCTCTCTTCGTGCACACACACACCCAACACAATACAACTCACAGTGAAAGACAAAAAAAAAAAAATCCCTATCCCAGTGAATCCTGCTAACAATCACCCAATCCTATTGCCCAATCCAACCAAAAGTCTGCATTTCCAGGAAACTGTATGTAGTTTAAAGTTTAGGGACAATTGAAGGCTATCAAGGACATTGTCTCAATGTTTCATTGATTTTGGGTAGAGGCCAAGGAACTGAAAGCTTCTGGTTTCCACCCAAATACAGCTGGCGCTGAACAAAACTAACTCTGAGATCAATGGGTTGCTCGCCAGTAGTAATGGCTGTTACTCCAAGTCAGGGGTCGCCAACCTTTCGGACCTCAGGGACCACTAAATTCATAATTTTAAATCCCGTGGACCACTAATATGATCTGCTTAATGACCGGCTGGGTGGGCGTGGCTAGGTAGACATGTGACTGGGTGGGCAGGGCCAACTTGATGTCACTCACATTGAGGGGCGCCTTGTTGGCCTCTACTCGCCCCTCCCTTCCCAGACACTCATCACCTGCCCATCTGGGCTCCTTAGGGCCCCAAAAGGAAGCAGTTGTTGGAGCTAAGGAGCCACCACTAGAAAGAGTTGGCAAAACAGCTGGCTCAGTTCAAATTGGATCTGACCAAGAAGGAGGCTCAGCAGAAGCACCTCACTAAGGACTATGAACATAGGCTTTCCAAGAAAGAAAGACCTGTGGGAGTGCAAGGCCAGGTACCGGCGCCTGGAGGCTCAGCGGGCTGAGATCAATGGTGGGATTCAGCCAGTTTGCACCACTTCGGGAGAACCGGTTGTTAACTTTCTGAGCAGTTTGGCAAACTGGTTGCTGGAAGAACTCATTAGGGCAGAGAACCGGTTGTTAAATTACTTGAATCCCACCACTGGCTGAGATGGTCAGCCAGTTCCAGATCATGATACAGTCCAGGAGTGCGTTCTATTTACCTTTACTACCGGTTTGCAATGGGGCTGCGTGCACACTCTTCTGCGCATGCACAGAAGTGTTCTGATGACATCGTGGTCGGTGGGCGGAGCCTCCCTCCAGTTTTACTACCGGTTCTATAGAACCCACCACTGATGCAGTCCCACTGGAACGAGGCCTCTGGCTCTTCGCCACCAGTGGCACTTCCCTCCAGCCTTTGCCCAAAGCCCCTCACCAGGAGGCTGAAACAGACCCCAAGTCGGAATTTCTGGCCCCCTCCAAGCTGCACAAAAAGACCCCAAAGGGGGAGACTCTCTGCAGTAACACAAACGTTCATTGCACGTATCCATCCCAGGGGGCCGCAGTTTGAGGACCCCTGATTTGGTGCAATATAAAAAAATGTAAATAATGTTTCTGCAGACCACCAAAATTTTCTCACGGAACACCAGTGGTCCACGGACCACCAGTTGGTGACCACTGCTCCAAGTAGACTGTATCTCTTCAGATGCCTGTTCAAGCAGCCAAGCATTCCTTTTCTCTCTGCAGTTTGACTCTCAAGAGGATAGCATTGACTGTCGAACCCCGGTCTTGGGCTTGCCATACTTGGGGGGAGGGGGGGAATTTGGCAGGAGCAACGGAATCTGTCACAACCTGTTGAATAGCACCCCTGATCAGTGGTGGGTTGCTACCGGTTCTCCCCGGTTCTGGAGAGCCGGTAGGGGAAATATTGATAGGAGAGCGAACCGGTTGCTCTGAAAGTTAGTTGGCCCCTCCCCCCTGCCTGAATAAATCATTTGAGGTTCTTGTAGCTTTATGAGAGGACCCACCTTTGTTCATATCTGAATAAAAGTGTGTGTGACTCAGCGAGAATTTTTATTATTATTATTTATACTTATATGCCGCCCTTCTCCGGAGACTCAGGGGGCGGCTTACAATGCGCTAAGCAATAGCCTTCATACTTTTGTATATTTATACAAAGTCAGCTTATTGCCCCCACAAACTGGGTCCTCATTTTACCCACCTTAGAAAGGATGGAAGGCTGAGTCAACCTCGAGCCTGGTGAGATTAGAACTCGCAGTAATTGCGGGCAGCTGGATGTTAAATGCTGCCTTAGTAGGAGGCATTAGCCTGCTATGCCACTCAGGCTCCTTTCTCTACCTCTTTGTTTGTGCTGGGCCAGACCTGATTTCTGCCTAACAACCTCACTTTTAAAACGCAACACAAAATCTCTTCCAGCTACAAGCATGAGGAGGCAGCTGAGAGGAAGAGAAACAATAAACCGCTCACGCCATTGCTGTGGTCAGGCCCGGCATAGCGTCTTGTCCAACTCTCATCATAATTTTGCAAGTCTAGACTGAGAATTGTTCAGCGGTGCTAACAGCTTCCACGCATGTCAAAACTGTTGGAAATGAATTCAACCAACAGGCATGGATCGATGAAAACAGAGGCTTCATTAAAAGAAAATAATAAAAGCTACTTTGCAAAATAAGGTGGGTCTATCCCAGCAGATCTCAACAGAGGAGTTTTAGCCAGGAAACCACACCTAAAGTTTCAAAAGCCTTAAATTTTATAGTTCCCTGTCCTGACGGCCCATTTCCCTCCTCCTTTGGACTTATTGGACAGACCCTCTGGGGTTTCAGATAATCCAAGATGTCTCAAAGGAATACATTATCTCTCTCTTTGTTTTCTCAGATTACTTTTTCTTCAGCACCTCTTGTACCACTCCGTACCTGTCCATTACACTTCTACATAGCATCTCTCAGTTTTAAGGAATGTCTCCGTGCACCCAGAGCAGGCCCCTGTCCTATGCCAAAAAACAGGATAATAGCCACATGTTCTGCTCCAAGCATATGCACCATAGGCATGGAAAGAAATTTCCATAAATCATATAATCTAACTACATTGTAAACTCAGTTATATACCTTAATCTAGATCTACATCCCCCTGCAACAGACAGATTCCTTCCTTTTGTTTTCCTAATTGGCCACTAATAGTTATGTACCAATTCCTAGGGCTGTGATGGCGAACCTATGGCATGGGTGCCACAGGTGGCACGCAGAGCCAGATTGGTGGGCACGCGAGTATTGCCCTAGCTCAGCTCCAGTGCGCATGCATGCACCAGTCAACTGATTTTCAGGCCTTCCGGTCCCACCGGAAGTCGGGAAACTGGCTGTTTCTGGCCTCCGGAAGGTCTCCAGGAGGATGGGGACGGCTGTTTTTGCCCTCCCCAGGCTCCTAGAAAGCCTCTGGAGCCTGGGGAGGGGGGGAAACGGGCCTACCAGGCCCACCGTGCCATCACATGCCAAAAGCAGGAGGAAGTGTGGGGGGGTCACGTGTGCATGCGCGGGAGGGCAGGGCGCATTGAATTATGGATGTGGGCACCCGCACCCGCGACCCCCCACGCTCCCCCCACTTTTGGCACACGATGGCAAAAAGGTTAGCCATCACTGTCCTAAGGAAATGGGGTGGCATTTAAGAAAGAAAAAGGATTTATGAAGGATTTAGATCTTAATGCAGGAAGGATACAATTGATTTCATACGTATGTTTTAAATAGGTACATGTGTAGGAAGTTAGCACCCACCCCTTTCCTGGAAGAATGAAATATTTTAGGAAATATTAAAAAGGCAGAATATTACGTTTCCCTGGATGAGAAATGGAGAAGCATGTTTTAAAGACAAAGAAGCTCCCACCTTCCTGCCCCCACACCCTTTGTTAATAGGCCAGAGGCAGAAACCCAATCCTTTGTCAAAGGACCATCATCTGCAACACAATGGGACCCATCCAGGACAGAAATTCACCACATGGCACCTGGGAAGATTACATCAACCAGCAAGGCTAGCTAAGACCCCCACCCTCTAGGAGTCTTCTGACAACCAATCAGGATACTCTTTCTGGGCCCCAGGAAGTTCAAAGCCAGAGAAAGCATAAAACCCGGGGACTCGCTGTATCTTATGCTCTTTTCTGTTCAGGAACTCAAACCATGTGATCCTGTCCACCATTAAACCATCTTTCCAAGCAGTCTCCATGTTTCCAGTGTCTTTTTCCCCACTTGGAGCAGAACCCAGAAGGATATTTCTTCCAACACATGTATTATAAATGCTTTAACAAATAAATGCTTAAAATTAAAATATTTTTGTAGCAGCATAACACATATTGTGCAATAGAATAACAAGATTCTATTCAGTTATTGCTATTCCCTTCATTACTATTTTATTTTTGAATTCCCTTATATCCTACAAACCAACAGCCACTTCCATGCATAAAAGAGAAGGAGAAATCCATCCGAATGGAAAACCTGCAGGGCTCTCTTCGGCAGGATGATACAACGGCTGTAAATTTAGCACCGAAGCGTTTCATACTTGTGAGTCTATTGGCTGGAGCTGTTTCCTTCCACAATCCATCAGCTTTTTAAGTCACAGAAGAGTTTGTTCATCTTCTCACCGCAGACACAAACCCTCGGGCGGAATTGCGGATCTCCGCATTGTGTTTCAACCCATGACAAAGCTGAACTTCTCATCAAGCTACCTTCAAGGTGCAGCTTTTTGCCCTCATTCCCTCACTAAAGATTTCCATGTTCGGTTACGTTTCAAAGACTGGAAGACACCATTGGCACGAAATATGCTAAGCAGTCATCAGGCAAGTGGCTTAGTTTTGATAGTGATCAAGACACTCTGAAATTCCAGCTTTTCTACTGAAATTTCTACCCCTTTATGCCCAGAGGGGTTGGACTAGAAGATCTCCAGGGTACCTTCCAACTCTGTTATTCTGTCCTTGATGCTTGTAAAAAGAATCCCACTGAACTGCCGGATTATCAACTGTGGCTGAGATGAAAGAGAATCAGCCCTTAGCAATAGCACTTAAACTTATATAAAGTTTACATCTGAATTAGAGGCTATGTACAATGGTGGGTTTCAAAAATTTTTACTACCAGTTCTGTGGGTGTGGCTTGGTGGGTGTGGCATGGCTTGGTGGGTGTGGCATGGCTTGGTGGGTGTGGCATGGCTTGGTGGGTGTGGCAGGGGAAAGATACTGTAAAATCTCCATTCCCTCCCCACTCCAGGGGAAGGTTATTGTAAAATCCTCATTTTCTCCTGATCAGCTGGAACTCGGGAGGCAGAGAATAGATGGGGACGGGGCCAGCCAGAGGTGGTATTTACCGGTTCTCCGAACTACTCAAAATTTCCGCTACCGGTTCTCCAGAACTGGTCAGAACCTGCTGAAACCCACCTCTAGCTATGTAGCAGTAGCACTTGACTTATATACCGCTTCACAGTGCATTAGTGCATTAGTGCACAGTGCCTTAGAACCCTCTCTAAGCGGTTTACAGAGTCAGCCTACAGACAATCTGGGTCCTCATTTTACCAACCTCGAAAGGGTGGAAGGTTGAGTCAACCTTGAACCAGTGAGAATCGAACTGCTGGCAGTCGGCAGAATTAGCCTGCAATACTCCATTCTAACATGCCTCTTTTTACATGCATAATTAATCAAAGATGATAATAAAAGCCCTCTAAAATTGTTGGCTGTCCTAATCCCATTGTTTTGGATCATCTTGTCACCCATAAAGGAGGCACTTCCATAATTCTGAATAGGTTCCCCTCTGCCTTGAGTGGTATCAACCAATTTAAAAAAAAAAAAAACTGGTATCACCTTAAATTAGGAAGCACAGCATCATACAGGTACTCCTTGACTTATGACCATAATATGTTGGAAGAAAAAAAGCTTCTTCCAACATATTAAAAACAAGAAAAAGTCAAGGAAACAATTGGTCCGTTCCTGGGAGAAAGTGGCAAGAAAGTGACCAGCAACAGGGAGAAAGCAGAACTACTTAACTCATTTTTTGCATCTGTCTTTACACAAAAGGAAAAAACAGTCCAACCTATCAAAAACAGCACCACAAAAAACAGATTAGGAACACAAGTTAAAATAGGGAAGAAAATGGTAAGTGAACACCTGTCTACCCTAGATGAGTTCAAATCGCCAGGACCAGATGGATTACACCCCAAGGTTCTGAAGGAACTTGAGATCTCAGAACCACTGAACTGTATCTTTCAAAGATCCTGGAGCATAGGAGAACTGCCAGAGGACTGGAAAAGAGCTGATGTAGTTCCCATCTTCAAAAAAGGAAGAAAAAAAAAACAGATTCAGGAAACTACAGACCTATCAGTCTGACCTCAAAACCAGGGAAGATTCTGGAAAAGATAATCAAGCAACGAATCACCGAACATCTAGAAGCAAACAAAGTAATAACCAAAAGCCAACATGGGTTCGTGAAAAACAGATCATGCCAGACTAATCTTATTGCATTCTTTGACAAAGTGACAAAACTGGTGGACCAGAGGAATGCTGTCGCTATAATTTACTTGGACTTCAGTAAAGCATTTGATAAAGTAGACCATAACCTACTACTAGATAAAGTAGAAAAATGTGGGTTAGACAGCATCACCACCAGATGGTTTCGTAACTGGCTAACCAACCGCTGATCAACATGTAGTCCTCAATAGAACTGCATCTACATGGAGGGAAGTATGCAGTGGGGTATCCCAAGGGTCTGTTTTGGGCCCAGTGCTCTTCAACACCTTCATCAATGACTTGGACGAGGGGATAGATGGGGAACTCATCAAATTTGCAGATGACACCAAGCTGGCAGGAATAGCCAACACTCCAGAAGATAGGCTCAAGATACAGAAGGATCTTGACAGACTTGAACATTGGGCGCTATCTAACAAAATGAAATTCAACAGTGAAAAAAGTAAGCTTCTACATTTAGGGAAGAAAAGCAAAATGCACAGGTACAGTATATGTGGGAACTTGCTCAATAGTAGTATCTGTGAGAGGGATCTTGGAATCCTAGTGGACAATCATTTAAATATGAGCCAGCAGTGTGCAGCAGCTGCCAAAAAAGCCAACACAGTTCTAGGCTGAATAAAAGAGAGATAGACTCAAGATCACGTGAAGTGTTAATACCACTTTATAATGCCTTGGTAAGGCCACACTTGGAATATTGCATTCAATTTTGGTAGCCATGATATAAAAAAGATGTGGAGACTCTAGAAAGAGTGCAGAGAAGAGCAACAAAGATGATTAGGGGACTGGAGGCTAAAACATATGAAGAACGGTTGCTGTAATTGGGTATGTCTAGTTCAGGGGTCAGCAACCTTAAACACTCAAAGGTCCTAATTGGAAGCTCCCCGTTCAATTCTGGAGCCAACCGGAAGTCTGGTTCCCCCACCATTGAGTCTCCTCCTAGAGCAGCATCCTTTTTCTTATGCCAACCAGAAGTCTGGTTCCCCCCACCATAGAGTGTCCTCCTAGTGCGGTGTACTTTTTCCTCTATCTGTCCTAACCAAAAGCCCTATCAATTGTGGAGCCGACCGGTGACAAGGAGCCACAGCAGAGGGATGAAAGAGCCACATGCGGCTTCAGGCCAGTTGCTGCCGCCTGGTCTGATTTAATGAAAAGAAGGACTAAGGGAGACATGATAGCAGTGTTCTGATATCTCAGGGGCTGCCACAAAGAAGAGGGAGTCAAGCTATTCTCCAAAGCACCTGATGGCAGGAGAAGAAGCAATGGGTGGAAACTAATCAAGGAGAGAAGCAATTTAGAACTAAGGAGAAATTCCCTGACAGTTAGAACAATTAATCAGTGGAAGGACTTGCCTTCAGAAGTTGGGAATGATCCAACACTGGAAGTTTTTAAGAAGAGATTGGAGGATCATTAGTGTGAAGTGGTACAGGTTTTCCTGCCTAAGAAGGGGTTGGACTAGAAGACCTCCAAGGTCCCTCCCAACTCTGTTATTCTATTCTATTCTATTCTATTCTATTCTATTCTATTCTATTCTA